>CM062496.1:50837956-50960918 GCA_031479575.1 Coregonus ussuriensis
TCCTCTCTCCATACTTTCTCCTTCCCTCTATCCTCTCTCCTTCTCTCCATCCTCTCTCCTTCTCTCCATCCTGTCTCCTTCTCTCCATCCTCTCTCCATCCTCTCTCCTTCTCTCCATCCTCTCTCCTTCTCTCCATCCTCTCTTTCGCTCCATCCTCTCTCCTTCTCTCCATCCTCTCTCCATACTTTCTCCTTCCCTCTATCCTCTCTCCTTCTCTCCATCCTCTCTCCTTCTCTCCATCCTGTGTCCTTCTCTCCATCCTCTCTCCATCCTCTCTCCTTCTCTCCATCCTCTCTCCCTCTCTCCATCCTCTCTCCCTCTCTCCATCCTCTCTCCTTCTCTCCATCCTCTCTCCTTCTCTCCATCCTCTCCTCATCCTCTCTCCTTCTCTCCATCTGCTCTCCTCTCCATCCTCTCTCCTTCTCTCCATCCTCTCTCCTTCTCTCCATCCTCTCTCCATCCTCTCTCCTTCTCTCCATCTGCTCTCCTTCTCTCCATCCTCTCTCCTTCTCTCCATCCTCTCTCCCTCTCTCCATTCTCTCACCTTCTCTCCATCCTCTCTCCTTCTCTCCATCCTCTTTCCATCCTCTCTCCGTCCTCTCTCCTTCTCTCCATCCTCTCTCCTTCTCTCCATCCGCTCTCCTTCTCTCCATCCCCCTCTTCTCTCCATCCGCTCACCTTCTCTCCATCCTCTCTCCATCCTCTCTCCTTCTCTCCATCCTCTCTCCATACATTCTCCTTCCCTCCATCCTCTCTCATTCTCTCCATCCTCTCTCCTTCTCTCCATCCTCTCTTTCTCTCCATCCGCTCTCCTTCTCTCCATCCTCTCTCCATCCTCTCTCCTTCTCTCCATCCTCTCTCCATACTTTCTCCTTCCCTCTATCCTCTCTCCTTCTCTCCATCCTCTCTCCTTCTCTCCATCCTGTCTCCTTCTCTCCATCCTCTCTCCATCCTCTCTCCTTCTCTCCATCCTCTCTCCTTCCCTCCATCCTCTCTTTCTCTCCATCCGCTCTCCTTCTCTCCATCCTCTCTCCATCCTCTCTCCTTCTCTCCATCCTCTCTCCATACTTTCTCCTTCCCTCTATCCTCTCTCCTTCTCTCCACCCTCTCTCCTTCTCTCCATCCTGTGTCCTTCTCTCCATCATCTCTCCATCCTCTCTCCTTCTCTCCATCCTCTCTCCCTCTCTCCATCCTCTCTCCCTCTCTCCATCCTCTCTCCTTCTCTCCATCCTCTCTCCTTCTCTCCATCCTCTCCTCATCCTCTCTCCTTCTCTCCATCTGCTCTCCTCTCCATCCTCTCTCCTTCTCTCCATCCTCTCTCCTTCTCTCCATCCTCTCTCCTTCTCTCCATCCTCTCTCCATCCTCTCTCCTTCTCTCCATCTGCTCTCCTTCTCTCCATCCTCTCTCCTTCTCTCCATCCTCTCTCCCTCTCTCCATTCTCTCACCTTCTCTCCATCCTCTCTCCTTCTCTCCATCCTCTTTCCATCCTCTCTCCATCCTCTCTCCTTCTCTCCATCCTCTCTCCTTCTCTCCATCCGCTCTCCTTCTCTCCATCCGCTCTCCTTCTCTCCATCCTCTCTCCTTCTCTCATCCTCTCTCCATCCTCTCTCCTTCTCTCAATCCACTCTCCTTCTCTCCATCCTCTCTCCCTCTCTCCATCCACTCTCCCTCTCCATCCACTCTCCTTCTCTCCATCCTCTCTCCTTCTCTCCATCCTCTCTCCATCTTCTCTCCTTCTCTCCATCCTCTCTCCTTCTCTCCATCCTCTCTCCATCCTCTCCTCCTTCTCTCCATCCTCTCTCCTTCTCTCCATCCTCTCTCCATCCTCTCCTCCTTCTCTCCATCCTCTCTCCTTCTCTCCATCCTCTCTCCATCTCTCCATCCTCTCTCCATCCTCTCTCCTTCTCTCCATCGGCTCTCCTTCTCTCCATCCTCTCTCATTCTCTCCATCCTCTCTCCTTCTCTCCATCCTCTCTCCTTCTCTCCATCCTCTCTCCTTCTCTCCATCCGCTCTCCTTCTCTCCATCTGCTCTCCTTCTCTCCATCCACTCTCCTTCTCTCCATCCTCTCTCCTTCTCTCCATCCTCTCTCCTTCTCTCCATCCGCTCTCCTTCTCTCCATCTGCTCTCCTCTTCTCCATCCACTCTCCTTCTCTCCATCCTCTCTCCTTCTCTCCATCCTCTCTCCTTCTCTCCATCCTCTCTTTCTCTCCATCCGCTCTCCTTCTCTCCATCCTCTCTCCATCCTCTCTCCTTCTCTCCATCCTCTCTCCATACTTTCTCCTTCCCTCTATCCTCTCTCCTTCTCTCCATCCTCTCTCCTTCTCTCCATCCTGTGTCCTTCTCTCCATCATCTCTCCATCCTCTCTCCTTCTCTCCATCCTCTCTCCCTCTCTCCATCCTCTCTCCCTCTCTCCATCCTCTCTCCTTCTCTCCATCCTCTCTCCTTCTCTCCATCCTCTCCTCATCCTCTCTCCTTCTCTCCATCTGCTCTCCTCTCCATCCTCTCTCCTTCTCTCCATCCTCTCTCCTTCTCTCCATCCTCTCTCCTTCTCTCCATCCTCTCTCCTTCTCTCCATCCTCTCTCCTTCTCTCCATCCTCTCCTCATCCTCTCTCCTTCTCTCCATCTGCTCTCCTCTCCATCCTCTCTCCTTCTCTCCATCCTCTCTCCTTCTCTCCATCCTCTCTCCTTCTCTCCATCCTCTCTCCATCCTCTCTCCTTCTCTCCATCTGCTCTCCTTCTCTCCATCCTCTCTCCTTCTCTCCATCCTCTCTCCCTCTCTCCATTCTCTCACCTTCTCTCCATCCTCTCTCCTTCTCTCCATCCTCTTTCCATCCTCTCTCTGTCCTCTCTCCTTCTCTCCATCCTCTCTCCTTCTCTCCATCCGCTCTCCTTCTCTCCATCCCCCTCTTCTCTCCATCCGCTCACCTTCTCTCCATCCTCTCTCCATCCTCTCTCCTTCTCTCCATCCTCTCTCCATACATTCTCCTTCCCTCCATCCTCTCTCATTCTCTCCATCCTCTCTCCTTCTCTCCATCCTCTCTTTCTCTCCATCCGCTCTCCTTCTCTCCATCCTCTCTCCATCCTCTCTCCTTCTCTCCATCCTCTCTCCATACTTTCTCCTTCCCTCTATCCTCTCTCCTTCTCTCCATCCTCTCTCCTTCTCTCCATCCTGTCTCCTTCTCTCCATCCTCTCTCCATCCTCTCTCCTTCTCTCCATCCTCTCTCCTTCCCTCCATCCTCTCTTTCTCTCCATCCGCTCTCCTTCTCTCCATCCTCTCTCCATCCTCTCTCCTTCTCTCCATCCTCTCTCCATACTTTCTCCTTCCCTCTATCCTCTCTCCTTCTCTCCATCCTCTCTCCTTCTCTCCATCCTGTGTCCTTCTCTCCATTATCTCTCCATCCTCTCTCCTTCTCTCCATCCTCTCTCCCTCTCTCCATCCTCTCTCCCTCTCTCCATCCTCTCTCCTTCTCTCCATCCTCTCTCCTTCTCTCCATCCTCTCCTCATCCTCTCTCCTTCTCTCCATCTGCTCTCCTCTCCATCCTCTCTCCTTCTCTCCATCCTCTCTCCTTCTCTCCATCCTCTCTCCTTCTCTCCATCCTCTCTCCTTCTCTTCATCTGCTCTCCTTCTCTCCATCCTCTCTCCTTCTCTCCATCCTCTCTCCCTCTCTCCATTCTCTCACCTTCTCTCCATCCTCTCTCCTTCTCTCCATCCTCTTTCCATCCTCTCTCCATCCTCTCTCCTTCTCTCCATCCTCTCTCCTTCTCTCCATCCGCTCTCCTTCTCTCCATCCGCTCTCCTTCTCTCCATCCTCTCTCCTTCTCTCATCCTCTCTCCATCCTCTCTCCTTCTCTCAATCCTCTCTCCTTCTCTCCATCCTCTCTCCCTCTCTCCATCCACTCTCCCTCTCCTTCCACTCTCCTTCTCTCCATCCTCTCTCCTTCTCTCCATCCTCTCTCCATCTTCTCTCCTTCTCTCCATCCTCTCTCCTTCTCTCCATCCTCTCTCCATCCTCTCCTCCTTCTCTCCATCCTCTCTCCTTCTCTCCATCCTCTCTCCATCCTCTCCTCCTTCTCTCCATCCTCTCTCCTTCTCTCCATCCTCTCTCCATCTCTCCATCCTCTCTCCATCCTCTCTCCTTCTCTCCATCGGCTCTCCTTCTCTCCATCCTCTCTCATTCTCTCCATCCTCTCTCCTTCTCTCCATCCTCTCTCCTTCTCTCCATCCTCTCTCCTTCTTCTCTCCATCCGCTCTCCTTCTCTCCATCTGCTCTCCTTCTCTCCATCCACTCTCCTTCTCTCCATCCTCTCTCCTTCTCTCCATCCTCTCTCCTTCTCTCCATCCTCTCTTTCTCTCCATCCGCTTTCCTTCTCTCCATCCTCTCTCCATCCTCTCTCCTTCTCTCCATCCTTTCTCCTTCCCTCTATCCTCTCTCCTTCTCTCCATCCTCTCTCCTTCTCTCCATCCTGTGTCCTTCTCTCCATCATCTCTCCATCCTCTCTCCTTCTCTCCATCCTCTCTCCCTCTCTCCATCCTCTCTCCCTCTCTCCATCCTCTCTCCTTCTCTCCATCCTCTCTCCTTCTCTCCATCCTCTCCTCATCCTCTCTCCTTCTCTCCATCTGCTCTCCTCTCCATCCTCTCTCCTTCTCTCCATCCTCTCTCCTTCTCTCCATCCTCTCTCCTTCTCTCCATCCTCTCTCCATCCTCTCTCCTTCTCTCCATCTGCTCTCCTTTTCTCCATCCTCTCTCCTTCTCTCCATCCTCTCTCCCTCTCTCCATTCTCTCACCTTCTCTCCATCCTCTCTCCTTCTCTCCATCCTCTTTCCATCCTCTCTCCATCCTCTCTCCTTCTCTCCATCCTCTCTCCTTCTCTCCATCCGCTCTCCTTCTCTCCATCCGCTCTCCTTCTCTCCATCCTCTCTCCTTCTCTCATCCTCTCTCCATCCTCTCTCCTTCTCTCAATCCTCTCTCCTTCTCTCCATCCTCTCTCCCTCTCTCCATCCACTCTCCCTCTCCATCCACTCTCCTTCTCTCCATCCTCTCTCCTTCTCTCCATCCTCTCTCCATCTTCTCTCCTTCTCTCCATCCTCTCTCCTTCTCTCCATCCTCTCTCCATCCTCTCCTCCTTCTCTCCATCCTCTCTCCATCCTCTCCTCCTTCTCTCATCCTCTCTCCTTCTCTCCATCCTCTCTCCATCCTCTCCTCCTTCTCTCCATCCTCTCTCCTTCTCTCCATCCTCTCTCCATCCTCTCTCCATCCTCTCTCCTTCTCTCCATCGGCTCTCCTTCTCTCCATCCTCTCTCCTTCTCTCCATCCTCTCTCCTTCTCTCCATCCTCTCTCCTTCTCTCCATCCTCTCTCCTTCTCTCCATCCGCTCTCCTTCTCTCCATCTGCTCTCCTTCTCTCCATCCACTCTCCTTCTCTCCATCCTCTCTCCTTCTCTCCATCCTCTCTCCTTCTCTCCATCCGCTCTCCTTCTCTCCATCCTCTCTCCTTCTCTCCATCCTCTCTCCATCCTCTCTCCTTCTCTCCACCTGCTCTCCTTCTCTCTATCCTCTCTCCTTCTCTCCATCCGCTCTCCTTGTCTCCATCCTCTTTCCTTCTCTCCATCCGCTCTCCTTCTTTCCATCTTCTCTCCATCCTCTCTCCTTCTCTCCATCCTCTATCCATCCGCTCTCCTTCACTCCATCCTCTCTGTTTCTCTCCATCCTCTCTCCTTCTCTCCATCCTCTCTCCATCCGCTCTCCTTCTCTCCATCCTCTCTCCTTCTCTCCATCCTCTCTCCATCCGCTCTCCTTGTCTCCATCCTCTCTCCTTCTCTCCACCTGCTCTCCTTCTCTCCATCCTCTCTCCTTCTCTCCATCCTCTCTCCTTCTCTCCATCCTCTCTCCTTCTCTCCATCCTCTCTCCTTCTCTCCATCCTCTATCCATCCGCTCTCCTTCACTCCATCCTCTCTGTTTCTCTCCATCCTCTCTCCTTCTCTCCATCCTCTCTCCATCCACTCTCCTTCTCTCCATCCTCTCTCCTTCTTTCCATCCTCTCTCCATCCGCTCTCCTTCTCTCCATCCTCTCTCCTTCTCTCCATCCGCTCTCCTTCTCTCCATCCTCTCTCCTTCTCTCCATCCTCTCTCCTTCTCTCCATCCTCTCTCCTTCTCTCAATCCTCTCTCCATTTCTCAAACCTCTCATCTTCTCTCCATCCTCTCCTCCTTCTCTCCATCCTCTCCTCCTTCTCTCCATCCTCTCCTCCCTCTCTCCTCCTTCTCTCCATCCTCTCTCCCTCTCTCCATCCACTCTCCTTCTCTCCATCCTCTCTCCTTCTCTCCATCCTCTCTCCTTCTCTCCATCCTCTCTCCATCTTCTCTCCTTCTCTCCATCCTCTCTCCTTCTCTCCATCCTCTCTCCATCCTCTCCTCCTTCTCTCCATCCTCTCTCCTTCTCTCCATCCTCTCTCCATCCTCTCCTCCTTCTCTCCATCCTCTCTCCTTCTCTCCATCCTCTCTCCATCTCTCCATCCTCTCTCCATCCTCTCTCCTTCTCTCCATTGGCTCTCCTTCTCTCCATCCTCTCTCCTTCTCTCCATCCTCTCTCCTTCTCTCCATCCTCTCTCCTTCTCTCCATCCTCTCTCCTTCTCTCCATCCGCTCTCCTTCTCTCCATCTGCTCTCCTTCTCTCCATCCACTCTCCTTCTCTCCATCCTCTCTCCTTCTCTCCATCCTCTCTCCTTCTCTCCATCCGCTCTCCTTCTCTCCATCCTCTCTCCTTCTCTCCATCCTCTCTCCATCCGCTCTCCTTGTCTCCATCCTCTCTCCTTCTCTCCACCTGCTCTCCTTCTCTCCATCCTCTCTCCTTCTCTCCATCCGCTCTCCTTGTCTCCATCCTCTCTCCTTCTCTCCATCTGCTCTCCTTCTTTCCATCCTCTCTCATTCTCTCCATCCGCTCTCCTTGTCTCCATCCTCTTTCCTTCTCTCCATCCGCTCTCCTTCTTTCCATCTTCTCTCCATCCTCTCTCCTTCTCTCCATCCTCTATCCATCCGCTCTCCTTCACTCCATCCTCTCTGTTTCTCTCCATCCTCTCTCCTTCTCTCCATCCTCTCTCCATCCACTCTCCTTCTCTCCATCTCTCCATCCTCTCTACCTCTCTCCTTCTCTCCATCCTCTCTCCTTCTTTCCATCCTCTCTCCATCCGCTCTCCTTCTCTCCATCCTCTCTCCTTCTCTCCATCCTCTCTCCATCTCTCAATCCTCTCTTCTTCTCTCCATCCTCTCCTCCTTCTCTCCATCCTCTCCTCCTTCTCTCCATCCTCTCCTCCCTCTCTCCTCCTTCTCTCCATCCTCTCCTCCCTCTCTCCCCTCTCTTTCCATACGCTCCCCCCTCTCTCTCTCCCTTCCTCCATACCTCCTCATATGCTCCCCCCTCTCTCTCTCCCTTCCTCCATACCTCCTCATACGCTCCCCCTCTCTCCCTCTCTCTCCATCCCTTCCTCCATACCTCCTCATACGCTCCCCCCTCTCTCCCTCCCTTCCTCCATTTCTCCTCATACACTACCCCCTCTCTCTCTCTCCCTTCCTCCATACCTCCTCATACGCTCCCCCCTCTCTCTCTCCCTTCCTCCATACCTTCTCATACGCTCCCCCTCTCTCTCTACCTTCCTCCATACCTCCTCATACGCTCCCCCTTGCTCTCTCCCTTCCTCCATACCTCCTCATACGCTCCCCCCTTGCTCTCTCCCTTCCTCCATACCTCCTCATACGCTCCCCCCCTCTCTCTCTCTCCCTTCCTCCATACCTCCTCATACGCTCCCCCCTCTCTCTCTCCCTTCCTCCATACCTCCTCATACGCTCCCCCCTCTCTCTCTCCCTTCCTCCATACCTTCTCATACGCTCCCCCTCTCTCTCTACCTTCCTCCATACCTCCTCATACGCTCCCCCCCCCTCTCTCCCTTCCTCCATACCTCCTCATATGCTCCCCCCTCTCTCTCTCCCTTCCTCCATACCTCCTCATACGCTCCCCCCTCTCTCTCTCCCTTCCTCCATACCTCCTCATACGCTCCCCCCCTCTCTCTCTCCCTTCCTCCATACCTCCTCATACGCTCCCCCCTCTCTCTCTCCCTTCCTCCATACCTCCTCATACGCTCCCCCTTGCTCTCTCCCTTCCTCCATACCTCCTCATACGCTCCCCCCCTCTCTCTCTCCCTTCCTCCATACCTCCTCATACGCTCCCCCTTGCTCTCTCCCTTCCTCCATACCTCCTCATACGCTCCCCCTTTCTCTCTCCCTTCCTCCATACCTCATTTTTACATTTACATTTTAGTCATTTAGCAGACGCTCTTATCCAGAGCGACTTACAGTTAGTGCATACATTATTTTATCGAACCCACAACCCTGGCGTTGCAAACGCCATGCTCTACCAACTGAGCTACATCCCCTGCCGGCCAAATCCCTCCCCTACCCTGGACGACGCTGGGCCAATTGTGCGCGCCGCCCCATGGGTCTCCCGGTCGCGGCCGGCTACGACAGAGCCTGGATTCGAACCAGGATCTCTAGTGTCACAGCTAGCACTGCGATGCAGTGCCTTAGACCACTGCGCCACTCGGGAGACTATACCTCCTCATATGCTCCCCCTCTCTCTCTCTCTCTCTCTCCCCCTTCCTCCATACCTCCTCATACTCTCCCCCTTTCTCTCTCCCTTCCTCCATACCTCCTCATACGCTCCCCCATCTCTCTCTCTCTCTCTCTCTCCCCCCTTCCTCCATACCTCCTCATACTCTCCCCCTTTGTCTCTCCCTTCCTCATACCTCCTCATACGCTCCCTCTCTCTCTCTCTCTCCCCCTCTCTCTCTCCCTTCCTCCATACCTCCTCATACACTCCCCCCTCCTCTCTCCTCTCTCTCTCCCTCTCCATCCCAATCCATTACGCTCCTCCCCCGTCTCTCTCCTTTCTCAACATCAACTTTACCTCCTCGGCTCCCCCTCTCTCTCTCCCTTCTCCTTACTCCTCATACGCTCCCCCCTCCTCCACTCTCCCTTCCTCCCATACCTCACTCTCATACGCTCCCCCCCTCTCTCTCCCTTCTCCATACCTCCTCATACTTCCCCCTCCCTCTCTCTCTTCTTCTCTACCTCCTTAGCTCCCCTCCCCCTCTCTCTCTCTTTCCCCTTCCTCCATTACCTCCTCATGTACGCCTCCCCCCTCCTCTCTCCCTTCCATCCATACCTCCATAAAATGTCATACGCTCCCCCTCTCTCTCTCCCTTCCTCCATATACCCCCTTCATACACTCCACCCTCTCTCTCTTTCCCTTTCTCCTAACCTCCTCATACGCTCCCTTTCTCTCTCTCTCTCTCCTCTCTCCCTCCCCAGCTCTCAAATACGCTCCCCTCTCTCTCCTCCCTTCTCCATCCTCCTCATACGCTCCCCCTCTCTCTCTCCCCTTCCTCCATACCTCCCCCTCATATGCTCTCCCCCTCTCTCTCTCCCCTTCCTCCATACCTCCCTCTACGCTCCCCCCCTCTCTCTCCTCCTTTCCCTTCCTACCATACCTCCTCATACGCTCCCCCCCCCTCTCTCTCTTCTCCCTTCTCCATACCTCCTCATACTACGATCCATACCTCTCCCTTCCGCCATCTCCCTTTCTACCTTCATACGCTCCCCCCCCCTCTCTCTCTCTCTCCCTTCCTCCATTACCACTCCTCATATGCCCCTATGCTCCCCCTCTCTCTACACCTCCCTTTTATCCCTTCCTCCCATACCTCCTTCATATTACGCTCCCCCCCTCGCCTCAACTCTCTCTCTCCCTTCTCCATACCTCCTCATACGGCTCCCCCTCTCTCTCTCCCTTCCTCCATACCTCCTCATACGCTCCCCCTCTCCACTCTCTCTCTCTCCCTTCCTTCCATACCTCCTCATACGCTCCCCCCTCTCTCTCTCCCTTCCTCCATACCTCCTCATATGCTCCCCCTCTCTCTCTCTCGCCTTCCTCCACACGGTCACTCATACACTCCCCCCCCTCTCTCTCTCCCTTCCATCCATTCCTCCTCATACACTCCCCCCTCTTCTCTCCTCTTCCTCCATTACCTCCTCATACGCTCCCCCATTCTCTCTCCTCCCATCCCTCCATACCCTCCTCATATGCCTCCCCCCCTCTCTCTCTCTTTTTCCCTTCTTCATACCTTCCTCAGCCTACGCTCCCCCTCTCTCTCTCTCTCTCCTTCCCTTCATCCAACACGCTCCGCGTACGCTCCTCCCTCTCTCTCTCGTCTCTTTCCTTCCACATGCCTCGTCATAACGCTCCCCCCCTCTCTCTCTCCCCTTCCTCATACCTCCCCATACTGCTCCCCCTCTTCTCTCTCCCTTCCTCCATACCTCCTCATACGCTCCCGTCCCCTTCCTCCATACCTCCTCATACACTCCCCCCTCTCTCTCTCTCCCTTCCACATGCCTCCTCATACGCTCCCCCCCTCTCTCTCTCTCTCTCCCCCTTCCTCCATACCTCCCCTTACACTCCCCCCTCTCTCTCTCCCTTCCTCCATACCTCCTCATACGCTCCCCCCTTTCTCTCTCCCTTCTTCCATACCCTCCTCATACGCTCCCCCCCCCTCTCTCTCTCTCTCTCTCTACCCCCTTCCTCCATACCTCCTCATACTCTCCCCTTTCTCTTCTCCCTTCCTCATACCTCCTCATACGCTCCCTCTCTCTCTCTCCCTTCCTCATACCTCCTCATATGCTCCCTCTCTCTCTCTCTCTCTCTCTCTCTCCCTTCCTCCATACCTCCTCATACGCTCCCCCCCTTTCTTTCTCCCTTCCTCCATACCTCCTCATACACTCCCCCCTCTCTCTCTCCTCCCTTCCTCCTCATACCTCCTCATACGCTCCCTCTCTCTCTCTCTCTCTCTCTCCCTTCCTCATACCTCCTCATATGCTCCCCCTCTCTCTCTCTCTCTCATCCCTTCCTCCATACCTCCTCATACGCTCCCCCCTTTCTTTCTCCCTTCCTCCATACCTCCTCATAACACTCCCCCCCTCTCTCTCTCTCCCTTCCTCATACCTCCTCATACGCTCCCTCTCTCTCTCTCTCTCTCTCTCCCTTCCTCATACCTCCTCATACGCTCCCCCTCTCGCTCTCTCTCTCCCCCTTCCTCCATACCTCCTCATACACTCCCCCCTCTCTCTCTCTCCCTTCCTCATACCTCCTCATACGCTCCCTCTCTCTCTCTCTCTCTCTCTCCCTTCCTCATACCTCCTCATACGCTCCCCCTCTCGCTCTCTCTCTCTCCCTTCCTCCATACCCCATACCTCCTCATACACTCCCCCCTCTCTCTCTCCCTTCCTCCATACCTCCTCATACGCTCCCCCCTTTCTATCTCTCCCTTCCTCCATACCTCCTCATACGCTCCCCCCTTTCTCTCTCCCTTCCTCCATACCTCCTCATACACTCCCCCTCTCTCTCCCTTCCTCCATACCTCCTCATACGCTCCCCCTCTCTCTCTCCCTTCCTCCATATCTCGTCATACGCTCCCCCCCTCTCTTCTCCCTTTCTCCATACCTCCTCATACGCTCCCCCCTCTCTCTCTCCCTTCCTCCATATCTCGTCATACGCTCCCCCCTCTCTCTCTCCCTTCCTCCATACCTCCTCATACTCCCCCCTCTCTCTGTCTCCCTTCCTCCATACCTCCTCATACGCTCCCCCCTTTCTCTCTCTCCCTTCCTCATACCTTCTCATACGCTCCCTCTCTCTCTCTCTCTCTCTCTCTCCCCCTTCCTCCATTCCATACCTCCTCATACTCTCCCCCCTCTCTCTCTCCCTTCCTCCATACCTCCTCATACTCCCCCCTCTCTCTGTCTCCCTTCCTCCATACCTCCTCATACGCTCCCCCCTTTCTCTCTCTCCCTTCCTCATACCTTCTCATACTCTCCCTCTCTCTCTCTCTCTCCATCCCTTCCTCATACATCCTCATATGCTCCCTCTCTCTCTCTCTCTCTCTCTCCCCCCTTCCTCCATACCTCCTCATACGCTCCCCCCTGTCTCTCTCCCTTCCTCCATACCTCCTCATACGCTCCCCCCTTTCTCTCTCTCCCTTCCTCATACCTTCTCATACGCTCCCTCTCTCTCTCTCTCTCCCCCTTCCTCCATACCTCCTCATACTCTCCCCCCCCTCTCTCTCCCTTCCTCATACCTCCTCATACGCTCCCCCTCTCTCTCTCTCTCTCCCCCCTTCCTCCATACCTCCTCATACTCTCCTCTCCCCCCCTCTCTCTCCCTTCCTCCATACCTCCTCATACGCTCCCCCCTTTCTCTCTCCCTTCCACCATACCTCCTCATACACTCCCCCCCCTCTCTCTCCCTTCCTCCATACCTCCTCATACGCTCCCCCCTCTCTCTCTCTCTCTCTCTCTTCCTCCATACCTCCTCATATGCTCCCCCTCTCTCTCTCCCTTCCTCCATACCTCCTCATACGCTCCCCCCTCTCTCTCTCTCCCTTCCTCCATACCTCCTCATACGCTCCCCCTCTCTCTCTCCCTTCCTCCATACCTCCTCATACGCTCCCCCCTCTCTCTCTCCCTTCCTCCATACCTCCTCATATGCTCCCCCTCTCTCTCTCCCTTCCTCCATACCTCCTCATACGCTCCCCCCTCTCTCTCTCTCCCTTCCTCCATACCTCCTCATACGCTCCCCCCATCTCTCTCCCGTCCTCCATACCTCCTCATACGCTCCCCTCCCCTCTCTCTCTCTCTCTCTCTCTCCCTTCCTCCATACCACCTCATACGCTCCCCACTCTCTCTCTCCCTTCCTCCATACCTCCTCATACGCTCCCCCCTCTCTCTCTCTCCCTTCCTCCATACCACCTCATACGCTCCCCACTCTCTCTCTCCCTTCCTCCATACCTCCTCATACGCTCCCCTCTCTCTCTCTCTCTCTCTCTCCCTTCCTCCATATCTCCTCATACGCTCCCCCCTCTCTCTCTCCCTTCCTCCATATCTCCTCATACGCTCCCCCCTCTCTCTCTCTCCCTTCCTCCATACCTCCTCATATGCTCCCCCCTCTCTCTCTCTCCCTTCCTCCACACGTCCTCATACACTCCCCCCTCTCTCTCTCCCTTCCTCCATTCCTCCTCATACACTCCCCCCTCTCTCTCCCTCTTCCTCCATACCTCCTCATACGCTCCCCCTTATCTCTCTCCCATCCTCCATACCTCCCCTCCTCATATGCTCCCCCCTCTCTCTCTCCCTTCCTCCATACCTCCTCATACGCTCCCCCCTCTCTCTCTCTCTCTCTCTCCCTTCCTCCATACCTCCTCATACGCTCCCCCCCTCTCTCTCTCCCTTCCTCATACCTTCTCATACGCTCCCTCTCTCTCTCTCTCTCTCTCCCTTCCTCATACCTCCTCATACGCTCCCTCTCTCTCTCTCCCTCTCTCTCTCTCTCTCTCTCTCTTCCTCCATACCTCCTCATACGCTCCCCCCTCTCTCTCCCTTCCTCCATACCTCCTCATACGCTCCCCCCT
Source organism: Coregonus ussuriensis (assembly GCA_031479575.1). Taxonomy (NCBI): domain Eukaryota; kingdom Metazoa; phylum Chordata; class Actinopteri; order Salmoniformes; family Salmonidae; genus Coregonus; species Coregonus ussuriensis. The sequence continues at coordinate 50,851,468 of CM062496.1, forward strand.
CTCTCTCTCTCCCTTCCTCCATACCTCCTCATACGCTCCCCCTCTCTCTCTCTCCCTTCCTCCATACCTCCTCATACTCTCCCCCCCTCTCTCTCCCTTCCTCCATACCTCCTCATACGCTCCCCCCTCTCTCTCTCCCTTCCTCCATACCTCCTCATACGCTCCCCCCTCTCTCTCTCCCCTTCCTCCATACTCCTCATACGCTCCCCCCTCTCTCTCTCCTCCCGTCCTCCATACCTCCTCATACGCTCCCCCCTCTCTCTCTCTCTCTCTCCCTTCCTCCATAACCTCCTCATATGCTCCCCACTCTCTCTCTCCCTTCCTCCATACCTCCTCATACGCTCCCCCCTCTCTCTCTCCTCTCCTCCTTACCTCCTCATACGCTCCCCCCTCTCTCTCTCTCCCTTCCTCCATACCTCCTCATATGCTCCCCCCTCTCTCTCTCTCCCTTCCTCCACACGTCCTCATACACTCCCCCCTCTCTCTCTCCCTTCCTCCATTCCTCCTCATACACTCCCCCCTCACTCTCTCCTCTTCCTCCATACCTCCTCATACGCTCCCCCCCTCTCTCCCTTCCTCCATACCTCCTCATACGCTCCCCCTTCTCTCTCTCCCTTCCTCCATACCTCCTCATATGCTCCCCCCCTCTCCTCTCTCTCTCTTCCTTCCTCCATACCTCCTCATACGCTCCCCCCCTCTCTCTCTCCTTCCCTCCTTACCTCCTCATACGCTCCCCCCCTCTCTCTCCTTCCTCCATACCCTCCTCATACGCTCCCCCCTCTCTCTCTCCCTCTCCCTCCTGCCTCACTCCTCATACGCTCCCCCCTCTCTCTCTCCCTTCCTCCATACCTCCTCATACACTCCCCCCCTCTCTCTCCCCTTCCTCCATACCTCCTCATACGCTCCCCCCTCTCTCTCTCCCTTCCTCCATACCTCTCGTCATAAGCTTCCCCCCCTCTCTCTCTCCCTTCCTCCACTACCCTCCTCATACGCTCCCCCCTCTCTCTCTCTCCCTTCCTCCCATACCTCCTCATACGCCTCCCCCCTCTCTCTCCTCTTCCTCCATACCTCCTCATACGCTCCTCCCCTCTCTCTCTCTCTCCTCTCCCTTCCTCCATACCTCCTCATTACGCTCCCCCCCTCTCTCTCTCTCTCTACTCTCGTAGCCTCCTCCATACCTCCTCTACTCTCCCCCCTCTCTCTCTCCCTTCCTCATACCTCCTCATACGCTCCCCCCTCTCTGTCTCTCCCTTCCTCATAATACTTCTCCTCAGATCTCCCTCTCTCTCTCTCTCTCTCTCCCCCCCTTCCTCCATACCTCCTCATACGCTCCCCCCCTCCCCCTTCTCTCTCTCCCCCTTCCTCCATCCTATCCTCATAATACGCTCACCCCCTTTCTCACTCTCTCTTGCCTCCATACCTTCTCATCTTATTGCTCCCCCTCATCTCTCTCCCTTCCTCATACCTCCTCATACGCCTCCCCCCTCTCTCTCTCTCTCTCTCTACGCTCCCCCCCCTTCCTCCATAGCCCTCCTCATACGCTCCCCCTTTCTCTCTCTCTCTACCTCTCTCTCTCCCCTTCTCTCATACCTCCTCATACCTTCCCCCCTTCTCTCTCTCCCTTCCTCCATACCTACCTCATACGCTCCCCCCCTCTCTCTCTTCTCCCTTCCTCCATACCTCCTCATACACTCCCCCCCTCTCTCTCTCCCTTCCTCCATACCTCCTCATACGCTCCCCCCTCTCTCTCTCCCTTCCTCCATACCTCGTCATACGCTCCCCCCCTCTCTCTCTCCCTTCCTCCATACTTCCTCATACGCTCCCCCCTCCCTCTCTCTCTCCCTTCCTCCATACCTCCTCATACGCTCCCCCCCTCTCTCTCCCTTCCTCCATACCTCCTCATACGCTCCCCCCTCTCTCTCTCCCTTCTCCATACTTCGTCATACGCTCCCCCCCTCTCTCTCCCTTCCTCCATACCTCCTCATACGCTCCCCCCCTCTCTCTCCCCTTCCTCCATACCTCCTCATACGCTCCCCCCCTCTCTCTCTCTTCCTCCATACCACCTCTCTCATCCACTCCCCCCCTCTCTCTCTTCCCTTCCTCCATACCTCCTCATACGCTCCCCCTCTCTCTCTCTCTCTCCCCCTTCCTCCATACCTCCTCATACTCTCCCCCCCTCTCTCTCTCCCTTCCTCCATACCTCCTCATACTCTCCCCCCTCTCTCTCTCCTCCCTTCCTCCATACCTCCTCATACACTCCCCCCCTCTCCTCTCTCCCTTCCTCCATACCTCCTCATACGCTCCCCCTCTTCTCTCTCTCTCCTTCCTCCATACCTCCTCATACTCTCCCCCCTCTCTCTCTCCCCTTCCTCCATATCTCCGTCATACGCTCCCCCCCTCTCTCTCTCCCTTCCTCCATACCTCCTCATACGCTCCCCCCCTCTCTCTCCCTTCCTCCATACCTCCTCATACTGCTCCCCCCTCTCTCTCCCTTCCTCCATATCTCGTCATACGCTCCCCCCTCTCTCTCCTCCCTTCCTCCATACCTCCTCATATCGCTCCCCCCTCTCTCTCTCCCTTCCTCCATACCTCCTCATACGCTCCCCCCTCTCTCTCTCCCTTCCTCCATACCTCCTCATACGCTCCCCCTCTCTCTCTCCCTTCCTCCATACCATCCTCATACGCTCCCCCTCTCTCTCTCCCTTTCCTCATACCTCCTCATACCCTCCCCCCTCTCTCTCTCTCCCCTTCCTCATACCTCCTCATACGCTCCCCCCTCTCTCTCTCTCCCGTTCCTCCATTACCTCCTCATACGCTCCCCTCTCTCTCTCTCTCTCTCTCTCCCTTCCTCATACCTCCTCATACTCTCCCCCCTCTCTCTCTCCCTTCCTCCATACCTCTCCTCATACGCTCCCCCCTCTCTCTCTCTCTCCTCCACTCCCTTCCTCCATACCTCCCATATACTCTCCCTCTCTCTCTCTCTCCTTCCTCCATACCATACCTCCTCATACGCCTCCCCCCTCTCTCTCTCTCCCTTCCTCCATACCTCCTCATACATCTCCCCCCCCTCTCTCCTCCCTTCCTCCCAACCTCCTCATACGCTCCACCCTCTCTCTCTCACTCTCCTTCTTCATACCTCCTCATACGCTCCACCCCACTCTCTCTCTCCCTTCCTCCATCCTCCTCATACGGCTCCCCTCTCCTCTCTCTCTCTCTCTCCCTTCCCTCCATACCTCCTCATAACGCACCCCCCTCTCTCTCTCCCTTCCTCCATACCTCCTCATCGCTCCCCCCTCTCTCTCTTCTCCCTTCCTCCATATACCTCCGTCATACGCTCCCCTCTCTCTCTCCCTTCCTCCATAACCTCCTCATACGCTCCCCCCCTCTCTCTCTCCCTCCTCCAATACCTCCCACTACGCTCCCCCCCAATCTCTCTCCCGTCCTCCATACCCCCTCCCTCTCCTCATACGCTCCCCTCCTCTCTCTCTCTCTCTCCGCTCCCCACTCTCTCTCTCCCTTCCTCCATACCTCCTCATACGCTCCCCCCTCTCTCTCTCTCCCTTCCTCCATACCTCCTCATATGCTCCCCACTCTCTCTCTCCCTTCCTCCATACCTCCTCATCACGCTCCCCCCTCTCTCTCTCTCCCTTCCTCCATACCTCCTCATATGCTCCCCACTCTCTCTCTCCCTTCCTCCATACCTCCTCATACACTCCCCCTCTCTCTCTCTCCCTTCCTCCATACCTCCTCATATGCTCCCCACTCTCTCTCTCCCTTCCTCCATACCTCCTCATACGCTCCCCCCTCTCTCTCTCCCTTCCTCCATACCTCCTCATATGCTCCCCACTCTCTCTCTCCCTTCCTCCATACCTCCTCATACGCTCCCCCCCTCTCTCTCTCCCTTCCTCCATACCTCCTCATATGCTCCCCACTCTCTCTCTCCCTTCCTCCATATCTCCTCATACGCGCTCCCCCCTCTCTCTCTCTCCCTTCCTCCATACCTCCTCATATGCTCCCCCCTCTCTCTCTCTCCCTTCCTCCACACGTCCTCATACACTCCCCCCTCTCTCTCTCCCTTCCTCCATTCCTCCTCATACACTCCCCCCTCTCTCTCCCTCTTCCTCCATACCTCCTCATACGCTCCCCCTTATCTCTCTCCCATCCTCCATACCTCCTCATATGCTCCCCCCTCTCTCTCTCTTTTTCCCTTCCTCCATACCTCCTCATACGCTCCCCCCTCTCTCTCTCTCTCTCTCTCTCTCCCTTCCTCCATACCTCCTCATACGCTCCCCCCTCTCTCTCTCCCTTCCTCATACCTTCTCATACGCTCCCTCTCTCTCTCTCTCTCTCTCCCTTCCTCATACCTCCTCATACGCTCCCTCTCTCTCTCTCCCTCTCTCTCTCTCTCTCTCTCTCTTCCTCCATACCTCCTCATACGCTCCCCTCCCCCCTCTCTCTCCCTTCCTCCATACCTCCTCATACGCTCCCCCCTCTCTCTCTCTCCCTTCCTCCATACCTCCTCATACGCTCCCCCTCTCTCTCTCTCCCTTCCTCCATACCTCCTCATACTCTCCCCCCTCTCTCTCCCTTCCTCCATACCTCCTCATACGCTCCCCCCTCTCTCTCTCCCTTCCTCCATACCTCCGCATACGCTCCCCCCTCTCTCTCTCCCTTCCTCCATACCTCCTCATACGCTCCCCCCCTCTCTCTCTCTCCCGTCCTCCATACCTCCTCATACGCTCCCCCCTCTCTCTCTCTCTCTCTCCCTTCCTCCATACCTCCTCATATGCTCCCCACTCTCTCTCTCCCTTCCTCCATACTTCCTCATACGCTCCCCCCTCTCTCTCTCCCTTCCTCCTTACCTCCTCATACGCTCCCCCCCTCTCTCTCTCTCCCTTCCTCCATCTCCATACCTCCTCATATGCTCCCCCCTCTCTCTCTCTCCCTTCCTCCACACGTCCTCATACACTCCCCCTCTCTCTCTCCCTTCCTCCATTCCTCCTCATACACTCCCCCCTCTCTCTCCCTCTTCCTCCATACCTCCTCATACGCTCCCCCTTCTCTCTCTCCCATCCTCCATACCTCCTCATATGCTCCCCCCTCTCTCTCTCTTTTTCCCTTCCTCCATACCTCCTCATACGCTCCCCCCTCTCTCTCTCTCTCTCTCTCTCTCTCCCTTCCTCCATACCTCCTCATACGCTCCCCCCCTCTCTCTCCCTTCCTCTTACCTTCTCATACGCTCCCTCTCTCTCTCTCTCTCTCTCCCTTCCTCCATACCTCCTCATACGCTCCCCCCCTCTCTCTCTCTCTCTCTCTCTCCCCCTTCCTCCATACCTCCTCATACTCTCCCCCTTTCTCTCTCCCTTCCTCATACCTCCTCATACGCTCCCTCTCTCTCTCTTCTCTCCCTTCCTCATACCTCCTCAGATGCTCCCTCTCTCTCTCTCTCTCTCTCCCCCCCTTCCTCCATACCTCCTCATACGCTCCCCCCTTTCTCTCTCCCTTCCTCCATACTACCTCATACGCTCCCCCCTTTCTCTCTCTCTTCCTCCATACCTTCTCATCCACTCCCCCCTCTCTCTCTCTCCCTTCCTCATACCTCCTCATACGCTCCCTCTCTCTCTCTCTCTCTCTCTCCCTTCCTCATACCTCCTCATACGCTCCCTCTCTCTCTCTCTCTCTCTCCCCCTTCCTCCATACCTCCTCATACGCTCCCCCCTTTCTCTCTCCCTTCCTCCATACTACCTCATACGCTCCCCCCTTTCTCTCTCCCTTCCTCCATACCTCCTCATACACTCCCCCCCTCTCTCTCTCCCTTCCTCCATATCTCGTCATACGCTCCCCCCCTCTCTCTCTCCCTTTCTCCATACTTCCTCATACGCTCCCCCTCTCTCTCTCTTCTCTCTCCCTTCCTCCATACCTCCTCATACGCTCCCCCCTCTCTCTCTCTCCCTTCCTCCATACCTCCTTATACGCTCCCCCCTCTCTCTCTCCCTTCCTCCATATCTTGTCATACGCTCCCCCCCTCTCTCTCCCTTCCTACATACCTCCTCATACGCTCCCCCCCTCTCTCTCCCTTCCTCCATACTACCTCATACGCTCCCCCCTTTCTCTCTCTCTTCCTCCATACCTTCTCATCCACTCCCCCCTCTCTCTCTCTCCCTTCCTCATACCTCCTCATACGCTCCCTCTCTCTCTCTCTCTCTCTCCCCCTTCCTCCATACCTCCTCATACTCTCCCCCCTCTCTCTCTCCCTTCCTCCATACCTCCTCATACACTCCCCCCCTCTCTCTCTCCCTTCCTCCATACCTCCTCATACGCTCCCCCTCTCTCCCTCTCTCTCTCCCTTCCTCCATACCTCCTCATACGCTCCCCCTCTCTCTCTCCTCTCCCTTCCTCCATATCTCGTCATACGCTCCCCCCCTCTCTCTCTCCCTTTCCTCCATACTTCCTCATACGCTCCCCCCCTCTCTCTCCCTTCCTCCATACCTCCTCATACGCTCCCCCCCTCTCTCTCCCTTCCTCCATATCTCGTCATACGCTCCCCCCCTCTCTCTCCCTTCCTCCATACCTCCTCATACTCTCCCCCCTCTCTCTCCCTTCCTCCATACCTCCTCATACGCTCCCCCCCTCTCTCTCCCTTCCTCCATACCTCCTCATACGCTCCCCCTCTCTCTCTCTCTCCCTTCCTCCATACGCTCCCCCCTCTCTCTCTCTCCCTTCCTCCATACCTCCTCATACGCTCCCCCCCTCTCTCTCCCTTCCTCCATACCTCCTCATACGCTCCCCCCTCTCTCTCTCCCTTCCTCCATACCTCCTCATACTCTCCCCCCTCTCTCTCCCTTCCTCCATACCTCCTCATACGCTCCCCCCTCCTCTCTCCCTTCCTCCATATCTCGTCATACGCTCCCCCTCTCTCTCTCTCCCTTCCTCCATATCTCGTCATACGCTCCCCCCTCTCTCTCCCTTCCTCCATACCTCCTCATACGCTCCCCCCTCTCTCTCTCCCTTCCTCCATATCTCGTCATACGCTCCCCCCTCTCTCTCTCCCTTCCTCCATACCTCCTCATACGCTCCCCCCTCTCTCTCTCCCTTCCTCCATACCTCCTCATACGCTCCCTGTCCTCTCCCTTCTCTCTCCACCTCTCCTTTAGTTGTGACCCCGTCCCTCCAGTGATAGCTCTAACATCACATAGTTCTCAACACCATCGGCTCTGTTTACACCAGCGCTCCAAGGTCTCCAAGGTGACAGGAATACCGGCGTTCCAGGATCAGGTTGGTCCCAGACAGTGTGTGTATTCTGCCGGGTCGACCGGTGCGGGGCAGCACGGCAAGGGTGAGATTCCCATATCTCAAACACGTGCACAGGAACCATGCATACACACACACACACACACACACACACACACACCACACACATACGCACACGCACACACACACACATGCGCACACACACACACCCACACACACACACACACGTTTGCTATACTCTGATTCCCATTCAAATCCTATTTTCCCTAACCGTTAAACCTAACCCTAATCTTAACCCTTAACCTTAACCCTAACCTTAACCCCTAACCATATTCTCAATCTTAAAGCTAACCCTAACCCTAATTCTAACCCTAAACGTAACCCCTAAGCCTAAAATAGCCTTTTCCTTGTGGGGACCTGTGAAATGTCCCCAATTGCAGAATGTTCCTTGTTTTACTATCGTTGTGAGGACTTCTGGTCCCTCTGCATGGTATATATAGAGAATGCGTCTCTGAAAACCTCCAGCAGCAACGTGGCAGAGAGAAGGAACCAGCAGCAACGTGGCAGAGAGAAGGAACCAGCAGCAACGTGGCAGAGAGAAGGAACCAGCAGCAACGTGGCAGAGAGAAGGAACCAGCAGCAACGTGGCAGAGAGAAGGAACCAGGCATGTACAGAATGTTTTAATAAATAACAGCATCAACGACAACACAACAATGAAAGCTTGAATTCATGATGTATATATATATATACATACACACTTATTTTATATATATTCAAATTTGACTGTAAAAACTATAAATATGTTATAAGTTAGAAGAACCAGGACTCTGACTGAGGTAGGGTGGGGGGAGGCGGTGAAGGGGGTGAGCCTGCTCGGGTATAGGAGGGTTAGGGTCAGGGTCAGGGGGGGTGGGTGGGTGGGTGTGTGTGTGTGTATGTGTATATGTATGTGTGTGTGTGTGTGTGTGTGTGTGTGTGTGTGTGTGTATGTGTGTGTATGTGTGTGTGTGTGTTTGTGTAGGAGGGGGGATTCGGAGCTGTATTGGCAATAAAGTTCTAGTTGCTGATTCAAGATTGTGTGTGTGTGACCCACAAGCCGGACCCATCCTCGACCCCGAGTGTTGGCCAATGATGGTGTGTGTACTGTATATGGGTCAGGGTTCATGGTCCATAGTCCCAGGGGTTGAAGGTCAGTGCCTCCAGGACTTGCGGCTGAGGACACACACACACGCTGCGTTGATGCGTATCAGCCTCCATGCCGTCTGCTCCTTGAACTTGGTGAGCGCGCGCACGTAGGTGTGTGTGTTGGTGCAGTAGGAGTTCCAGTGACGGCTGTCGATTCCGCGGCACCCTGACTTGGCCCCTGCCTTGGCCCTGCCACCCCTAACTCCACCCCTAACTCCTCCCCCAGCCGCGCGGCAGGTGGTCTCGTAGAATAACTGTTTCTTCCGGACGTTGTCTATCTTCATTTCTGGTAGAACCTCCACCTCGTTGCCGTTGATGTCCGTGGCCTTGGTCAGGTTGCCCAACCACACGTTGATGCTGTCGCACACTGAGTATTCTCCCCTGTGCATGGGCTGCCCCCCCGCCCTCCTCCTCACCCTCACCCCACCACCCATCACCCTCCCGACTTCCTCCTCTCCCTCCTCCTCCTCCCTCGTCTCCCCCCCCAGGCCGTGGTGAGAGGGGGGTACGTCGCTGAAGACGACGCGCGGTGAGGAGTGATAGCGCCGCTTGCTGAACAGTTTGGGGTCCACCTCCGGGATGGAAGGTGTAGAGGGGGAGCCTGTTTCAGAGAATCCCAGGGAAGAGCTCCTGTCCTGGGGTAGAGAGGCTGGCCTGTGGGCCTGTCTGGTCCGGCTGGGTCTCTGCTGAGTCTCCTTGCCTGCTGCTGGCTGCTCCTGCTGAGGTGACACTGAGAGGCGGGCCACCCGCTGCTGTTCTGCTCTGCCATTGGCTGCTGTGTGGTGTTCTGCGCTGTGGTTGGCTGCCACAGGGCCCAGGGCCCCTCCCATGTTCAGTACAGCCTGGATGCCAATCAGCAGGAGCGCCAGCGGCAACGACCTCATGGGCACACGTCCTGTCAACAACAACAGCAACATCAACACACATCCTGTCAACAACAACAAAAACAACATACGTGCAGTCAATGACAACAACAACAACAACAACATCCTGCCATAGTCACATGGACCTCATGGGACCGTTACGGATACCCCATAGAGATAGAGATAACCCTTATTTGCATGGACACTGTCATTGAGGACAGTCAACTGGGTGGGACTTCCTATGGGTTAAAGAAGAATCAAACAATTCCATCCAGGTCATCAGGAAGGATCAGCCAAGGAACTCGTGAGCAAACATTCCGTAACTGCAGTAAATCACCAACCTTGGGTTTATACCTGTTCAGACTACATTTACATTTTAGTCGTTTAGCAGACGCTCTTATCCAGAGCGACTTACAGTTAGTGAGTGCATACATTTTTCATACTGGCCCCCCGTGGGAAACGAACCCACAACCTTGGCGTTGCAAGCGCCATGCTCTACCAACTGAGCTACAGGAGGCCTACAGGAGGGACATCACCCTCCAGGAGGCCCATCACCCTCCAGGAGGCCTACAGGAGGGACATCACCCTCCAGGTGGCCTACAGGAGGGACATCACCCTCCAGGTGGCCTACAGGAGGGACAACACCCTCCAGGTGGCAGACTGAGCTACAGGTGGCCTACAGGAGGGACATCACCATCCAGGTGGCAGACTGAGCTACAGGAGGGAATCACCATCCAGGAGGCCTACAGGAGGGACAACACCCTCCAGGTGGCAGACTGAGCTACAGGAGGCCTACAGGAGGGACAACACCCTCCAGGTGGCCTACAGGAGGGACATCACCATCCAGGTGGCCTACAGGAGGGATATCACCCTCCAGGTGGCCTACAGGAGGGACATCACCATCCAGGAGGCCTACAGGAGGGACAACACCCTCCAGGTGGCCTACAGGAGGGATATCACCCTCCAGGTGGCCTACAGGAGGGACATCACCATCCAGGTGGCCTACAGGAGGGATATCACCCTCCATGAGGCCTACAGGAGGGACATCACCCTCCAGGTGGCAGTATGCACCCTTTCAGTTTGTTCACCTTTTAATAGAAGTAGTGGAAGAGAATGGACTACTTCAAAATGGAAATGGCCTTAATGGCGCTGCACATGCATCGTAATGGGATAGATACAAAAACGTGTCATCTAACAAAGTCTATGGATACCCTTAACATTTATGTGTGTGTGTGTGTGTGTGTGTGTGTTGACGTGTTTAACTATTCTTGTGGGGACCAGAAGTCCCAACTGGGGACATTTTGTTGGTCCCCACAAGGTGAAATGCTATTTCTATTTCTAGGGGGTTTAGTGTTAAGGTTCGAATTCTATTTTGTAAAGACTTACGCCATGTTAAGGTTCGAGATGGGGTTAGAATTAGGTTTAGAATTAGGTTTAGAATTAGGTTTAGAATTAGAATTAGGTTTAGAGTTAGAATTAGGTTTAGGGTTAGAATTAGGTTTAGGGTTAGGTTTAGGGTTAGAATTAGGTTTAGGGTTAGAATTAGGTTTAGGTTTAGGAGTTAGGGTTAGAATTAGGTTTAGGGTTAGGAGTTAGGGTTAGAATTAGGTTTAGGGTTAGGAGTTAGGGTTAGAATTAGGTTTAGGGTTAGGAGTTAGGGTTAGAATTAGGTTTAGGGTTAGGAGCTAGTGTTAGAATTAGGTTTAGCGTTAGGAGTTAGGGTTAGTTTTAGGGTTAGGGTTAGGAGTTAGGGTTAGTTTTAGGGTCAGGGTTAAGGTTAGGTTTTTGGGTTAAGGTTAGGGTTAGGGTTAAGGTAAGAGTACAGGTTAGGGAAAATAGGATTTTGAACGGGACTGAATTGTGTGTCCCCATAAGGTTAGCTGGACAAGACTATGTGTCCCCATAAGGTTAGCTGGACAAGACTGTGTGTGTGTGTGTGTGTGTGCATGTGCATGCGCGTACGTATGTGTGTGTGTGTATGTGTGTGTGCGTGCGTGCGTTGGACTGAAAGAAGAAATACAGGATGTATATTTGGTCCTCACGTTGCACTCTAAAGTTCACTCCCTAAAGCCTCCAACCCTTAACCCTCCAACCCTTAACCCTCCAACCCTCCAACCCTTAACCCTTAACCCTCCAACCCTCCAACCCTTAACCCTCCAACCCTTAACCCTCCAACCCTTAACCCTCCAACCCTTAACCCTCCAACCCTTAACCCTCCAACCCTCCAACCCTTAACCCTTAACCCTCCAACCCTTAACCCTTAACCCTCCAACCCTCCAACCCTCCAACCTTTAACCCTCCAACCCTCCAACCCTTAACCCTTAACCCTCCAACCCTCCAACCCTCCAACCCTTAACCCTCCAACCCTCCAACCCTTAACCCTTAACCCTCCAACCCTCCAACCCTCCAACCCTCCAACCCTCCAACCCTTAACCCTCCAACCCACAACCCTCCAACCCACAACCCTCCAACCCTCCAACCCTTAACCCTTAACCCTTAACCCTCCAACCCATAACCCTCCAACCCTTAACCCTCCAACCCATAACCCTCCAACCCTTAACCCTCCAACCCTCCAACCCACAACCCTCCAACCCTCCAACCCTTAACCCTTAACCCTCCAACCCTCCAACCCTTAACCCTCCAACCCTCCAACCCTTAACCCTCCAACCCTTAACCCTCCAACCCTTAACCCTCCAACCCTTAACCCTCCAACCCACAACCCTCCAACCCTTAACCCTCCAACCCCCCAACCCACAACCCTCCAACCCACAACCCTCCAACCCATAACCCTCCAACCCTTAACCCTCCAACCCATAACCCTCCAACCCTTAACCCTCCAACCCACAACCCTCCAACCCTTAACCCTCCAACCCTCCAACCCACAACCCTCCAACCCATAACCCTCCAACCCTTAACCCTCCAACCCATAACCCTCCAACCCTTAACCCTCCAACCCACAACCCTCCAACCCTTAACCCTCCAACCCACAACCCTCCAACCCACAACCCTCCAACCCACAACCCTCCAACCTTAACCCTCCAACCCTCCAACCCACAACCCTCCAACCCACAACCCTCCAACCCACAACCCTCCAACCCTTAACCCTTAACCCTCCAACCCTTAACCCTCCAACCCTTAACCCTCCAACCCTTAACCCTCCAACCCTTAACCCTCCAACCCTTAACCCTCCAACCCTTTGTGCACTCCTGTGTGTGTGTTGGAGTGTGTGTGTGTTTAGGCCTACCTTTGGAAGGTGTCCAGGTAAAGTGTTAGCTCTGTGAAGCCCTCTAAAGCCAGACTCCACTACAGACTCCAATCACACCTGCCATCAGGACCACCCTGCACCAGCTCTCTCTCTCTGAAACACACAGTGAGATATCACACACACGTGCACACACGCACGCACGCACAAACACACACACACACACACAAACACACACACACACACACACACACACACACACACACACACACACACACACACACACACACACACACACACACACACACACACACACACACACAGACTGTTAATTACAGTTTTTGCCCATTGCTTACACACTAAAACCGAATGCTTTGACCAAAGCCTCAATACCTAAACTTCTTGTAGCATACCTTGAACACAGTGTAACAATAGCTTAAACACAATGTCAACTTTGCACTTTGTTTGACTGTAAGATAGGTTCAGGACTGTTGCTGCCACCATGGACTGTAAGCTAGGTTCAGGACTGTTGCTGCCATCATGGACTGTAAGCTAGGTTCAGGACTATTGCTGCCACCATGGACTGTAAGATGGGTTCAGGACTGTTGCTGCCACCATGGACTGTAAGCTAGGTTCAGGACTGTTGCTGCCACCATGGACTGTAAGCTAGGTTCAGGACTGTTGCTGCCACCATGGACTGTAAGCTACGTTCAGGACTGTTGCTGCCACCATGGACTGTAAGCTAGGTTCAGGACTGTTGCTGCCACCATGGACTGTAAGCTAGGTTCAGGACTGTTGCTGCCACCATGGACTGTAAGCTAGGTTCAGGACTGTTGCTGCCACCATGGACTGTAAGCTAGGTTCAGGACTGTTTCTGCCACCATGGACTGTAAGCTAGGTTCAGGACTGTTGCTGCCACCATGGACTGTAAGCTAGGTTCAGGACTGTTGCTGCCACTATGGACTGTAAGCTAGGTTCAGGACTGTTGCTGCCACCATGGACTGTAAGCTAGGTTCAGGACTGTTGCTGCCACCATGGACTGTAAGCTAGGTTCAGGACTGTTGCTGCCACCATGGACTGTAAGCTAGGTTCAGGACTGTTGCTGCCATCATGGACTGTAAGCTAGGTTCAGGACTGTTGCTGCCACCATGGACTGTAAGCTAGGTTCAGGACTGTTGCTGCCACTATGGACTGTAAGCTAGGTTCAGGACTGTTGCTGCCACCATGGACTGTAAGCTAGGTTCAGGACTGTTGCTGCCACCATGGACTGTAAGCTAGGTTCAGGACTGTTGCTGCCACCATGGACTGTAAGCTAGGTTCAGGACTGTTGCTGCCATCATGGACTGTAAGCTAGGTTCAGGACTGTTGCTTCCACCATGGACTGTAAGATGGGTTCAGGACTGTTGCTGCCACCATGGACTGTAAGCTAGGTTCAGGACTGTTGCTGCCACCATGGACTGTAAGCTAGGTTCAGGACTGTTGCTGCCACCATGGACTGTAAGCTGGGTTCAGGACTGTTGCTGCCACTATGGACTGTAAGCTAGGTTCAGGACTGTTGCTGCCACCATGGACTGTAAGCTAGGTTCAGGACTGTTGCTGCCACCATGGACTGTAAGCTAGGTTCAGGACTGTTGCTGCCACCATGGACTGTAAGCTAGGTTCAGGACTGTTGCTGCCACCATGGACTGTAAACTAGGTTCAGGACTGTTGCTGCCACCATGGACTGTAAGATGGGTTCAGGACTGTTGCTGCCACCATGGACTGTAAGATAGGTTCAGGACTGTTGCTGCCACCATGGACTGTAAGCTAGGTTCAGGACTGTTGCTGCCACCATGGACTGTAAGATGGGTTCAGGACTGTTGCTGCCACCATGGACTGTAAGATGGGTTCAGGACTGTTGCTGCCACCATGGACTGTAAGATGGGTTCAGGACTGTTGCTGCCACCATGGACTGTAAGCTAGGTTCAGGACTGTTGCTGCCACTATGGACTGTAAGCTAGGTTCAGGACTGTTGCTGCCACCATGGACTGTAAACTAGGTTCAGGACTGTTGCTGCCACCATGGACTGTAAGATGGGTTCAGGATTGTTGCTGCCACCATGGACTGTAAGATAGGTTCAGGACTGTTGCTGCCACCATGGACTGTAAGCTAGGTTCAGGACTGTTGCTGCCACCATGGACTGTAAGCTAGGTTCAGGACTGTTGCTGCCACCATGGACTGTAAGCTAGGTTCAGGACTGTTGCTGCCACCATGGACTGTAAACTAGGTTCAGGACTGTTGCTGCCACCATGGACTGTAAGATGGGTTCAGGACTGTTGCTGCCACCATGGACTGTAAGATAGGTTTAGTACTGTTGCTGCCACCATGGACTGTAAGCTAGGTTCAGGACTGTTGCTGCCACCATGGACTGTAAGATGGGTTCAGGACTGTTGCTGCCACCATGGACTGTAAGATGGGTTCAGGACTGTTGCTGCCACCATGGACTGTAAGATGGGTTCAGGACTGTTGCTGCCACCATGGACTGTAAGCTAGGTTCAGGACTGTTGCTGCCACCATGGACTGTAAGCTAGGTTCAGGACTGTTGCTGCCACCATGGACTGTAAACTAGGTTCAGGACTGTTGCTGCCACCATGGACTGTAAGATGGGTTCAGGACTGTTGCTGCCACCATGGACTGTAAGATAGGTTCAGGACTGTTGCTGCCACCATGGACTGTAAGCTAGGTTCAGGACTGTTGCTGCCACCATGGACTGTACGATGGGTTCAGGACTGTTGCTGCCACCATGGACTGTAAGATGGGTTCAGGACTGTTGCTGCCACCATGGACTGTAAGATGGGTTCAGGACTGTTGCTGCCACCATGGACTGTAAGCTAGGTTCAGGACTGTTGCTGCCACTATGGATTGTAAGCTAGGTTCAGGACTGTTGCTGCCACCATGGACTGTAAACTAGGTTCAGGACTGTTGCTGACACCATGGACTGTAAGATGGGTTCAGGACTGTTGCTGCCACCATGGACTGTAAGATAGGTTCAGGACTGTTGCTGCCACCATGGACTGTAAGCTAGGTTCAGGACTGTTGCTGCCACCATGGACTGTAAGATGGGTTCAGGACTGTTGCTGCCACCATGGACTGTAAGATGGGTTCAGGACTGTTGCTGCCACCATGGACTGTAAGATGGGTTCAGGACTGTTGCTGCCACCATGGACTGTAAGCTAGGTTCAGGACTGTTGCTGCCACTATGGACTGTAAGCTAGGTTCAGGACTGTTGATGCCACCATGGACTGTAAGCTAGGTTCAGGACTGTTGCTGCCACCATGGACTGTAAGCTAGGTTCAGGACTGTTGCTGCCACCATGGACTGTAAGCTAGGTTCAGGACTGTTGCTGCCACCATGGACTGTAAGATGGGTTCAGGACTGTTGCTGCCACCATGGACTGTAAGATGGGTTCAGGACTGTTGCTGCCATCATGGACTGTAAGCTAGGTTCAGGACTGTTGCTGCCACCATGGACTGTAAGCTGGGTTCAGGACTGTTGCTGCCACCATGGACTGTAAGATGGGTTCAGGACTGTTGCTTCCACCATGGACTGTAAGCTAGGTTCAGGACTGTTGCTGCCACCATGGACTGTAAGCTAGGTTCAGGACTGTTGCTGCCATCATGGACTGTAAGCTAGGTTCAGGACTGTTGATGCCACCATGGACTGTAAGCTGGGTTCAGGACTGTTGCTGCCACCATGGACTGTAAGCTAGGTTCAGGACTGTTGCTGCCACCATGGACTGTAAGATGGGTTCAGGACTGTTGCTGCCACCATGGACTGTAAGATGGGTTCAGGACTGTTGCTGCCACCATGGACTGTAAGCTAGGTTCAGGACTGTTGCTGCCACTATGGACTGTAAGCTAGGTTCAGGACTGTTGATGCCACCATGGACTGTAAGCTAGGTTCAGGACTGTTGCTGCCACCATAAACTGTAAGCTAGGTTCAGGACTGTTGCTGCCACCATGGACTGTAAGCTAGGTTCAGGACTGTTGCTGCCACCATGGACTGTAAGATGGGTTCAGGACTGTTGCTGCCACCATGGACTGTAAGATGGGTTCAGGACTGTTGCTGCCATCATGGACTGTAAGCTAGGTTCAGGACTGTTGCTGCCACCATGGACTGTAAGCTGGGTTCAGGACTGTTGCTGCCACCATGGACTGTAAGATGGGTTCAGGACTGTTGCTTCCACCATGGACTGTAAGCTAGGTTCAGGACTGTTGCTGCCACCATGGACTGTAAGCTAGGTTCAGGACTGTTGCTGCCACCATGGACTGTAAGATGGGTTCAGGACTGTTGCTGCCACCATGGACTGTAAGATGGGTTCAGGACTGTTGATGCCACCATGGACTGTAAGCTAGGTTCAGGACTGTTGCTGCCACCATGGACTGTAAGATGGGTTCAGGACTGTTGCTGCCACCATGGACTGTAAGCTGGGTTCAGGACTGTTGCTGCCACCATGGACTGTAAGATGGGTTCAGGACTGTTGCTTCCACCATGGACTGTAAGCTAGGTTCAGGACTGTTGCTGCCACCATGGACTGTAAGCTAGGTTCAGGACTGTTGCTGCCACCATGGACTGTAAGATGGGTTCAGGACTGTTGCTGCCACCATGGACTGTAAGATGGGTTCAGGACTGTTGATGCCACCATGGACTGTAAGCTAGGTTCAGGACTGTTGCTGCCACCATGGACTGTAAGATGGGTTCAGGACTGTTGCTGCCACCATGGACTGTAAGCTAGGTTCAGGACTGTTGCTGCCACCATGGACTGTAAGATGGGTTCAGGACTGTTGATGCCACCATGGACTGTAAGCTAGGTTCAGGACTGTTGCTGCCACCATGGACTGTAAGATGGGTTCAGGACTGTTGCTGCCACCATGGACTATAAGCTAGGTTCAGGACTGTTGCTGCCATCATGGACTGTAAGACGGGTTCAGGACTGTTGCTGCCATCATGGACTGTAAAATGGGTTCAGGACTGTTGCTGCCACCATGGACTGTAAGATGGGTTCAGGACTGTTGCTGCCACCATGGACTGTAAGCTAGGTTCAGGACTGTTGCTGCCACCATGGACTGTAAGCTAGGTTCAGGACTGTTGCTGCCACCATGGACTGTAAGCTAGGTTCAGGACTGTTGCTGCCACCATGGACTGTAAGCTAGGTTCAGGACTGTTGCTGCCACCATGGACTGTAAGCTAGGTTCAGGACTGTTGCTGCCACCATGGACTGTAAGCTAGGTTCAGGACTGTTGCTGCCACCATGGACTGTAAGATGGGTTCAGGACTGTTGATGCCACCATGGACTGTAAGCTAGGTTCAGGACTGTTGCTGCCACTATGGACTGTAAGCTAGGTTCAGGACTGTTGCTGCCACTATGGACTGTAAACTAGGTTCAGGACTGTTGCTGCCACTATGGACTGTAAGATGGGTTCAGGACTGTTGCTGCCACCATGGACTGTAAGCTAGGTTCAGGACTGTTGCTGCCACCATGGACTGTAAGCTAGGTTCAGGACTGTTGCTGCCACCATGGACTGTAAGCTAGGTTCAGGACTGTTGCTGCCACCATGGACTGTAAGCTAGGTTCAGGACTGTTGCTGCCACCATGGACTGTAAGCTAGGTTCAGGACTGTTGCTGCCACCATGGACTGTAAGCTAGGTTCAGGACTGTTGCTGCCACCATGGACTGTAAGATGGGTTCAGGACTGTTGATGCCACCATGGACTGTAAGCTAGGTTCAGGACTGTTGCTGCCACTATGGACTGTAAGCTAGGTTCAGGACTGTTGCTGCCACTATGGACTGTAAACTAGGTTCAGGACTGTTGCTGCCACTATGGACTGTAAGCTAGGTTCAGGACTGTTGCTGCCACCATGGACTGTAAGCTAGGTTCAGGACTGTTGCTGCCACCATGGACTGTAAGCTAGGTTCAGGACTGTTGCTGCCACCATGGACTGTAAGCTAGGTTCAGGACTGTTGCTGCCACCATGGACTGTAAGATGGGTTCAGGACTGTTGCTTCCACCATGGACTGTAAGCTAGGTTCAGGACTGTTGCTGCCACCATGGACTGTAAGATGGGTTCAGGACTGTTGCTTCCACCATGGACTGTAAGCTAGGTTCAGGACTGTTGCTGCCACCATGGACTGTAAGCTAGGTTCAAGACTGTTGCTGCCACCATGGACTGTAAGATGGGTTCAGGACTGTTGCTGCCACCATGGACTGTAAGATGGGTTCAGGACTGTTGATGCCACCATAGACTGTAAGCTAGGTTCAGGACTGTTGCTGCCACCATGGACTGTAAGATGGGTTCAGGACTGTTGCTGCCACCATGGACTGTAAGCTAGGTTCAGGACTGTTGCTGCCACCATGGACTGTAAGATGGGTTCAGGACTGTTGATGCCACCATGGACTGTAAGCTAGGTTCAGGACTGTTGCTGCCACCATGGACTGTAAGATGGGTTCAGGACTGTTGCTGCCACCATGGACTGTAAGCTAGGTTCAGGACTGTTGCTGCCATCATGGACTGTAAGCTAGGTTCAGGACTGTTGCTGCCACCATGGACTGTAAGCTAGGTTCAGGACTGTTGCTGCCATCATGGACTGTAAGATGGGTTCAGGACTGTTGCTGCCATCATGGACTGTAAGATGGGTTCAGGACTGTTGCTGCCACCATGGACTGTAAGATGGGTTCAGGACTGTTGCTGCCACCATGGACTGTAAGCTAGGTTCAGGACTGTTGCTGCCATCATGGACTGTAAGCTAAGTTCAGGACTGTTGCTGCCACCATGGACTGTAAGCTAGGTTCAGGACTGTTGCTGCCACCATGGACTGTAAGCTAGGTTCAGGACTGTTGCTGCCACCATGGACTGTAAGCTAGGTTCAGGACTGTTGCTGCCACCATTGACTGTAAGCTAGGTTCAGGACTGTTGCTGCCACCATGGACTGTAAGATGGGTTCAGGACTGTTGATGCCACCATGGACTGTAAGCTAGGTTCAGGACTTTTGCTGCCACTATGGACTGTAAGCTAGGTTCAGGACTGTTGCTGCCACTATGGACTGTAAACTAGGTTCAGGACTGTTGCTGCCACTATGGACTGTAAGCTAGGTTCAGGACTGTTGCTGCCACCATGGACTGTAAGCTAGGTTCAGGACTGTTGCTGCCACCATGGACTGTAAGCTAGGTTCAGGACTGTTGCTGCCACCATGGACTGTAAGCTAGGTTCAGGACTGTTGCTGCCATCATGGACTGTAAGCTAGGTTCAGGACTGTTGCTGCCATCATGGACTGTAAGCTAGGTTCAGGACTGTTGCTGCCACCATGGACTGTCAGCTAGGTACAGGACTGTTGCTGCCACCATGGACTGTAAGATGGGTTCAGGACTGTTGATGCCACCATGGACTGTAAGCTAGGTTCAGGACTGTTGCTGCCACCATGGACTGTAAGCTAGGTTCAGGACTGTTGCTGCCACCATGGACTGTAAGATGGGTTCAGGACTGTTGATGCCACCATGGACTGTAAGCTAGGTTCAGGACTGTTGCTGCCACTATGGACTGTAAGCTAGGTTCAGGACTGTTGCTGCCACTATGGACTGTAAACTAGGTTCAGGACTGTTGCTGCCACTATGGACTGTAAGCTAGGTTCAGGACTGTTGCTGCCACCATGGACTGTAAGCTAGGTTCAGGACTGTTGCTGCCACCATGGACTGTAAGCTAGGTTCAGGACTGTTGCTGCCACCATGGACTGTAAGCTAGGTTCAGGACTGTTGCTGCCATCATGGACTGTAAGCTAGGTTCAGGACTGTTGCTGCCATCATGGACTGTAAGCTAGGTTCAGGACTGTTGCTGCCACCATGGACTGTAAGCTAGGCACAGGACTGTTGCTGCCACCATGGACTGTAAGATGGGTTCAGGACTGTTGATGCCACCATGGACTGTAAGCTAGGTACAGGACTGTTGCTGCCATCATGGACTGTAAACTAGGTTCAGGACTGTTGCAGCCCCCATCGACTGTAAACTACAGTTAGTTAAAGACTGTTGCTGCCACCATGGGACTGTAAGCTAGGTTCAGGACTGTTGCTGCCACCATGGACTGTAAGCTAGGTTCAGGACTGTTGCTGCCACCATGGACTGTAAGCTAGGTTCAGGACTGTTGCTGCCACCATGGACTGTAAGCTAGGTTCAGGACTGTTGCTGCCATCATGGACTGTAAGCTAGGTTCAGGACTGTTGTTGCCATCATGGACTGTAAGCTAGGTTCAGGACTGTTGCTGCCACCATGGACTGTAAGCTAGGTACAGGACTGTTGCTGCCACCATGGACTGTAAGATGGGTTCAGGACTGTTGATGCCACCATGGACTGTAAGCTAGGTACAGGACTGTTGCTGCCATCATGGACTGTAAACTAGGTTCAGGACTGTTGCTGCCACCATGGACTGTAAGCTAGGTACAGGACTGTTGCTGCCACCATGGACTGTAAGCAAGGTTCAGGACTGTTGCTTCCACCATGGACTGTAAACTAGGTTCAGGACTGTTGCTGCTACCATGGACTGTAAGCTAGGTTCAGGACTGTTGCTTCCACCATGGACTGTAAACTAGGTTCTGGACTGTTGCTGCCACCATGGATTGTAAACTAGGTTCAGGACTGTTGCTGCCACCATGGACTGTAAGGTAGGTTCAGGACTGTTGCTGCCACCATGGACTGTAAGCTAGGTTCAGGACTGTTGCTGCCACCATGGACTGTAAGCTAGGTTCAGGACTGTTGCTGCCACCGTTGACTGTAAACTGGCACATCGGTCAGAATGCAAATGAGGAGATGGAGCAGGAATCCAGGTTTAGGGGAATTTATTACACACACACACAGGAACGAACAGATGCACATCGGGGGGAGGATTTTGAATGGAAGATTTTAGGGCTTGTAAGGCCGGTGGGAATGTTAGGAAGGATTTGTTAGACGTTGTGAATTGTAAGGCCTTGGTAATAGTATGGGATGTGGATAACAAGGATGTGGTTTTTCTCAGTCATGGAAGGAGGAAGGCCAGGGTCATCACCAAGCAACTGAAAGGGGTCAAAAAGGTAGAGGAGAGGTTATTTGGGAGTGGGAACAGGTGTGGAGGAAAGGTGCGTGGCCTAGGGTAAAGGTAGAGGAGAGGTTATTTGGGAGTGGGAACAGGTGTGGAGGAAAGGTGCGTGGCCTAGGGGTAAAGGTATAGGAGAGGTTATTTGGGAGTGGGAACAGGTGTGGAGGGAAGGTGCGTGGCCTAGGGTAAAGGTAGAGGAGAGGTTATTTGGGAGTGGGAACAGGTGTGGAGGAAAGGTGCGTGGCCTAGGGGTAAAGGTAGAGGAGAGGTTATTTGGGAGTGGGAACAGGTGTGGAGGAAAGGTGCGTGGCCGGGGGTAAAGGTAGAGGAGAGGTTATTTGGGAGTGGGAACAGGTGTGGAGGAAAGGTGCGTGGCCTAGGGGTAAAGGTAGAGGAGAGGTTATTTGGGAGTGGGAACAGGTGTGGAGGAAAGGTGCGTGGCCTAGGAAAATTGGAAGCAATTGAAAGCCTGTAGGAGTGGCATGACCAACAGATATTGTTACTTGACTAAAACAGAGACTTGATTTAGCATTTTCATTTGTGATTCAGAGACTGAGCCTTTACATTAACTTAACAGTTGATTGTAGTTTGATTTTGTATGCCAGCAGATTCATTTGTGTTACACATCCTTCTTTACATTCATGCCCTCTCTAGCACCATTGGGTGCTGGCTGACCGTCATAGAATGTCTCAGGGAATGTAGCCTGGAACAGGACCAGCTAGCTAGCCTTTCCCTTCCTGACCCAAACCCAGGACTGTCCCGGACCGCTCTTCACTCAGCTAGCTAGCCTTTCCCTTCCTGACCCAAACCCAGGACTGTCCCGGACCGCTCTTCACTCAGCTAGCTAGCCTTTCCCTTCCTGACCCAAACCCAGGACTGTCCTGGACCACTCTTCACTCAGCTAGCTAGCCTTTCCCTTCCTGACCCAAACCCAGGACTGTCCTGGACCACTCTTCACTCAGCTAGCTAGCCTTTCCCTTCCTGACCCTAGGGATTAACCCAGGACTGTCCCGGACCGCTCTTCACTCAGCTAGCCAGCCTTTCCCTTCCTGACCCTAGGGATTAATCCAGGACTGTCCTGGACCGCTCTTCACTCAGCTAGCTAGCCTTTCCCTTCCTGACCCTAGGGATTAACCCAGGACTGTCCCGGACCGCTCTTCACTCAGCTAGCCAGCCTTTCCCTTCCTGACCCAAACCCAGGACTGTCCTGGACCACTCTTCACTCAGCTAGCTAGCCTTTCCCTTCCTGACCCAAACCCAGGACTGTCCCGGACCGCTCTTCACTCAGCTAGCCAGCCTTTCCCTTCCTGACCCAAACCCAGGACTGTCCTGGACCACTCTTCACTCAGCTAGCTAGCCTTTCCCTTCCTGACCCAAACCCAGGACTGTCCTGGACCACTCTTCACTCAGCTAGCTAGCCTTTCCCTTCCTGACCCAAACCCAGGACTGTCCCGGACCGCTCTTCACTCAGCTAGCCAGCCTTTCCCTTCCTGACCCAAACCCAGGACTGTCCTGGACCACTCTTCACTCAGCTAGCTAGCCTTTCCCTTCCTGACCCAAACCCAGGACTGTCCCGGACCGCTCTTCACTCAGCTAGCTAGCCTTTCCCTTCCTGATCCTAGGGATTAACCCAGGACTGTCCCGGACCGCTCTTCACTCAGCTAGCTAGCTAGCCTTTCCCTTCCTGACCCTAGGGATTAACCCAGGACTGTCCCGGACCGCTCTTCACTCAGCTAGCCAGCCTTTCCCTTCCTGACCCTAGGGATTAACCCAGGACTGTCCCGGACCACTCTTCACTCAGCTAGCTAGCCTTTCCCTTCCTGACCCAAACCCAGGACTGTCCCGGACCGCTCTTCACTCAGCTAGCTAGCCTTTCCCTTCCTGACCCAAACCCAGGACTGTCCCGGACCGCTCTTCACTCAGCTAGCCAGCCTTTCCCTTCCTGACCCTAGGGATTAACCCAGGACTGTCCCGGACCACTCTTCACTCAGCTAGCTAGCCTTTCCCTTCCTGACCCAAACCCAGGACTGTCCCGGACCGCTCTTCACTCAGCTAGCTAGCCTTTCCCTTCCTGACCCAAACCCAGGACTGTCCCGGACCGCTCTTCACTCAGCTAGCCAGCCTTTCCCTTCCTGACCCAAACCCAGGACTGTCCCGGACCGCTCTTCACTCAGCTAGCTAGCCTTTCCCTTCCTGACCCTAGGGGTTAACCCAGGACTGTCCCGGACCGCTCTTCACTCAGCTAGCCAGCCTTTCCCTTCCTGACCCTAGGGATTAACCCAGGACTGTCCCGGAGCGCTCTTCACTCAGCTAGCCAGCCTTTATAATAATAAATAATAATTAGTTATTTAGCAGACGCTCTTATCCAGAGCGACTTACAGGAGCAATTAGGGTTAAGTGCCTTGCTCAAGGGCACATCGACAGATTTTTCACCTAGTCGGTTCGGGGATTAGAACCAGCGACCTTTCGGTTACTGGCACAACGCTCTTAACCACTAAGCTACCTGCCGCCCTAGCCTTTCACTTCCTGACCCTAGGGATTAACCCAGGACTGTCCCGGACCGCTCTTCACTCAGCTAGCTAGCCTTTCCCTTCCTGACCCTAGGGATTAACCCATGACTGTCCCGGACCGCTCTTCACTCAGCTAGCCAGCCTTTCCCTTCCTGACCCTAGGTGTTAACCCAGGACTGTCCCGGACCGCTCTTCACTCAGCTAGCCAGCCTTTCACTTCCTGACCCTAGGGATTAACCCAGGACTGTCCCGGACCGCTCTTCACTCAGCTAGCTAGCCAGCCTTTCACTTCCTGACCCTAGGGATTAACCCAGGACTGTCCCGGACCGCTCTTCACTCAGCTAGCTAGCCTTTCACTTCCTGACCCTAGGGATTAACCCAGGACTGTCCCGGACCGCTCTTCACTCAGCAAGCCAGCCTTTCACTTCCTGACCCTAGGGATTAACCCAGAACTGTCCCGGACCGCTCTTCACTCAGCTAGCTAGCCAGCCTTTCACTTCCTGACCCTAGGGATTAACCCAGGACTGTCCCGGACCGCTCTTCACTCAGCTAGCTAGCCTTTCACTTCCTGACCCTAGGGATTAACCCAGGACTGTCCCGGACCACTCTTCACTCAGCTAGCTAGCTAGCCTTTCCCTTCCTGACCCTAGGGATTAACACAGGACTGTCCCGGACCGCTCTTCACTCAGCTAGCCAGCCTTTCCCTTCCTGACCCTAGGGATTAACCCAGGACTGTCCCGGACCGCTCTTCACTCAGCTAGCCAGCCTTTCCCTTCCTGACCCTAGGGATTAACCCAGGACTGTCCCAGACCGCTCTTCACTCAGCTAGCCAGCCTTTCCCTTCCTGACCCTAGGGATTAACCCAGGACTGTCCCGGACCGCTCTTCACTCAGCTAGCCAGCCTTTCCCTTCCTGACCCTAGGGATTAACCCAGGACTGTCCCGGACCGCTCTTCACTCAGCTAGCCAGCCTTTCCCTTCCTGACCCTAGGGATTAACCCAGGACTGTCCCAGACCACTCTTCACTCAGCTAGCTAGCCTTTCCCTTCCTGACCCTAGGTGTTAACCCAGGACTGTCCCGGACCGCTCTTCACTCAGCTAGCTAGCCTTTCACTTCCTGACCCTAGGGATTAACCCAGGACTGTCCCGGACCGCTCTTCACTCAGCAAGCCAGCCTTTCACTTCCTGACCCTAGGGATTAACCCAGGACTGTCCCGGACCGCTCTTCACTCAGCTAGCTAGCCAGCCTTTCACTTCCTGACCCTAGGGATTAACCCAGGACTGTCCCGGACCGCTCTTCACTCAGCTAGCTAGCCTTTCACTTCCTGACCCTAGGGATTAACCCAGGACTGTCCCGGACCGCTCTTCACTCAGCAAGCCAGCCTTTCACTTCCTGACCCTAGGGATTAACCCAGGACTGTCCCGGACCGCTCTTCACTCAGCTAGCTAGCCAGCCTTTCACTTCCTGACCCTAGGGATTAACCCAGGACTGTCCCGGACTGCTCTTCACTCAGCTAGCTAGCCTTTCACTTCCTGACCCTAGGGATTAACCCAGGACTGTCCCGGACCACTCTTCACTCAGCTAGCTAGCTAGCCTTTCCCTTCCTGACCCTAGGGATTAACACAGGACTGTCCCGGACCGCTCTTCACTCAGCTAACCAGCCTTTCCCTTCCTGACCCTAGGGATTAACCCAGGACTGTCCCGGACCGCTCTTCACTCAGCTAGCCAGCCTTTCCCTTCCTGGCCCTAGGGATTAACCCAGGACTGTCCCAGACCGCTCTTCACTCAGCTAGCCAGCCTTTCCCTTCCTGACCCTAGGGATTAACCCAGGACTGTCCCGGACCGCTCTTCACTCAGCTAGCCAGCCTTTCCCTTCCTGACCCTAGGGATTAACCCAGGACTGTCCCGGACCGCTCTTCACTCAGCTAGCCAGCCTTTCCCTTCCTGACCCTAGGGATTAACCCAGGACTGTCCCAGACCACTCTTCACTCAGCTAGCTAGCCTTTCCCTTCCTGACCCTAGGTGTTAACCCAGGACTGTCCCAGACCGCTCTTCACTCAGCTAGCCAGCCTTTCCCTTCCTGACCCTAGGGATTAACCCAGGACTGTCCCGGACCGCTCTTCACTCAGCTAGCTAGCCAGCCTTTCACTTCCTGACCCTAGGGATTAACCCAGGACTGTCCCGGACCGCTCTTCACTCAGCTAGCTAGCCTTTCACTTCCTGACCCTAGGGATTAACCCAGGACTGTCCCGGACCGCTCTTCACTCAGCAAGCCAGCCTTTCACTTCCTGACCCTAGGGATTAACCCAGGACTGTCCCAGACCGCTCTTCACTCAGCTAGCTAGCCAGCCTTTCACTTCCTGACCCTAGGGATTAACCCAGGACTGTCCCGGACCGCTCTTCACTCAGCTAGCTAGCCTTTCACTTCCTGACCCTAGGGATTAACCCAGGACTGTCCCGGACTGCTCTTCACTCAGCTAGCTAGCCTTTCACTTCCTGACCCTAGGGATTAACCCAGGACTGTCCCGGACCACTCTTCACTCAGCTAGCTAGCTAGCCTTTCCCTTCCTGACCCTAGGGATTAACACAGGACTGTCCCGGCCCGCTCTTCACTCAGCTAACCAGCCTTTCCCTTCCTGACCCTAGGGATTAACCCAGGACTGTCCCGGACCGCTCTTCACTCAGCTAGCCAGCCTTTCCCTTCCTGACCCTAGGGATTAACCCAGGACTGTCCCAGACCGCTCTTCACTCAGCTAGCCAGCCTTTCCCTTCCTGACCCTAGGGATTAACCCAGGACTGTCCCGGACCGCTCTTCACTCAGCTAGCCAGCCTTTCCCTTCCTGACCCTAGGGATTAACCCAGGACTGTCCCGGACCGCTCTTCACTCAGCTAGCCAGCCTTTCCCTTCCTGACCCTAGGGATTAACCCAGGACTGTCCCAGACCACTCTTCACTCAGCTAGCTAGCCTTTCCCTTCCTGACCCTAGGTGTTAACCCAGGACTGTCCCAGACCGCTCTTCACTCAGCTAGCCAGCCTTTCCCTTCCTGACCCTAGGGATTAACCCAGGACTGTCCCGGACCGCTCTTCACTCAGCTAGCCAGCCTTTCACTTCCTGACCCTAGGGATTAACCCAGGACTGTCCCGGACCGCTCTTCACTCAGCTAGCTAGCCAGCCTTTCACTTCCTGACCCTAGGGATTAACCCAGGACTGTCCCGGACCGCTCTTCACTCAGCTAGCTAGCCTTTCACTTCCTGACCCTAGGGATTAACCCAGGACTGTCCCGGACCGCTCTTCACTCAGCAAGCCAGCCTTTCACTTCCTGACCCTAGGGATTAACCCAGGACTGTCCCGGACCGCTCTTCACTCAGCTAGCTAGCCAGCCTTTCACTTCCTGACCCTAGGGATTAACCCAGGACTGTCCCGGACCGCTCTTCACTCAGCTAGCTAGCCTTTCACTTCCTGACCCTAGGGATTAACCCAGGACTGTCCCGGACCACTCTTCACTCAGCTAGCTAGCTAGCCTTTCCCTTCCTGACCCTAGGGATTAACACAGGACTGTCCCGGACCGCTCTTCACTCAGCTAGCCAGCCTTTCCCTTCCTGACCCTAGGGATTAACCCAGGACTGTCCCGGACCGCTCTTCACTCAGCTAGCCAGCCTTTCCCTTCCTGACCCTAGGGATTAACCCAGGACTGTCCCAGACCGCTCTTCACTCAGCTAGCCAGCCTTTCCCTTCCTGACCCTAGGGATTAACCCAGGACTGTCCCGGACCGCTCTTCACTCAGCTAGCCAGCCTTTCCCTTCCTGACCCTAGGGATTAACCCAGGACTGTCCCGGACCGCTCTTCACTCAGCTAGCCAGCCTTTCCCTTCCTGACCCTAGGGATTAACCCAGGACTGTCCCAGACCACTCTTCACTCAGCTAGCTAGCCTTTCCCTTCCTGACCCTAGGTGTTAACCCAGGACTGTCCCGGACCGCTCTTCACTCAGCTAGCTAGCCAGCCTTTCACTTCCTGACCCTAGGGATTAACCCAGGACTGTCCCGGACCGCTCTTCACTCAGCTAGCCAGCCTTTCACTTCCTGACCCTAGGGATTAACCCAGGACTGTCCCGGACCGCTCTTCACTCAGCTAGC
Organism: Coregonus ussuriensis; assembly: GCA_031479575.1. NCBI lineage: Eukaryota > Metazoa > Chordata > Actinopteri > Salmoniformes > Salmonidae > Coregonus > Coregonus ussuriensis. The sequence continues at coordinate 50,879,714 of CM062496.1, forward strand.
TAGCCAGCCTTTCACTTCCTGACCCTAGGGATTAACCCAGGACTGTCCCGGACCGCTCTTCACTCAGCTAGCTAGCCTTTCACTTCCTGACCCTAGGGATTAACCCAGGACTGTCCCGGACCACTCTTCACTCAGCTAGCTAGCTAGCCTTTCCCTTCCTGACCCTAGGGATTAACACAGGACTGTCCCGGACCGCTCTTCACTCAGCTAGCCAGCCTTTCCCTTCCTGACCCTAGGGATTAACCCAGGACTGTCCCGGACCGCTCTTCACTCAGCTAGCCAGCCTTTCCCTTCCTGACCCTAGGGATTAACCCAGGACTGTCCCAGACCGCTCTTCACTCAGCTAGCCAGCCTTTCCCTTCCTGACCCTAGGGATTAACCCAGGACTGTCCCGGACCGCTCTTCACTCAGCTAGCCAGCCTTTCCCTTCCTGACCCTAGGGATTAACCCAGGACTGTCCCGGACCGCTCTTCACTCAGCTAGCCAGCCTTTCCCTTCCTGACCCTAGGGATTAACCCAGGACTGTCCCAGACCACTCTTCACTCAGCTAGCTAGCCTTTCCCTTCCTGACCCTAGGTGTTAACCCAGGACTGTCCCGGACCACTCTTCACTCTTAACCCTTCACCCGGGAAATTACTACATTTTCTCCCAATGTTACACTAATGCAATTCCACAAAATACACAACATGCGCAGCAGTAGATTGGCAAAAAATAAAACAGCACATTATCCAAACAGGTTGTCATGGAAGCCTTCAGCCTAGCCTATTTAAGTCACCATGAATTCAAAGCTTGTAATTGACACTGCCGGACTGCACACGAGACACAAATGCAGTTTAGAGTTCTCATCAGAACAGAACATTCGATCCCAGTCCAACCAAAGCCCGGTGAACTGAAGCCCGAGCCCAGGTCTGGACCGACATCAGATAAATTAAATGAGCCCGAACCCGAAAAAAGGCAGATTTCTAGAAAACAGTGGACTATATTGATTTAAACTGGTGTTGAGAACAACGCGGTGGAAACGGGCGGCAGCGGAGTGAGGAGATGAGGAAACAGCCATTGGGCCTAGAAAAAGCCCAGAGAGGAACACTCACCTTAGTTACTATGGGAATAAATATCACTGAATGATGAACATGTTGTAATAAAGTAGGTCAATGCAATTGAAGGCATGATTAAAATTATTCTTTATACTGAAATTCCCTAAGTCATATCCAACTGTTATACCAATTTACAGCAATAGTGATGTGGTCACCTGGATGATCATTTCAGCTTTGATTGGGACAGCATCATCGTTCTGCTTTTAGCTCGTTTTCACACAGGCTCGTTTGCTTTAGTTCGAATCAGAGTTTGGTTATTTGTTACATTGTATATTTTTTTTTTAATTTGGTCTGGTCGGTTTCACACTGCCACATTTTATAGAGCGCCATCGTTTGAAAAACAAAGCCATGTGTTCGTGCAAGTCATTCTCTTATTGGACAGAATAGGGACAGAGTCCCACACCCCACCAATCATGCATCACCAGATGTTACAACCATCTACTTTTAATATGGTGCTCCTGCCAACAAAGAACCCTCAATGAAACAGCTGAGCAATATGAGAGCTTGTCCCGACTGCGTGTATAATGTGGTGCTTCACTACCACAGCAGTAGATGTGTTGCTAGCCCCAGATAGTGCTGCTTCACTACCACAGCAGTAGATGTGTTGCTAGCCCCAGATAGTGCTGCTTCACTACCACAGCAGTAGATGTGCTGCTAGCCCCAGATAGTGCTGCTTCACTACCACAGCAGTAGATGTGCTGCTAGCCCCAGATAGTGCTGCTTCACTACCACAGCAGTAGATGTGTTGCTAGCCCCAGATAGTGCTGCTTCACTACCACAGCAGTAGATGTGCTGCTAGCCCCAGATAGTGCTGCTTCACTACCACAGCAGTAGATGTGTTGCTAGCCCCAGATAGTGCTGCTTCACTACCACAGCAGTAGATGTGTTGCTAGCCCCAGATAGTGCTGCTTCACTATCACAGCAGTAGATGTGTTGCTAGCCCCAGATAGTGCTGCTTCACTATCACAGCAGTAGATGTGCTGCTAGCCCCAGATAGTGCTGCTTCACTATCACAGCAGTAGATGTGTTGCTAGCCCCTGATAGTGCTGCTTCACTACCACAGCAGTAGATGTGTTGCTAGCCCCAGATAGTGCTGCTTCACTACCACAGCAGTAGATGTGTTGCTAGCCCCAGATAGTGCTGCTTCACTACCACAGCAGTAGATGTGCTGCTAGCCCCAGATAGTGCTGCTTCACTATCACAGCAGTAGATGTGTTGCTAGCCCCAGATAGTGCTGCTTCACTACCACAGCAGTAGATGTGTTGCTAGCCCCAGATAGTGCTGCTTCACTACCACAGCAGTAGATGTGTTGCTAGCCCCAGATAGTGCTGCTTCACTACCACAGCAGTAGATGTGTTGCTAGCCCCAGATAGTGCTGCTTCACTACCACAGCAGTAGATGTGTTGCTAGCCCCAGATAGTGCTGCTTCACTACCACAGCAGTAGATGTGTTGCTAGCCCCAGATAGTGCTGCTTCACTACCACAGCAGTAGATGTGTTGCTAGCCCCGGATAGTGCTGCTTCACTACCACAGCAGTAGATGTGCTGCTAGCCCCAGATAGTGCTGCTTCACTACCACAGCAGTAGATGTGTTGCTAGCCCCGGATAGTGCTGCTTCACTACCACAGCAGTAGATGTGTTGCTAGCCCCAGATAGTGCTGCTTCACTACCACAGCAGTAGATGTGTTGCTAGCCCCGGATAGTGCTGCTTCACTACCACAGCAGTAGATGTGCTGCTAGCCCCAGATAGTGCTGCTTCACTACCACAGCAGTAGTATATGTGTTGCTAGCCCCAGATAGTGCTGCTTCACTATCACAGCAGTAGATGTGTTGCTAGCCCCAGATAGTGCTGCTTCACTACCACAGCAGTAGTATATGTGTTGCTAGCCCCAGATAGTGCTGCTTCACTATCACAGCAGTAGATGTGTTGCTAGCCCCAGATAGTGCTGCTTCACTATCACAGCAGTAGATGTGCTGCTAGCCCCAGATAGTGCTGCTTCACTACCACAGCAGTAGATGTGCTGCTAGCCCCAGATAGTGCTGCTTCACTATCACAGCAGTAGATGTGTTGCTAGCCCCAGATAGTGCTGCTTCACTATCACAGCAGTAGATGTGTTGCTAGCCCCAGATAGTGCTGCTTCACTACCACAGCAGTAGATGTGTTGCTAGCCCCAGATAGTGCTGCTTCACTATCACAGCAGTAGATGTGTTGCTAGCCCCAGATAGTGCTGCTTCACTACCACAGCAGTAGATGTGTTGCTAGCCCCAGATAGTGCTGCTTCACTACCACAGCAGTATATGTGTTGCTAGCCCCAGATAGTGCTGCTTCACTACCACAGCAGTAGATGTGTTGCTAGCCCCAGATAGTGCTGCTTCACTACCACAGCAGTAGATGTGTTGCTAGCCCCAGATAGTGCTGCTTCACTACCACAGCAGTAGATGTGTTGCTAGCCCCAGATAGTGCTGCTTCACTACCACAGCAGTAGATGTGCTGCTAGCCCCAGATAGTGCTGCTTCACTACCACAGCAGTATATGTGTTGCTAGCCCCAGATAGTGCTGCTTCACTACCACAGCAGTAGATGTGTTGCTAGCCCCAGATAGTGCTGCTTCACTACCACAGCAGTAGATGTGCTGCTAGCCCCAGATAGTGCTGCTTCACTACCACAGCAGTATATGTGTTGCTAGCCCCAGATAGTGCTGCTTCACTACCACAGCAGTAGATGTGTTGCTAGCCCCAGATAGTGCTGCTTCACTATCACAGCAGTAGATGTGTTGCTAGCCCCAGATAGTGCTGCTTCACTATCACAGCAGTAGATGTGTTGCTAGCCCCAGATAGTGCTGCTTCACTATCAGAGCAGTAGATGTGTTGCTAGCCCCAGATAGTGCTGCTTCACTACCACAGCAGTAGATGTGTTGCTAGCCCCAGATAGTGCTGCTTCACTACCACAGCAGTAGATGTGTTGCTAGCCCCAGATAGTGCTGCTTCACTATCACAGCAGTAGATGTGTTGCTAGCCCCAGATAGTGCTGCTTCACTACCACAGCAGTAGATGTGTTGCTAGCCCCAGATAGTGCTGCTTCACTACCACAGCAGTAGATGTGTTGCTAGCCCCAGATAGAGAAAGCTGACGCGTTCATTCCATTGTATAGCGACGCTGGACGTTTTACATGCAAGACCTATCAGGTAATCAATGATGATCTGATGATAATATTAAACTGCCCCATCTGGCAGACCAGGTTGTTCTAATAATAGGCTCAATTGCTATTGACTATTATGTCTTAGGCCATTTGAAACTAAATTAAAACATAATTTGACTATAATCGATTTAGAAAACTACAATAGTGAATCAAGACTATCAATCAATCACTTAATGTGAATCAAAATGATCTGATGTAGCCTACTCTACTAACTGCATTGTTGCCAATTGTTGCAAACACCTTCATTAGCCTTGAAAGAATACTTAACAAAAATATATACTTATTTATCTTTCACCTAACTTCCAAAGGAGCATCTGGACCCATACCCCTTCATGTGACTGGTGGCAGCGTGTGAGTGACATCTGGACTGACAGAGAATGGCTCCTCAATTTCAGGATGAGAAGAGGGCACCTTCCTGTGATGTTCTTTGGCCCAATCTGACTCACCACAATACTAACTGCAGACAGACAGTCCCTGTTGTCACGCCCTGGCTCTGGGACTCTGTTATGTTGAGCCAGGGTGTGTTGTTTCTATGTGTTGGTGTTCTAGGGTCTTTATCTAGCTCATGTGTTTCTGTGTTGGCCGGGGTGGTTCTCAATCAGAGGCAACGAGTGTCAGCTGTTGCTTGTTGTCTCTGTTTGGGAACCATACTTAGGCAGCCTGTTTTGCCACAGTGGTTGTGGGATCTTGTTCCGTGTTGGTTTGTGTAGGTAACCAAGGACTTCACGTTATCGTTGTTTTGTTTCGTGTTCTCTAATAAATATAGTATGTACACTTATCGCGCTGCGCATTGGTCCACTTCCTTCAGCGATCGTGACACATGTGGTCATGGAGGTTTGAGGTTAGCCCACCAACCTGGAGGTTAGCCCACCAACCTGGAGGTTAGCCCACCAACCTGGAGGTTAGCCCACCAACCTGGAGGTTAGCCCACCAACCTGGAGGGTTAGCCCACCAACCTGGAGGTTAGCCCACCAACCTGGAGGGTTAGCCCACCAAACTGGAGGTTAGCCCACCAACCTGGAGGTTAGCCCACCAAACTGGAGGTTAGCCCACCAACCTGGAGGTTAGCCCACCAACCTGGAGGTTAGCCCACCAAACTGGAGGTTAGCCCACCAACCTGGAGGTTAGCCCACCAACCTGGAGGTTAGCCCACCAAACTGGAGGTTAGCCCACCAACCTGGAGGTTAGCCCACCAAACTGGAGGTTAGCCCACCAACCTAGAGGTTAGCCAACCAACCTGGAGGTCAGATCCATTTCTCATTTGGTTGGTGTTGGCCGAGTCTACTGCCTGCCAAATCACACAAAAAAAATTGTGATGGTGTCATGAATGGAAAAAAATACAACTGAAATACAAATCAAATCAAATCAAATGTTATTTGCCACATGCGCCGAATACAACAGGTGTAGACCTTACAGTGAAATGCTTACTTACAAGCCCTTAACCAACAATGCAGTTTTAAGAAAAATAAGTAAAAAATAAAATAATTAAAGAGCAGCAGTAAAATAAAATAACAGTAGGGAGGCTATATACAGGGGGTACCGGTACAGAGTCAATGGGAAATAACAGTAGGGAGGCTATATACAGGGGGTACCGGTACAGAGTCAATGGGAAATAACAGTAGGGAGGCTATATAGAGCGGGTACCGGTACAGAGTCAATGGGAAATAACAGTAGGGAGGCTATATACAGGGGGTAACGGTACAGAGTCAATGTGAAATAACAGTAGGGAGGCTATATACAGGGGGTACCGGTACAGAGTCAATGGGAAATAACAGTAGGGAGGCTATATACAGGGGGTAACGGTACAGAGTCAATGTGAAATAACAGTAGGGAGGCTATATACAGGGGGGTACCGGTACAGAGTCAATGGGAAATAACAGTAGGGAGGCTATATACAGCGGGTACCGGTACAGAGTCAATGGGAAATAACAGTAGGGAGGCTATATACAGGGGGTAACGGTACAGAGTCAATGTGCGGGGGCACCAGTTAGTCGAGGTAATTGAGGTGATATGTACATGTGGGTAGAGTTAAAGTGACTATGCATAAATAATAAACAGAGTAGCAGCAGAGTAAAAGAGGGGGATGGGGTGGGGTGGGGTGGGGGGGGGGCAGTGTAAATAGTCCGGGTAGCCATGATTAGCTGTTCAGGAGTATTATGGCTTGGGGGTAGAAGCTGTTAAGAAGCCTTTTGGACCTAGACTTGGCGCTCCGGTACCACTTGCCATGCAGTAGCAGAGAGAAAAGTCTATGACTTGGGTGGCTGGAGTCTTTGACAATTTTGAGGGCCTTCCTCTGACTCCGCCTGGTATAGAGGTCCTGGATGGCAGGAAGCTTGGCCCCAGTGATGTACTGGGCCGTACGCACTACCCTCTGTAGTGCCTTGAGGTCGGAGGCCGAGCAGTTGCCATACAAGGCGGTGATGCAACCAGTCAGGATGCTCTCGATGGTGCAGCTGTAGAACTTTTTGAGGATCTGAGGACCCATGCCAAATCTTTTCAGTCTCCTGAGGGGGAATAGGCTTTGTCGTGCCCTCTTCACAATGGGCCATTCCTGGGGCACAAAGCAGGAAGAGAAAGGTGAAGCTGGAAAAGGTTGACAACATGCTACAGGTGTATAATATATAATATACATATTATTTATCCACAGAAGAAGCAGCTTGAAGACATAAAGGAGGCAGTCCAAAGAACGTCGATTTCTGGAACAACAACAGGCAAATAATAACATATTTATGAATCTCATGCAAACAGTGATTTTCTCAATAAACAGTCTTTGTCCTCCATCTTGCAAGATGTCAACCAAAACCACAGAACTACCAAATACTCTGTTCCTAATGCCGCTGTTCTTCATCCCATGGCTACCTGTAGACTGTAGCCTGGGTCATACTGTAGTCTGGTTCATACTGTAGGCTGTAGCCTGTTCATACTGTAGCCTGGTTCATACTGTAGACTGGATCATACTGTAGGCTGTAGCCTGTTCATACTGTAGTCTGGTTCATACTGTAGACTGTAGCCTGGTTCATACTGTAGCCTGGTTCATACTGTAGACTGTAGCCTGGTTCATACTGTAGCCTGGTTCATACTGTAGCCTGTTCATACTGTAGACTGTAGCCTGATTCATACTGTAGCCTGGTTCATACTGTAGACTGGATCATACTGTAGGCTGTAGCCTGTTCATACTGTAGACTGTAGCCTGATTCATACTGTAGCCTGGTTCATACTGTAGCCTGTTCATACTGTAGACTGTAGCCTGATTCATACTGTAGCCTGGTTCATACTGTAGACTGGATCATACTGTAGGCTGTAGCCTGTTCATACTGTAGGCTGTAGCCTGGTTCATACTGTAGCCTTTTCATACTGTAGACTGTAGCCTGGTTCATACTGTAGACTGTAGCCTGGTTCATACTGTAGGCTGTAGCCTGGTTCATACTGTAGACTGTAGCCTGTTCATACTGTAGACTGTAGCCTTTTCATACTGTAGCCTGGTTCATACTGTAGACTGTAGCCTGTTCATACTGTAGACTGTAGCCTGTTCATACTGTAGACTGTAGCCTGTTCATACTGTAAGCTGTAGCCTGTTCATACTGTAGACTGTAGCCTGTTCATACTGTAGACTGTAGCCTGATTCATACTGTAGCCTGGTTCATACTGTAGGCTGTAGCCTGTTCATCCTGTAGACTGTAGCCTGGTTCATACTGTAGGCTGAAGCCTGTTCATACTGTAGACTCTAGCCTGGTTCATACTGTAGACTGGATCATACTGTAGGCTGTAGCCTGTTCATACTGTAGACTGTAGCCTGATTCATACTGTAGGCTGTAGCCTGTTCATACTGTAGACTGTAGCCTGTTCATACTGTAGGCTGTAGCCTGTTCATACTGTACACTGTAACCTGTTCATACTGTAGACTGTAGCCTGTTCATACTGTAAGCTGTAGCCTGTTCATACTGTAGACTGTAGCCTGTTGATACTGTAGACTGTAGCCTTTTCATACTGTAGGCTGTAGCCTGTTCATACTGTAGACTGTAGCCTGATTCATACTGTAGCCTGGTTCATACTGTAGGCTGTAGCCTGTTCATACTGTAGCCTGGGTCATACTGTAGGCTGTAGCCTGTTCATACTGTAGACTGTAGCCTGGTTCATACTGTAGCCTGGATCATACTGTAGGCTGTAGCCTGTTCATACTGTAGCCTGTTCATACTGTATTCTGGTTCATACTGTAGACTGTAGCCTGTTCATACTGTAGACTGTAGCCTGTTCATACTGTAGGCTGTAGCCTGTTTCATACTGTAGACTGTAGCCTGTTCATACTGTAGGCTGTAGCCTGTTCATACTGTAGACTGTAGCCTGTTTCATACTGTAGACTGTAGCCTGTTCATACTGTAGACTGTAGCCTGGTTCATACTGTAGACTGGATCATACTGTAGGCTGTAGCCTGTTCATACTGTAGACTTTAGCCTGATTCATACTGTAGCCTGTTCATACTGTAGGCTGTAGCCTGTTCATACTGTAGACTGTAGCCTGGTTCATACTGTAGACTGGATCATACTGTAGACTGTAGCCTGTTCATACTGTAGGCTGTAGCCTGTTCATACTGTAGACTGTAGCCTGTTCATACTGTAGGCTGTAGCCTGTTCATACTTTAGACTGTAGCCTGTTCATACTGTAGGCTGTAGCCTGTTCATACTGTAGCCTGTTCATACTGTAGACTGTAGCCTGTTCATACTGTAGGCTGTAGCCTGTTCATACTGTAGACTGTAGCCTGTTCATACTGTAGACTGTAGCCTGGTTCATACTGTAGGCTGTAGACTGGATCATACTGTAGGCTGTAGCCTGTTCATACTGTAGCCTGTTCATACTGTAGGCTGTAGCCTGGTTCATACTGTAGGCTGTAGCCTGTTCATACTGTAGCCTGGTTCATACTGTAGCCTGGTTCATACTGTAGGCTGTAGCCTGTTCATACTGTAGACTGTAGCCTGGTTCATACTGTAGGCTGTAGACTGGATCATACTGTAGGCTGTAGCCTGTTCATACTGTAGCCTGTTCATACTGTAGGCTGTTCATACTGTAGGCTGTAGCCTGGTTCATACTGTAGGCTGGTTCATACTGTAGCCTGTTCATACTGTAGACTGTAGCCTGGTTCATACTGTAGGCTGTAGCCTGTTCATACTGTAGCCTGGTTCATACTGTAGGCTGTAGCCTGGACCATACTGTAGGCTGTGGCCTGTTCATACTGTAGCCTGGTTCATACTGTAGCCTGTTCATACTGTAGACTGTAGCCTGGTTCATACTGTAGGCTGTAGCCTGTTCATACTGTAGCCTGGTTCATACTGTAGCCTGTAGCCTGTTCATACTGTAGGCTGTAGCCTGTTCATACTGTAGCCTGTTCATACTGTAGGCTGTAGCCTGGTTCATACTGTAGGCTGTAGCCTGTTCATACTGTAGGCTGGTTCATACTGTAGGCTGTAGCCTGTTCATACTGTAGCCTGGTTCATACTGTAGCCTGTAGCCTGTTCATACTGTAGGCTGTAGCCTGTTCATACTGTAGGCTGGTTCATACTGTAGGCTGTAGTCCCCCCCCTGGTTCAATAACTGGTAGGCTGTAGCCTGTTCATACTGTAGGCTGTTCATACTGTAGGCTGTAGCCTGGTTCATACTGTAGGCTGTAGCCTGTTCATACTGTAGGCTGTAGCCTGTTCATACTGTAGGCTGTAGCCTGGTTCATACTGTAGCCTGTTCATACTGTAGGCTGGATCATACTGTAGGCTGTAGCCTGGTTCATACTGTAGGCTGTAGCCTGGTTCATACTGTAGGCTGTAGCCTGTTCATACTGTGGCCTGTTCATACTGTAGACTGTAGCCTGGTTCATACTGTAGGCTGTAGCCTGTTCATACTGTAGCCTGGTTCATACTGTAGCCTGTAGCCTGTTCATACTGTAGAATGTAGCCTGTTCATACTGTAGCCTGTTCATACTGTAGGCTGTAGCCTGGTTCATACTGTAGGCTGTAGCCTGTTCATACTGTAGCCTGTTCATACTGTAGGCTGGTTCATACTGTAGGCTGTAGCCTGTTCATACTGTAGCCTGGTTCATACTGTAGCCTGTAGCCTGTTCATACTGTAGGCTGTAGCCTGTTCATACTGTAGGCTGGTTCATACTGTAGGCTGTAGCCTGGTTCATACTGTAGGCTGTAGCCTGTTCATACTGTAGGCTGTTCATACTGTAGGCTGTAGCCTGGTTCATACTGTAGGCTGTAGCCTGTTCATACTGTAGGCTGTAGCCTGTTCATACTGTAGGCTGTAGCCTGGTTCATACTGTAGCCTGTTCATACTGTAGCCTGTTCATACTGTAGGCTGTTCATACTGTAGGCTGTAGCCTGGTTCATACTGTAGGCTGTAGCCTGTTCATACTGTAGGCTGTAGCCTGAATCATACTGTAGCCTGTAGCCTGGTCATACTGTAGGCTGTAGCCTGTTCATACTGTAGGCTGTAGCCTGGATCATACTGTAGGCTGTAGCCTGGATCATACTGTAGGCTGTAGCCTGGTTCATACTGTAGGCTGTTCATACTGTAGGCTGTTCATACTGTAGGCTGTAGCCTGGTTCATACTGTAGGCTGTAGCCTGTTCATACTGTAGGCTGTAGCCTGTTCATACTGTAGGCTGTAGCCTGGTTCATACTGTAGCCTGTTCATACTGTAGCCTGTTCATACTGTAGGCTGTAGCCTGGTTCATACTGTAGGCTGTAGCCTGTTCATACTGTAGGCTGTAGCCTGGATCATACTGTAGCCTGTAGCCTGTTCATACTGTAGCCTGGTTCATACTGTAGACTGTAGCCTGGTTCATACTGTAGGCTGTAGCCTGTTCATACTGTAGCCTGTTCATACTGTAGACTGTAGCCTGGTTCATACTGTAGGCTGTAGCCTGTTCATACTGTAGACTGGTTCATACTGTAGCCTGTAGCCTGGTCATACTGTAGCCTGTTCATACTGTAGACTGGTTCATACTGTAGGCTGTAGCCTGGATCATACTGTAGCCTGTAGCCTGTTCATACTGTAGCCTGGTTCATACTGTAGACTGTAGCCTGGTTCATACTGTAGGCTGTAGCCTGTTCATACTGTAGCCTGTTCATACTGTAGACTGTAGCCTGGTTCATACTGTAGGCTGTAGCCTGTTCATACTGTAGCCTGGTTCATACTGTAGACTGTAGCCTTGTTCATACTGTAGGCTGTAGCCTGTTCATACTGTAGCCTGTTCATACTGTAGGCTGTTCATACTGTAGGCTGTAGCCTGTTCATACTGTAGGCTGGTTCATACTGTAGCCTGTTCATACTGTAGACTGTAGCCTGGTTCATACTGTAGGCTGTAGCCTGTTCATACTGTAGCCTGGTTCATACTGTAGGCTGTAGCCTGGACCATACTGTAGGCGGGGGGGGGGGGGTGGGCGGGGGGGGGGGGTGGGGGGGGCTGTGGCCTGTTCATACTGTAGCCTGGTTCATACTGTAGCCTGTTCCATACTGTAGACTGTAGCCTGGTTCATACTGGTAGGCTGTAGCCTGTTCATACTGTAGCCTGGTTCATACTGTAGCCCTGTAGCCTGTTCATACTGTAGGCTGTAAAAAAAAAAAAAGCCTGTTCATACTGTAAGCCTGTTCATACTGTAGGCTGTAGCCTTGGTTCATACTGTAGGCTGTAGCCTGTTCATACTGTAGGCTGGTTCATACTGTAGGCTGTAGCCTGTTCATACTGTAGCCTGGTTCATACTGTAGCCTGTAGCCTGTTCATACTGTAGGCTGTAGCCTGTTCATACTGTAGGCTGGTTCATACTGTAGGCTGTAGCCTGGTTCATACTGTAGGCTGTAGCCTGTTCATACTGTAGGCTGTTCATACTGTAGGCTGTAGCCTGGTTCATACTGTAGGCTGTAGCCTGTTCATACTGTAGGCTGTAGCCTGTTCATACTGTAGGCTGTAGCCTGGTTCATACTGTAGCCTGTTCATACTGTAGGCTGGATCATACTGTAGGCTGTAGCCTGGTTCATACTGTAGGCTGTAGCCTGGTTCATTCTGTAGGCTGTAGCCTGTTCATACTGTGGCCTGTTCATACTGTAGACTGTAGCCTGGTTCATACTGTAGGCTGTAGCCTGTTCATACTGTAGCCTGGTTCATACTGTAGCCTGTAGCCTGTTCATACTGTAGAATGTAGCCTGTTCATACTGTAGCCTGTTCATACTGTAGGCTGTAGCCTGGTTCATACTGTAGGCTGTAGCCTGTTCATACTGTAGCCTGTTCATACTGTAGGCTGGTTCATACTGTAGGCTGTAGCCTGTTCATACTGTAGCCTGGTTCATACTGTAGGCCTGTAGCCTGTTCATACTGTAGGCTGTAGGCCTGTTCATACTGTAGGGCTGGTTCATACTGTAGGCTGTAGCCTGGTTCATACTGTAGGCTGTAGCCTGTTCATACTGTAGGCTGTTCATACTGTAGGCTGTAGCCTGGTTCATACTGTAGGCTGTAGCCTGTTCATACTGTAGGCTGTAGCCTGTTCATACTGTAGGCTGTAGCCTGGTTCATACTGTAGCCTGTTCATACTGTAGGCCTGTTCATACTGTAGGCTGTTCATACTGTAGGCTGTAGCCTGGTTCAATACTGTAGGCTGTTAGCCTGTTCATACTGTAGGCTGTAGCCTGAATCATACTGTAGCCTGTAGCCTGGTCATACTGTAGGCTGTAGCCTGTTCATACTGTAGGCTGTAGCCTGGATCATAATGTAGGCTGTAGCCTGGATCATACTGTAGGCTGTAGCCTGGTTCATACTGTAGGCTGTTCATACTGTAGGCTGTTCATACTGTAGGCTGTAGCCTGGGGGGGGGTTCATACTGTAGGCTGTAGCCTGTTCATACTGTAGGCTGTAGCCTGTTCATACTGTAGGCTGTAGCCTGGTTCATACTGTAGCCTGTTCATACTGTAGCCTGTTCATACTGTAGGCTGTAGCCTGGTTCATACTGTAGGCTGTAGCCTGTTCATACTGTAGGCTGTAGCCTGGATTCATACTGTAGGCCTGTAGCCTGTTCATACTGTAGCCTGGTTCATACTGTAGACTGTAGCCTGGTTCATACTGTAGGCTGTAGCCTGTTCCATACTGTAGGCCAGTTCATACTGTAGCGCTGTTCATACTGTAGGGCTGTAGCACGTGGTTCATACTTTAGGCCTGTAGGCCTGTTCATACTGTAGGCTGTAAGGCCTGTTCATACTGTAGGCTGTCATACTGGTCAGCTGTAGCCTGTTCATACTGTAGCCTGTTCATACTGTAGGCCTGTTCATACTGTAGGCTGTAGTCCTGGTTCATACTGTAGGCTGTAGCCTGTTCATACTGTAGGCCTGTCATACTGAGGCTGATCATACTGTAGGCCTGTAGCCTGTTCATACTGTAGCCTGGGTTCATACTGTAGCCTGTAGCCCTTGTTCATACTGTAGGCTGTGCCTGATACATAACTGTAGCCTGGTTCATACTGTAGCCTGTAGCCTGTCTTCATACTTAGCTGTAGCCTGTTCATACTGTAGACTGGTTCATACTGTAGGCCTGTAGCCTGGTCATACTGTAGGTCTGTAGCCTGTTCATACTGGTAGACTGAGCCTTTCATACTGTGAGCCTGCTGCCTGGTCATACTGTAGCCTGTTCATACTGTAGCCTGGTTCATACTGTAGACTGTAGCCTGGTTCATACTGTAGGCTGTAGCCTGTTCATACTGTAGCCTGTTCATACTGTAGACTGTAGCCTGGTTCATACTGTAGGCTGTAGCCTGTTCATACTGTAGACTGGTTCATACTGTAGCCTGTAGCCTGGTCATACTGTAGCCTGTTCATACTGTAGACTGGTTCATACTGTAGCCTGTAGCCTGGTCATACTGTAGCCTGTTCATACTGTAGCCTGTTCATACTGTAGGCTGTAGCCTGTTCATACTGTAGACTGGTTCATACTGTAGCCTGTAGCCTGGTCATACTGTAGCCTGTTCATACTGTAGACTGGTTCATACTGTAGCCTGTAGCCTGGTCATACTGTAGCCTGTTCATACTGTAGCCTGTTCATACTGTAGGCTGTAGCCTGGTCATACTGTAGCCTGTTCATACTGTAGCCTGTTCATACTGTAGGCTGTAGCCTGTTCATACTGTAGCCTGTAGCCTGTTCATACTGTAGCCTGTAGCCTGTTCATACTGTAGCCTGTAGCCTGGTCATACTGTAGCCTGTTCATACTGTAGCCTGTTTCATACTGTAGGCTGTAGCCTGGTCATACTGTAGCCTGTTCATACTGTAGCCTGGTTCATACTGTAGACTGTAGCCTGGTTCATACTGTAGGCTGTAGCCTGTTCATACTGTAGCCTGTTCATACTGTAGACTGTAGCCTGGTTCATACTGTAGGCTGTAGCCTGTTCATACTGTAGACTGGTTCATACTGTAAGCCTGTAGCCTGGTCATACTGTAGCCTGTTCATTACTGTAGCCTGGTTCATACTGTAGACTGTAGCCTGGTTCATACAGTAGGCTGTAGCCTGTTCATACTGTAGCCTGTTTCATACTGTAGACTGTAGCCTGGTTCATACTGTAGGCTGTAGCCTGTTCATACTGTAGACTGGTTCATACTGTAGCCTATAGCCTGGTCATACTGTAGCCTGCGTTCATACTGTAGCCTGGTCAATACTGTAGACTGTAGCCTGGTACATACTGTAGGCTGTAGCATGTCATGCTGTAGCCTGGCGTTCATACTGTAGACTGATAGCCTGGTTCATACTGGTAGGGCTGTAGCCTGTTCATACTGTAGACTGGTTCATAGCTGTAGACTATAGCCTGGTCATACTGGTAGCCTGTTCATACTGTAGACTGGTTCATAACTGGAAGCCTGTAGGCCTGGTCATACTGGTAGCCTGTTATTACTGTAGCCTGTTACATACTGTAGGCTGTTAGCCTGGTCACTACTGTAGCCTGTTCATATCTGTAGCCTGTTCATACAGTAGGCCTGTAGCCTGTCTACATACTGTAGCGTGTAGGCCTGTTCATACTGTAGCCTGTTCATACTGTAGGCTGTTCATACTGTAGCCTGTAGCCTGGTCATACTGTAGCTGTTCTCATACTGTAGCCTGTTCATACTGTAGGCTGTAGCCTGGTTCATACTGTAGGCTGTAGCCTGTTCAAAACTGTAGCCTGTTCATACTGTAGGCTGGTTCATACTGTAGGCTGTAGCCTGTTCATACTGTAGCTGGGTTCATACTGTAGCTGTAGCCTGTTCATTACTGTAGGCTGTAGCCTGTTCATACTGTAGGCTGGTTCATACTGTAGGCTGTAGCCTGGTTCATAGCTGTATGGGCTGTAGCCTGTTCATCAACTGTAGCTGTCATACTGTAGGCTAGTATGCCTGGTTCATACTGTAGGCTGTAGCCTGTTCATGACTGTAGGCTGTAGCCTGTTTCATACTGTAGGCTGTAGCCTGGTTCATACTGTAGCCTGTTCATACTGTAGCCTGTTCATACTGTAGGCTGTTCATACTGTAGGCTGTAGCCTAGGTTCATACTGTAGGCTGTAGCCTGTTCATACTGTAGGCTGTAGCCTGGATCATACTGTAGTCCTGTAGCCTGGTCATACTAGTAGGCTGTATGCCTGTTCATACTGTAGGCTGTAGCCTGGATCATACTGTAGGCTGTAGCCTGGATCATACTGTATGGCTGTAGCCTGGGTTCAATACTGTAGGCTGTTCATACTGTAGGCTGTTCATACTGTAGGCTGTAGCCTGGTCATACTGTAGCCTGTTCATACTGTAGCCTGGTTCATACTGTAGACTGTAGCCTGGTTCATACTGTAGGCTGTAGCCTGTTCATACTGTAGCCTGTTCATACTGTAGACTGTAGCCTGGTTCATACTGTAGGCTGTAGCCTGTTCATACTGTAGACTGGTTCATACTGTAGCCTGTAGCCTGGTCATACTGTAGCCTGTTCATACTGTAGCCTGGTTCATACTGTAGACTGTAGCCTGGTTCATACTGTAGGCAATAGCCTGTTCATACTGTAGCCTGATCATACTGTAGACTGTAGCTGGTTCATACTGTAGGCTGTAGCCTGTTCATACTGTAGACTGGTTCATACTGTAGCCTGTAGCCTGGTCATACTGTAGCCTGTTCATACTGTAGCCTGGTTCATACTGTAGACTGTAGCCTGGTTCATACTGTAGGCTGTAGCCTGTTCATGCTGTAGCCTGTTCATACTGTAGACTGTAGCCTGGTTCATACTGTAGGCTGTAGCCTGTTCATCACTGTAGACCTGGTTCATACTGTAGCTATAGCCAGTCATACTGTAGCCTGTTCATACTGTAGACTGTTCATACTGTAGCCTGTGCTGGTCATACTGTAGCCTGTTCATCACTGTAGACTGGTTCATACTGTAGCCTGTCTGGTCTACTGTAGCCTGTTCATACTGTAGCCTGTTCATACCTGTAGGCTGTAGCCGGTCATACTGTAGCCTGTTCATACTGTAGCCTGTTCATACTGTAGCTGTAGCCTGTTCATACTGTAGCCTGTAGCCTGTTCATACTGTAGCCTGTTCATACTGTAGGCTGTTCATACTGTAGCCTGTAGCCTGGTCATACTGTAGCCTGTTCATACTGTAGCCTGTTCATACTGTAGGCTGTAGCCTGGTTCATACTGTAGGCTGTAGCCTGTTCATACTGTAGCCTGTTCATACTGTTGGCTGGTTCATACTGTAGGGCTGTAGCCTGTTCTACTGTAGCCTGGTTCATACTGTAGCCTGTAGCCTGTTCATACTGTAGGCTGTAGCCTGTTCATACTGTAGGCTGGTTCATACTGTAGGCTGTAGCCTGGTTCATACTGTAGGCTGTAGCCTGTTCATACTGTAGGCTGTTCATACTGTAGGCTGTAGCCTGGTTCATACTGTAGGCTGTAGCCTGTTCATACTGTAGGCTGTAGCCTGTTCATACTGTAGGCTGTAGCCTGGTTCATACTGTAGCCTGTTCATACTGTAGCCTGTTCATACTGTAGGCTGTTCATACTGTAGGCTGTAGCCTGGTTCATACTGTAGGCTGTAGCCTGTTCATACTGTAGGCTGTAGCCTGGATCATACTGTAGCCTGTAGCCTGGTCATACTGTAGGCTGTAGCCTGTTCATACTGTAGGCTGTAGCCTGGATCATACTGTAGGCTGTAGCTGGATCATACTGTAGGCTGTAGCCTGGTTCATACTGTAGGCTGTTCATACTGTAGGCTGTTCATACTGTAGGCTGTAGCCTGGTTCATTCTGTAGGCTGTAGCCTGTTCATACTGTAGGCTGTAGCCTGTTCATACTGTAGGCTGTAGCCTGGTTCATACTGTAGCCTGTTCATACTGTAGACTGTTCATACTGTAGGCTGTTCATACTAGTAGGCTGTAGCCTGTTCATACTGTAGGCTGTAGCCTGTTCATACTGTAGGCTGTAGCCTGGATCATACTGTAGCCTGTAGCCTGTTCATACTGTAGCCTGGTTCATACTGTAGACTGTAGCCTGGTTCATACTGTAGGCTGTAGCCTGTTCATACTGTAGACTGGTTCATACTGTAGCCTGTAGCCTGGTCATACTGTAGCCTGTTCATACTGTAGACTGGTTCATACTGTAGCCTGTAGCCTGGTCATACTCTAGCCTGTTCATACTGTAGACTGGTTCATACTGTAGCCTGCTGCCTGGTCATACTGTAGCCTGTTCATACTGTAGCCTGTTCATACTGTAGGCTGTAGCCTGGTCATACTGTAGCCTGTTCAGACTGTAGCCTGTTCATACTGTAGGCTGTAGCCTGTTCATACTTTAGCCTGTAGCCTGTTCATACTGTAGCCTGTAGCCTGTTCATACTGTAGCCTGTTCATACTGTAGCCTGTAGCCTGGTCATACTGTAGCCTGTTCATACTGTAGCCTGTTCATACTGTAGGCTGGTTCATACTGTAGGCTGTAGCCTGTTCATACTGTAGCCTGGTTCATACTGTAGCCTGTAGCCTGTTCATACTGTAGGCTGTAGCCTGGTCATACTGTAGCCTGTTCATACTGTAGCCTGTTCATACTGTAGGCTGTAGCCTGTTCATACTTTAGCCTGTAGCCTGTTCATACTGTAGCCTGTAGCCTGTTCATACTGTAGCCTGTTCATACTGTAGCCTGTAGCCTGGTCATACTGTAGCCTGTTCATACTGTAGCCTGTTCATACTGTAGGCTGTAGCCTGGTTCATACTGTAGGCTGTAGCCTGTTCATACTGTAGCCTGTTCATACTGTAGGCTGGTTCATACTGTAGGCTGTAGCCTGTTCATACTGTAGCCTGGTTCATACTGTAGCCTGTAGCCTGTTCATACTGTAGGCTGTAGCCTGTTCATACTGTAGGCTGGTTCATACTGTAGGCTGTAGCCTGGTTCATACTGTAGGCTGTAGCCTGTTCATACTGTAGGCTGTTCATACTGTAGGCTGTAGCCTGGTTCATACTGTAGGCTGTAGCCTGTTCATACTGTAGGCTGTAGCCTGTTCATACTGTAGGCTGTAGCCTGGTTCAACTGTAGCCCTGTAGCCTGTCATACTGTAGGCCTGTTCATACTGTAGGCTGTAGCCTGGTTCATACTGTAGCTGTAGCCTGTTCATACTGTAGGCTGTAGCCTGGATCATACTGTAGCCTGTAGCCTGGTCATACTGTAAGGCTGTAGCCTGTTCATACTGTAGGCTGTAGCCTGGATCATACTGTAGGCTGTAGCCTGGTTCATACTGTAGGCTGTAGGCCTGGTTCATACTGTAGGCTGTTCATACTGTAGGCTGTTCATACTGTAGGCTGTAGCCTGGTTCATACTGTAGGCTGTAGCCTGTTCATACTGTAGGCTGTAGCCTGTTCATACTGTAGGCTGTAGCCTGGTTCATACTTTAGCCTGTTCATACTGTAGCCTGTTCATACTGTAGGCTGTTCATACTGTAGGCTGTAGCCTGTTCATACTGTAGGCTGTAGCCTGGATCATACTGTAGGCTGTAGCCTGGTTCATACTGTAGGCTGTAGCCTGTTCATACTGTAGCCTGTTCATACTGTAGGCTGTTCATACTGTAGGCTGTAGCCTGGTTCATACTGTAGGCTGTAGCCTGTTCATACTGTAGGCTGTAGCCTGGATCATACTGTAGCCTGTAGCCTGTTCATACTGTAGCCTGGTTCATACTGTAGCCTGTAGCCTGGTCATACTGTAGCCTGTTCATACTGTAGACTGGTTCATACTGTAGCCTGTAGCCTGGTCATACTGTATCCTGTTCATACTGTAGACTGGTTCATACTGTAGCCTGTAGCCTGGATCATACTGTAGGCTGTAGCCTGGTTCATACTGTAGGCTGTTCATACTGTAGGCTGTTCATACTGTAGGCTGTAGCCTGGTCATACTGTAGCCTGTTCATACTGTAGCCTGGTTCATACTTTAGACTGTAGCCTGGTTCATACTGTAGGCTGTAGCCTGTTCATACTGTAGCCTGTTCATACTGTAGACTGTAGCCTGGTTCATACTGTAGGCTGTAGCCTGTTCATTACTGTAGACTGGTTCATACTGTAGCCTGTAGCCTGGTCATACTGTAGCCTGTTCATACTGTAGCCTGGTTCATACTGTAGACTGTAGCCTGGTTCATACTGTAGGCTGTAGCCTGTTCATACTGTAGCCTGTTCATACTGTAGACTGTAGCCTGGTTCATACTGTAGGCTGTAGCCTGTTCATACTGTAGACTGGTTCATACTGTAGCCTATAGCCTGGTCATACTGTAGCCTGTTCATACTGTAGACTGGTTCATACTGTAGCCTGTAGCCTGGTCATACTGTAGCCTGTTCATACTGTAGACTGGTTCATACTGTAGCCTGTAGCCTGGTCATACTGTAGCCTGTTCATACTGTAGCCTGTTCATACTGTAGGCTGTAGCCTGGTCATACTGTAGCCTGTTCATACTGTAGCCTGTTCATACTGTAGGCTGTAGCCTGTTCATACTGTAGCCTGTAGCCTGTTCATACTGTAGCCTGTTCATACTGTAGGCTGTTCATACTGTAGCCTGTAGCCTGGTCATACTGTAGCCTGTTCATACTGTAGCCTGTTCATACTGTAGGCTGTAGCCTGGTTCATACTGTAGGCTGTAGCCTGTTCATACTGTAGCCTGTTCATACTGTTGGCTGGTTCATACTGTAGGCTGTAGCCTGTTCATACTGTAGCCTGGTTCATACTGTAGCCTGTAGCCTGTTCATACTGTAGGCTGTAGCAGTTCATACTGTAGGCTGGTTCATACTGTAGGCCTGTAGCCTGGTTCATACTGTAGGCTGTAGCCTGTTCATACTGTAGGCTGTTCATACTGTAGGCTGTAGCCTTGGTTCATACTGTAGGCTGTAGCCTGTTCATACTGTAGGCTGTATCCTGTTCATACCTGTAGGCTGTAGCCTGGTTCTTACTGTAGCCTGTTCTACAGTAGCCTGTTCATACTGTAGCTGTTCATACTGTAGGCTGTAGCCTGGTTCATACTGTAGGCTGTAGCCTGTTCATACTGTAGGCTGTAGCCTGGATCATACTGTAGCCTGTAGCCTGGTCATACTGTAGGCTGTAGCCTGTTCATACTGTAGGCTGTAGCCTGGATCAATACTGTAGGCTGTAGCCTGGATCATACTGTAGGCTGTAGACCTGGTTCATACTGAAGGCTGTTATACTGTAGGCTGTTCATACTGTAGGCTGTAGCCTGGTTCATACTGTAGGCTGTAGCCTGTTCACTACTGTAGGCTGTAGCCTGTTCATACTGTAGGCTGTAGCCTGGTTCATACTGTAGCCTGTTCATAACTGTACTAGCCTGTTCCATACTGTAGGGCTGTTCATTACTGTAGCCTGTAGCCTGTTCATACTGTAGCCTGGTTCATACTGTAGCCTGTAGCCTGGTCATACTGTAGCCTGTTCATACTGTAGACTGGTTCATACTGTAGCCTGTTAGCCTGGTCATACTGTATCCTGTTCATACTTGTTAGACTGGTTCATACTGTAGCCTGTAGCCTGGATCATATGTATGCTGTAGCCTGGTTTCATACTGTAGGCTGTTCATAACTGTAGCTGTTCATAACTGTAGGCTGTAGCCTGGTCATACTGTAGCCTGTTTCATATACTGCTGTAGCCTGGTTCATACTTTAGACTGTAGCCTGGTTCATTACTACTGTAGGCTGTAGCCTGTTCATACTGTAGCCTGATTTCATACTGTAGACTGTAGCCTGGTTCATACTGTAGGCTGTAGCCTGTTCATACTGTAGACTGGTTCATACTGTAGCCTGTAGCCTGGTCATACTGTAGCCTGTTCATACTGTAGCCTGGTTCATACTGTAGACTGTAGCCTGGTTCATACTGTAGGCTGTAGCCTGTTCATACTGTAGCCTGTTCATACTGTAGACTGTAGCCTGGTTCATACTGTAGGCTGTAGCCTGTTCATACTGTAGACTGGTTCATACTGTAGCCTATAGCCTGGTCATACTGTAGCCTGTTCATACTGTAGACTGGTTCATACTGTAGCCTGTAGCCTGGTTCATACTGTAGGCTGTAGCCTGTTCATACTGTAGGCTGTTCATACTGTAGGCTGTAGCCTGGTTCATACTGTAGGCTGTAGCCTGTTCATACTGTAGGCTGTATCCTGTTCATACTGTAGGCTGTAGCCTGGTTCATACTGTAGCCTGTTCATACTGTACCCTGTTACTGTAGCTTGTTCATACTGTAGGCTGTTCATACTGTAGGCTGTAGCCTTGGTTCATACTGTAGGCTGTAGCCTGTTCATACTGTAGGCTGTAGCCTGGATCATACTGTAGCCTGTAGCCTGGTCATACTGTAGGCTGTAGCCTGTTCATACTGTAGGCTGTAGCCTGGATCATACTGTAGGCTGTAGCCTGGATCATACTGTAGGCTGTAGCCTGGTTCATACTGAAGGCTGTTCATACTGTAGGCTGTTCATACTGTAGGCTGTAGCCTGGTTCATACTGTAGGCTGTAGCCTGTTCATACTGTAGGCTGTAGCCTGTTCATACTGTAGGCTGTAGCCTGGTTCATACTGTAGCCTGTTCATACTGTAGCCTGTTCATACTGTAGGCTGTTCATACTGTAGGCTGTAGCCTGGTTCATACTGTAGGCTGTAGCCTGTTCATACTGTAGGCTGTAGCCTGGATCATACTGTAGCCTGTAGCCTGTTCATACTGTAGCCTGGTTCATACTGTAGACTGTAGCCTGGTTCATACTGTAGGCTGTAGCCTGTTCATACTGTAGACTGGTTCATACTGTAGCCTGTAGCCTGGTCATACTGTAGCCTGTTCATACTATAGACTGGTTCATACTGTAGCCTGTAGCCTGGTCATACTGTAGCCTGTTCATACTGTAGACTGGTTCATACTGTAGCCTGTAGCCTGGTCATACTGTAGCCTGTTCATACTGTAGCCTATTCATACTGTAGGCTGTAGCCTGGTCATACTGTAGCCTGTTCATACTGTAGCCTGTTCATACTGTAGGCTGTAGCCTGTTCATACTTTAGCCTGTAGCCTGTTCATACTGTAGCCTGTAGCCTGTTCATACTGTAGCCTGTTCATACTGTAGCCTGTAGCCTGGTCATACTGTAGCCTGTTCATACTGTAGCCTGTTCATACTGTAGGCTGTAGCCTGGTTCATACTGTAGGCTGTAGCCTGTTCATACTGTAGCCTGTTCATACTGTAGGCTGGTTCATACTGTAGGCTGTAGCCTGTTCATACTGTAGCCTGGTTCATACTGTAGCCTGTAGCCTGTTCATACTGTAGGCTGTAGCCTGTTCATACTGTAGGCTGGTTCATACTGTAGGCTGTAGCCTGGTTCATACTGTAGGCTGTAGCCTGTTCATACTGTAGGCTGTTCATACTGTAGGCTGTAGCCTGGTTCATACTGTAGGCTGTAGCCTGTTCATACTGTAGGCTGTAGCCTGTTCATACTGTAGGCTGTAGCCTGGTTCATACTGTAGCCTGTTCATACTGTAGCCTGTTCATACTGTAGGCTGTAGCCTGGTTCATACTGTAGGCTGTAGCCTGTTCATACTGTAGGCTGTAGCCTGGATCATACTGTAGCCTGTAGCCTGGTCATACTGTAGGCTGTAGCCTGTTCATACTGTAGGCTGTAGCCTGGATCATACTGTAGGCTGTAGCCTGGTTCATACTGTAGGCTGTAGCCTGGTTCATACTGTAGGCTGTTCATACTGTAGGCTGTTCATACTGTAGGCTGTAGCCTGGTTCATACTGTAGGCTGTAGCCTGTTCATACTGTAGGCTGTAGCCTGTTCATACTGTAGGCTGTAGCCTGGTTCATACTGTAGCCTGTTCATACTGTAGCCTGTTCATACTGTAGGCTGTTCATACTGTAGGCTGTAGCCTGGTTCATACTGTAGGCTGTAGCCTGTTCATACTGTAGGCTGTAGCCTGGATCATACTGTAGCCTGTAGCCTGTTCATACTGTAGCCTGGTTCATACTGTAGCCTGTAGCCTGGTCATACTGTAGCCTGTTCATACTGTAGACTGGTTCATACTGTAGCCTGTAGCCTGGTCATACTGTAGCCTGTTCATACTGTAGACTGGTTCATACTGTAGCCTGTAGCCTGGTCATACTGTAGCCTGTTCATACTGTAGCCTGTTCATACTGTAGGCTGTAGCCTGGTCATACTGTAGCCTGTTCATACTGTAGCCTGTTCATACTGTAGGCTGTAGCCTGTTCATACTGTAGCCTGTAGCCTGTTCATACTGTAGCCTGTAGCCTGTTCATACTGTAGCCTGTTCATACTGTAGCCTGTAGCCTGGTCATACTGTAGCCTGTTCATACTGTAGCCTGTTCATACTGTAGCCTGTAGCCTGGTCATACTGTAGCCTGTTCATACTGTAGCCTGTTCATACTGTAGGCTGTAGCCTGGTCATACTGTAGCCTGTTCATACTGTAGCCTGTTCATACTGTAGGCTGTAGCCTGTTCATACTGTAGCCTGTAGCCTGGTTCATACTGTAGACTGTAGCCTGTTCATACTGTAGCCTGGTTCATACTGTAGCCTGTAGCCTGGTTCATACTGTAGACTGTAGCCTGGTTCATACTGTAGCCTGTTCATACTGTAGCCTGTAGCCTGGTTCATACTGTAGCCTGGTTCATACTGTAGCCTGTAGCCTGGTTCATACTGTAGACTGTAGCCTGGTTCATACTGTAGCCTGTTCATACTGTAGCCTGGTTCATACTGTAGCCTCTAGCCTGGTTCATACTGTAGCTTGTAGCCTGTAGCCTGTAGCCTGTAGCCTGGTTCATACTGTAGCCTGTAGGCTGTAGCCTGGTCATACTGTAGCCTGTAGCCTGTTCATACTGTAGCCTGTAGCCTGGTCATACTGTAGCCTGTTCATACTGTAGCCTGGTTCATACTGTAGCCTGTAGCCTGGTTCATACTGTAGCCTGTAGGCTGTAGCCTGGTCATACTGTAGCCTGTAGCCTGGTTCATACTGTAGCCTGTAGCCTGGTTCATACTGTAGCCTGTAGCCTGTAGCCTGGTTCATACTGTAGCCTGTAGGCTGTAGCCTGGTTCATACTGTAGCCTGGTCATACTGTAGCCTGTAGCCTGTAGCCTGTAGCCTGTAGCCTGGTTCATACTGTAGCCTGTAGCCTGGTTCATACTGTAGCCTGGTTCATACTGTAGCCTGTAGCCTGGTTCATACTGTAGCCTGTAGGCTGTAGCCTGGTCATACTGTAGCCTGTAGCCTGTTCATACTGTAGCCTGTAGCCTGGTCATACTGTAGCCTGTTCATACTGTAGCCTGGTTCATACTGTAGCCTGTAGCCTGGTTCATACTGTAGCCTGTAGGCTGTAGCCTGGTCATACTGTAGCCTGTAGCCTGGTTCATACTGTAGCCTGTAGCCTGGTTCATACTGTAGCCTGTAGCCTGTAGCCTGGTTCATACTGTAGCCTGTAGGCTGTAGCCTGGTTCATACTGTAGCCTGGTCATACTGTAGCCTGTAGCCTGTAGCCTGTAGCCTGGTTCATACTGTAGCCTGTAGCCTGGTTCATACTGTAGCCTGGTTCATACTGTAGCCTGTAGCCTGGTCATACTGTAGCCTGGTTCATACTGTAGCCTGTAGCCTGGTCATACTGTAGCCTGGTCATACTGTAGCCTGTAGCCTGTAGCCTGGTCATACTGTAGCCTGGTTCATACTGTAGCCTGTAGCCTGGTCATACTGTAGCCTGGTCATACTGTAGCCTGTAGCCTGTAGCCTGGTTCATACTGTAGCCTGTAGCCTGGTTCATACTGTAGCCTGGTTCATACTGTAGCCTGTAGCCTGGTCATACTGTAGCCTGGTTCATACTGTAGCCTGTAGCCTGGTCATACTGTAGGCTGGTCATACTGTAGCCTGTAGCCTGTAGCCTGGTGATACTGTAGCCTGGTTCATACTGTAGCCTGTAGCCTGGTCATACTGTAGCCTGGTCATACTGTAGCCTGTAGCCTGTAGCCTGGTCATACTGTAGCCTGTAGCCTGTAGCCTGTAGCCTGTAGCCTGGTCATACTGTAGCCTGTAGCCTGATCATACTGTAGCCTGTAGCCTGTAGCCTGTATCCTGTAGCCTGGTCATACTGTATCCTGTAGCCTGTAGCCTGTAGCCTGTAGCCTGTAGCCTGTAGCCTGTAGCCTGTAGCCTGTAGCCTGGTCATACTGTAGCCTGTAGCCTGGTCATACTGTAGCCTGTAGCCTGTAGCCTGTAGCCTGTAGCCTGTAGCCTGTAGCCTGGTCATACTGTAGCCTGTAGCCTGTAGCCTGTAGCCTGTAGCCTGTAGCCTGGTCATATAGTGCATATTCTTCTCTGTTTAGCATTGATTTGTGAAGCCAACTATCCAAGTCCATACATTATAGACACTCAATCGATCGATGTGAATGATAATTCATGGCTATTCATTTCATTCCATACAGTCACAACCAAAACAAATAAGAACAAAATATAAAATAGTATCTTTATGTAAATGAATATTGACGGATAATATTGTAAGTAAAAACTCACCACCGTCTGAGCACATGCTTTCATCTGTAGGGATTTGAGGACCCTGATGGAGTTGGAGCCTGAGGAACCTGATGGAGTTGGAGCCTGAGGAACCTGATGGAGTTGGAGCCTGAGGAACCTGATGGAGTTGGAGCCTGAGGAACCTGATGGAGTTGGAGCCTGAGGAACCTGATGGAGTTGGAGCCTGAGGAACCTGATGGAGTTGGAGCCTGAGGAACCTGATGGAGTTGGAGCCTGAGGAACCTGATGGTTACCTGATGGTCTGGTCCCTAGTATATTGTCAAGTTCATCATACGGTGGGAACTTATCCTTTGCATCCCCCGGAGCCGTCACTTTCCTCAGGACATCCCCCGGAGCCGTCACTTTCCTCAGGACATCCCCGGAGCCGTCACTTTCCTCAGGACATCCCCCGGAGCCGTCACTTTCCTCAGGACATCCCCGGAGCCGTCACTTTCCTCAGGACATCCCCCGGAGCTGCCACTTTCCTCAGGATATCCCCCGGAGCTGCCACTTTCCTCAGGACATCCCCCGGAGCCGCCACTTTCCTCAGGACATCCCCCGGAGCTGCCACTTTCCTCAGGACATCGCGCTCTTTGTTATATTCTTGTCTGTTTCTTAACTTTGATGCTGCACTGTTCACTGGTTCTATGGAATCCCCTTTCACTAACCTAACCTAACCTAAACTAACCTAACCTAACCTAAACTACCCTAAAAACTAAAGTACACTAAAATCTAAACTACACAAAAAACTAAAACTACACAAAAAAATAAACTACACTAAAAACTAAACTGAAATCTAAACTACACAAAAAACTAAAACTACACTAAAAACTAAACTACACTAAAAACTAAACTAAAATCTAAACTACACAAAAATCTAAACTACACTAAAAACTAAACTACACTAAAAACTAAACTAAAATCTAAACTACACTAAAATCTAAACTACACTAAAAACTAAACTACACTAAAAACTAAACTAAAATCTAAACTACACTAAAATCTAAACTACACTAAAAACTAAACTACACTAAAAACTAAACTAAAATCTAAACTACACAAAAATCTAAACTACACTAAAAACTAAACTACACTAAAAACTAAACTAAAATCTAAACTACACTAAAATCTAAACTACACTAAAAACTAAACTACACTAAAAACTAAACTAAAATCTAAACTACACTAAAAACTAAACTACACTAAAATCTAAACTACACTAAAATCTAAACTACACTAAAATCTAAACTAAACATGAACGTGTTCTCCAGCTGCTCGTGTCATATTTTAGCTAGTTTTTGGCCCACGACTCATTTTGCTAACATGTTTAGCTTTTGCTAGGCTAACTGTATGATACCATCCGACCACACCACAAACAACGTCCGCTTTCAACAGCCCACGTGTAGTTTATTTCCTGTGATTGGTCCGGGCCATAGGCGAGCTGTGTTCTCACTAGTAATGAACCGCACCATGGTTCGCTTGGGAGAGGACCGAGACCCCCCTTTTTGAGCGAACCACGGTGAGGTGTTTGGTGCACCCCGAGTGCGGCTAGACTGTTCTCACCAGTCCAAACGAACCAAACTAAGGGGCTAAACACACCAGAGTTAGGGAAAACTGCTCCAAACCAGTTTGGTGTGAAAGCCCGCTTGGAAAGCGTGGGGGGACTCATCCAGATACATTTATCAATGTCAGATTTTTGTTTTCACTGAATCTCCGTTTGGATATTGGGGAACAATTAGGCTGGGGAAATGTTAACTAAATTGAGGTGAGAGTTAATGATCGTCTTTATTCTCAAGATGATCAGAACATCTTGGTAGCTTGTTGTAGGCTACAAGTGGATTTAGCTCTTCCCTTGTGTAGTAGCCTGTCCTAGACTACTCACGACCAAAAGCCTGCGACTTGTCTGATATCAATCAATCTGATTTTGTTTTATATTGGTTAATTGATATCAGGCTGGACAAGTGGAAGTGGTAGCTCATCTATCACTGATCAGAAACATGTAGTATGCAATAAATGTAGCTTAAATCAAGAGGATTATGTATCTATTGACTCACGTCGTAGCCTTGTATAGAGCCGAGGCTATGTTCCTGTCATCCCAATCCTACTGAAACCCAAAATCCTGACTCCTGTCTCGCATGAAAATTACTAACTTTATTCTGTAATCCATAGGTTGCATTATCAAAGCACGTCTCGCCTACGCATGTCAAAATACCGCTATAACATTTTCCCCGTTTCTCTTATCGCTGCCCACATGAGAGCTTCGGTGGAGAATGTGTGATCAACAAACGGTATGAGCGTAGATATGGATATTTATTTTAAAACAGAGTAGGTCCCCGTTAAGATGTCTTGATATTTAAACAATTTACTCTCTTCAGCTCCCTGTTATTCATGAGCTGATCTGCTCTCTGTATAATCATCAACCAGGAACATGATAATGCTCTGAATTTATGAACGGCCTGTTTCACAATTCACAACAATGTAATTTGCGATCGAAGTTACTCTATCATGACTAAATATCAGTTTCACTTGCTATGAGACCTTGACCGAGTGGTGCAGCCGAGCCGGCAACGTGACCCAACAACAATCTTAATTTGGGAGAGCCCTGTCATAGTGACCATATCTTGGTTTTAAACACTTTTAATGGGCACTTCCGATTTTTGCGGTATTTCCTGGGAATCTCGGGATAAATACGAATTTTTCCCGATATTGAAACATGGTAGATTTTCGGAAAAACATTTATCCCTAGTATAGACACTGGCAGGCAAATTCATCTTAATTTTCAAACTCTTCTTGTCCCAATCTGTAATCCAATTTTTTTTTAAGATGACCACAATCATTCCTGTTCCTAAGAACTCTAAGGCTTCATGCCACAATGACTACCACCCTGCAGCAATAACTTCTGGAATCATTAAGTGCTTTGAGAGGCTAGTTCTGGCACACCATAACTCCACCATCCCAGCCACTCTAGACCCACTTCAATTTGCATACCGCAATATCAATTTCTCTCCACACTGCCCTCACCCACCTAGATAAGAGGAATACCGATGTAAGAATGCTGTTCATTGACTACAGCGTCAACATTGCCCCCTCCAACTACACACACACACACACACACACACACACATTACACACAAATACACACACACACACACACACACACACACACACACACACACACACACACACACACACACACACACACACACACACACACACACACACACACACACAGTGTATTGTGGTTTAGTCATCTCCTCTGGTCCCATTGGGACAGTAGTATTGTGAAACAGTAGAATTGTGAAACAGTAGAAAGCAACATATTTCATCAATACGTTTACACACACCACTGCACTAACACACCACTATACTACACTAACACACCACTACACTAACACACCACTATACTAACACACCACTATACTATACTAACACACCACTACACTAACACACCACTATACTACACTAACACACCACTACACTAACACACCACTATACTACACTAACACACCACTACACTAACACACCACTATACTACACTAACACACCACTATACTATACTAACACACCACTACACTAACACACCACTATACTACACTAACACACCACTACACTAACACACCACTATACTACACTAACACACCACTACACTAACACACCACTACACTAACACACCACTATACTACACTAACACACCACTACACTAACACACCACTACACTAACACACCACTATACTACACTAACACACCACTACACTAACACACCACTACACTACACTAACACACCACTACACTAACACACCACTATACTAACACACCACTATACTACACTAACACACCACTATACTACACTAACACACCACTATACTATACTAACACACCACTACACTAACACACCACTATACTACACTAACACACCACTATACTACACTAACACACCACTATACTACACTAACACACCACTATACTATACTAACACACCACTACACTAACACACCACTATACTACACTAACACACCACTACACTAACACACCACTACACTAACACACCACTACACTAACACACCACTATACTACACTAACACACCACTATACTACACTAACACACCACTACACTAACACACCACTACACTACACTAACACACCACTATACTACACTAACACACCACTATACTACACTAACACACCACTATACTACACTAACACATAACTATACTATACTAACACACCACTACACTAACACACCACTATACTACACTAACACACCACTATACTACACTAACACACCACTATACTATACTAACACACCACTACACTAACACACCACTATACTACACTAACACACCACTATACTATACTAACACACCACTACACTAACACACCACTATACTACACTAACACACCACTATACTACACTAACACACCACTACACTACACTAACACACCACTAACACACCACTATACTACACTAACACACCACTATACTACACTAACACACCACTATACTATACTAACACACCACTACACTAACACACCACTATACTACACTAACACACCACTATACTACACTAACACACCACTACACTAACACACCACTACACTAACACACCACTACACTACACTAACACACCACTATACTACACTAACACACCACTATACTACACTAACACACCACTATACTACACTAACACACCACTATACTACACTAACACACCACTACACTACACTAACACACCACTATACTACACTAACACACCACTATACTACACTAACACACCACTACACTACACTAACACACCACTATACTACACTAACACACCACTATACTACACTAACACACCACTATACTACACTAACACACCACTACACTACACTAACACACCACTATACTACACTAACACACCACTATGCTACACTAACACACCACTAGACTAACACACCACTATACTACACTAACACACCACTACACTAACACACCACTACACTAACAGACCACTACACTACACTAACACACCACTATACTACACTAACACCCCACTATACTACACTAACACACCACTATACTACACTAACACACCACTATACTACACTAACACACCACTACACTACACTAACACACCACTACACTAACACACCACTATACTACACTAACACACCACTACACTACACTAACACACCACTATACTACACTAACACACCACTATACTACACTAACACACCACTATACTACACTAACACACCACTACACTACACTAACACACCACTATACTACACTAACACACCACTATACTACACTAACACACCACTACACTAACACACCACTACACTACACTAACACACCACTACACTACACTAACACACCACTATACTATACTAACACACCACTATACTACACTAACACACCACTACACTACACTAACACACCACTACACTAACACACCACTACACTACACTAACACACCACTATACTACACTAACACACCACTATACTACACTAACACACCACTATACTACACTAACACACCACTATACTACACTAACACACCACTATACTAACACACCACTACACTACACTAACACACCACTATACTACACTAACACACCGCTATACTACACTTACACACCACTATAACATTATACTACACTAGCTACACACTAATACACCACTATACTACACTAACTACACACTAATACACCATTATACTACACTAGCTACACACTAATACACCACTATACTACACTAACTACACACTAATACACCATTATACTACACTAGCTACACACTAATACACCACTATACTACACTAACTACACACTAATACACCATTATACTACACTAGCTACACACTAATACACTACTATACTACACTAGCTACACACTAATACACCACTATACTACACTAGCTACACACTAATACACCACTATAATACACTAGCTACACACTAATACACCACTATACTACACTAGCTACACACTAATACACCATTATACTACACTAACTACACACTAACACACCACTATACTACACTAGCTACATACTAACACACCACTAAGAAAGTTACAGGGGAAAGAACATGAGTCTGCCTGTCTCTCTCCTTTCTCTGTCTAGGACCATACAACGTTTTCTGGCTATCTATATGTACTACCATGTCACATACTACGGTATCTACAGTACCAGTCAAAAGTTTGGACACACCTACTCATTCAAGGGTTTTTCTTTATTCCCAAACCAGATGGGATGGCCTATCGCTGCAGAATGCTGTGGTAGCCATGCTGGTTAAGTGTGCCTTGAATTCTAAATAAATAATATACAGTGTCACCAGCAAAGCACCCCCACACCATAACACCTCCTCCTCCATGCTTCACGGTGGGAACCACACATGCAGAGATCAACCGTTCACCTACTCTGTGTCTCACAAAAACACGGCGGTTGGAACCAAAAATCTCAAATTTAGACTCATCAGACCAAAGGACAAACTTCCACTGGTCTAATGTCCATTGCTCGTGTTTCTTGGCCCATCAAGTCTCATGTTATTATCGGTGTCCTTTAGTAGTGGTTTCTTTGCAGCAATTCGACCATGAAGGCCTGATTCACACAGTCTCCTCTGAACAGTTGATGTTGAGATGTGTTTCTTACTTGAACTCATTTATTTGGGCTGTAATTTCTGAGGCTGGTAACTAATGAACTTATCCTCTGCAGCAGAGGTAACTCTGGGTCTTCCTTTCCTGTGGCGGTCCTCATGAGGGCCAGTTTCATCATAGCGCTTGATGGTTTTTGCGACTGCACTTGAAGAAATGTTAAAAGTTATTGAAATGTTCAGTATTGACTGACCTTCATGTTTTAAAGTAATGATGGACAGTTGTTTCTCTTTGCTTATTTGAGCTGTTCTTGCCATAATATGGGCTTGGTCTTTTACCAAATAGGGCTATCTTCTGTATACCCCCCCTACCTTGTCACAACACAACTGATTGGCTCAAACGCATTAAGAAGGAAAGAAATTCCACAAATTAACTTTTAACAAGGCACACCTGTTAATTGAAATGCATTCCAGGTGACTACCTCATGAAGCTGGTTGAGAGAATGCCATGAGTGTGCAAAGCTGTCATCAAGACAAAGGGTGGCTTTTTGAAGGATCTCAAATATAAATATATTTTGATTTGTTTAACACTTTTTTGGTTACTACATGATTCCATATGTGTTATTTCATAGTTTTAATGTCTTCACTAATATTCTACAATGTAGAATGGAGACCTTCTCCCATTCCTCACTTCCCTCATCATCTCATCCCTGACCACTGGCTGCATCCCCTCTGACTTCAAAACAGAGATGCTAGTTCTAGGTCCCAAGAAACAGAGAGATCTGCTGTTGGATCTGACAATTAATCTTGATGGTTGTACAGTCGTCTCATATAAGATCTCGACGTTACTCTGGACCCTGATCTCTCTTTTGACGAACATATCAATAATTTTTCAAGGGCAGCTTTTTTCCATCTTCGTAACATTGAACATAAATTGTTTTGTCAAAAAAATGATGCGGAAAAGCTAATCCATGTTTTTGTCACTTCTAGATTAGACTACTGCAATGCTCTACTCTCCGGCTACCCAAAAAATAACGAAATAAACTGTTAGTGCTAAACACGGCTGCTAGAATCTTCACTAGAACCAAAAGAATTGATCGTATTATTCCAGTGCTAGCCTCTCTCTACAGGCTTCCTGTTAAGGCTAGGGCTGATTTTCAAGGTTTCACTGCTAACCTACGGTCCTGCCGTACATACCTACACGTACGCTACGATCACATGACGCAGGCCTCCTTATTGTCCCTAGAATTTCTAGGCAAACAGCTGGAGGCAGGGCTTTCTCCTATAGTCTCCATTTTTATGGAATGGTCTGCCTATCCATGTGAGAGATGCAGACTTGGTCTCGACCTTTAAGTCTTTACTGAAGACTTGTCTCTTCATGGATTGAGTGTAGTCTGGCCCACCGTCCTTGGTGCGTCACTTGAGTGGGTTGAGTCACCTGACGTGATCTTCCTGTCCGGTCTTGCGCCACTTCGGGCTCATGCAGTGGAGGAGATCTTGGTGGGCCATACTCAGCCTTGTCTCAGGGTAGTAAGTTGGTGGTCTGTTGATATCCCACTAGTCTTATTTGGTGTCCTGTGTGAACTTAAGTATGCACCCTCTAATTCTCACTCTCTCTCTCTCTCTCTTTCTCTCTCTCTCTCTCTCTCTCTTTCTCTCAGGACCTGAGCCCTAGGACCATGCCTCAGGACTACCTGGCCTGATGACTCCTGGCTGACCCCAGTCCACCTGGTCGTGCTGCTGATCCAGTTTCTGCTGTTTTGCCTGCGGATATCAAACCCTGACCTGTTCAATGGACGTGCTACTTTGTCCCGGACCTGCTGTTTTCGACCCTTCTCTCTCTCTGTCCCTCGCTCCCTCCCTCCCTCTCTCTCTACCACACCTGCTGTCTCGACCTCTGACTGCTCGGCTATGAAAAGCCAACTGACATTTACTCCTGAGGTGCTGACCCGTTGCACCCTCTACAACCACTGTGATTATTATTTGACCCTGCTGGTCATCTATGAACGTTTGAACATCTTGAAGAACGATCTGGCCTTAATGGCCATGTACTCTTATAATCTCCACCCGGCACAGCCAGAAGAGGACTGGCCACCCCTCAGAGCCTGGTTCCTCTCTAGGTTTCTTCCTAGGTTCCAGCCTTTCTAGGGAGTCTTCCTAGCCACCGTGCTTCTACATCTGCATTGCTTGCTGTTTGGGGTTTTAGACTGGGTTTCTGTATAAGTACTTTGTGATATCTGCTGATGTAAAAAGGGCTTTATAAATCAATTTGATTTGATACAAAATGGCCCGAGTCGCTCCCCTCCCCAAGAAACCAACACTCGACCACCTGATGTCAAAAACTAATGACAAGTATCCCATCTTTCTTTTCTTTCCAAAACACTTGAGCGTACAGGGAAGACAGACACAGAGCTGGAGATTTATCTTGGCCAGGTCGCAGTTGTAAATGAGAACTTGTTCTCAACTGGCTTACCTGGTTAAATAAAAGGTGAAATAATCCAGGGGGTGTACTGTACATCAAGCTGTCTCACTACAGAAACAGGAGATAGATTAGTGTCCTGTCCAGGGGGTGTACTGGTACATCAAGCTGCCTCACTACAGAAACAGGAGATAGACTAGTGTCCTGTCCAGGGGGTGGACTGTACATCAAGCTGTCTCACTACAGAAACAGGAGATAGACTAGTGTCCTGTCCAGGGGGTGTACTGTACATCAAGCTGTCTCACTACAGAAACAGGAGATAGACTAGTGTCCTGTCCAGGGGGTGTACTGTACATCAAGCTGTCTCACTACAGAAACAGGAGATAGACTAGTGTCCTGTCCAGGGGGTGTACTGTACATCAAGCTGTCTCACTACAGAAACAGGAGATAGACTAGTGTCCTGTCCAGGGGGTGTACTGGTACATCAAGCTGTCTCACTACAGAAACAGGAGATAGACTAGTGTCCTGTCCAGGGGGTGTACTGTACATCAAGCTGCCTCACTACAGAAACAGGAGATAGACTAGTGTCCTGTCCAGGGGGTGTACTGTACATCAAGCTGTCTCACTACAGAAACAGGAGATAGACTAGTGTCCTGTCCAGGGGGTGGACTGGTACATCAAGCTGTCTCACTACAGAAACAGGAGATAGACTAGTGTCCTGTCCAGGGGGTGTACTGGTACATCAAGCTGTCTCACTACAGAAACAGGAGATAGACTAGTGTCCTGTCCAGGGGGTGTACTGTACATCAAGCTGTCTCACTACAGAAACAGGAGATAGACTAGTGTCCTGTCCAGGGGGTGGACTGGTACATCAAGCTGTCTCACTACAGAAACAGGAGATAGACTAGTGTCCTGTCCAGGGGGTGTACTGTACATCAAGCTGCCTCACTACAGAAACAGGAGATAGACTAGTGTCCTGTCCAGGGGGTGTACTGTACATCAAGCTGTCTCACTACAGAAACAGGAGATAGACTAGTGTCCTGTCCAGGGGGTGTCCTGTACATCAAGCTGTCTCACTACAGAAACAGGAGATAGACTAGTGTCCTGTCCATGGGGTGGACTGGTACATCAAGCTACCTCACTACAGAAACAGTAGATAGACTAGTGTCCTGTCCAGGGGGTGTACTGTACATCAAGCTGTCTCACTACAGAAACAGGAGATAGACTAGTGTCCTGTCCAGGGGGTGTACTGTACATCAAGCTGCCTCACTACAGAAACAGGAGATAGACTAGTGTCCTGTCCAGGGGGTGTACTGTACATCAAGCTGTCTCACTACAGAAACAGGAGATAGACCAGTGTCCTGTCCAGGGGGTGTACTGTACATCAAGCTGTCTCACTACAGAAACAGGAGATAGACTAGTGTCCTGTCCAGGGGGTGTACTGTACATCAAGCTGTCTCACTACAGAAACAGGAGATAGACTAGTGTCCTGTCCAGGGGGTGTACTGTACATCAAGCTGCCTCACTACAGAAACAGGAGATAGACTAGTGTCCTGTCCAGGGGGTGGACTGTACATCAAGCTGTCTCACTACAGAAACAGGAGATAGACTAGTGTCCTGTCCAGGGGGTGGACTGGTACATCAAGCTGTCTCACTACAGAAACAGGATATAGACTAGTGTCCTGTCCAGGGGGTGTACTGTACATCAAGCTGTCTCACTACAGAAACAGGAGATAGACTAGTGTCCTGTCCAGGGGGTGTACTGTACATCAAGCTGTCTCACTACAGAAACAGGAGATAGACTAGTGTCCTGTCCAGGGGGTGTACTGTACATCAAGCTGTCTCACTACAGAAACAGGAGATAGACTAGTGTCCTGTCCAGGGGGTGTACTGTACATCAAGCTGCCTCACTACAGAAACAGGAGATAGACTAGTGTCCTGTCCAGGGGGTGGACTGTACATCAA
Source organism: Coregonus ussuriensis (assembly GCA_031479575.1). NCBI lineage: Eukaryota > Metazoa > Chordata > Actinopteri > Salmoniformes > Salmonidae > Coregonus > Coregonus ussuriensis. Next base: position 50,917,011 of record CM062496.1, read on the forward strand.
GCTGTCTCACTACAGAAACAGGAGATAGACTAGTGTCCTGTCCAGGGGGTGTACTGGTACATCAAGCTGTCTCACTACAGAAACAGGAGATAGACTAGTGTCCTGTCCAGGGGGTGGACTGTACATCAAGCTGTCTCACTACAGAAACAGGAGATAGACTAGTGTCCTGTCCAGGGGGTGGACTGGTACATCAAGCTCCCGTCCTTTGGGTTGTTCTGGCTTGGACAAGGCTTACTTAGAGCAACCCCTGAGAAGGAGAATAATGCACTGCTTTATATCACAATGGAAGTCCTGATGTCAACACACAGTTACACAGTTTCTCCTTTACATCTCTGTCTATTTTCCTGTCTCTCTTTTTCCACCTTTGTCCAAGTGTCTGAAACTGCAGTCCGATTCTCTAATCCTTCTTTTGAAGTATTCACTGGTATACTCCCCATCATAGATTTAAGAGGTGTAGAGCAAACAGGTGAATGGTAGAGAATCGGAACACAACACAGTGTTTCCTGACACCATTGTAACAGGTTGTAATCAAGCCCTGGTCTCCAGCATGGGAACAGAAGAGGAATACCTGGTGTGGTATTCTCAGGTTGGACTACTCCAAATCTTCTTGGTTCTGACACACACACAAGCTTTGCAGGTCCATCAACCCATTTAAATACTTCTCACACCCTACAGTAACCTGTGGATCATGAGAGAACCTTCATAAATCAGCAGAACGTTAATAACCTATTTATTGGCACTTTATGTAGTGTCCTGTAATACCTAGTTTGAAATGAGATACCTTCAGTCATTTTTAACACATCCATAAAGACTCTATATCGCATGACGCTGTACTTCATTTAAAGTCAGACCCCTTTGGTCGTTCATCACATACATAGAGGCTTAATGATGTAAACAGCTAAACGTTAAAACAAATAAACATTAAAGATGTGTTTAAACCATACATTTCCTTTAATTTGTACATTTTTAAAACAATACAAATGCATGAAGTTTCAGAACATCCAGCAATGCAATTACATTGAACATTGCTCAGGGCTGTGAATAGTGCAGCTTGTCCCTGAGCTGGTGGACCAATGGTTGTGCAGCTTGTCCCTGAGCTGGTGGACCAATGGTAGTGCAGCTTGTCCCTGAGCTGGTGGACCAATGGTTGTGCAGCTTGTCCCTGAGCTGGTGGACCAATGGTTGTGCAGCTTGTCCCTGAGCTGGTGGACCAATGGTTGTGCAGCTTGTCCCTGAGCTGGTGGACCAATGGTTGTGCAGCTTGTCCCTGAGCTGGTGGACCAATGGTAGTGCAGCTTGTCCCTGAGCTGGTGGACCAATGGTTGTGCAGCTTGTCCCTGAGCTGGTGGACCAATGGTTGTGCAGCTTGTCCCTGAGCTGGTGGACCAATGGTTCGTGCTACTCTTCCTGCTGGAGGTACTGCATGTTGGATCCAACCTTTAAAAGAAACCACAAAGAAAGTTTAAATTAGTTGAAATAACGATTGAAGTAGCTACAGTATGTAATCTAACTCAACACTTAACTACTGCATACTAATTTAAATGACAATAAATAAAAGTTAACTTACTTGATTTTCCGCTGTCCAGTGGCAGCACAAGTGGGCATCTGATTTGGGAACTCATCACATGATCAGAGTCTCAGATTAAAAAGTGTTAAAAAAAAAACTGGTAAGGCAGAAAAACTGGAAAAACAAAAACAAGAAAATGGAATTTGGAAAAAAACAGAGGTAGCCAAAAAATTCTAATGAATTTTAAAAGGCCCTTGCAATGTTTTAAAAGACCCTAGCAACGTTTTAAAAGACCCTAGCAACGTTTTAAAAGTCCCTAGCAACGTTTTAAAAGACCCTACCACTGTTTTGTTGCTGTGCATGACTGCACTTTACCGTGTGTGTCATCCTGCAGCATAGCATTCTGGGGGAAATTGAGGTCAGGTCCAATACTGACTATGCACCCAAGAGGGAAAGAGGTTATATTATAATGTATACAATTTTGCAGACACTTTTATCCAAAGCCACTTACAGTCATGCGTGAATACATTTTTACGTATGGGTGGTCCCGGAAATCGAACCCAGTATCCTGCCGTTGCAATGCTCTACCAAGATGCATGACAAGGTTATAAATGCTTTGTGAAGCTCAATTTAATATTATTTATAAAGCCTTTATTAACAGGTGCTTATGCCACCCTTTATAAATCACAGGTTTACGTCATATTTGACATAGTTGGTTATTTCACATTGGTAGTTATGTCACACAGTTATGAACCCTTTATTAAGCGTGACATAGGGTTATAGATGATTCTAGAACACAGGGCTGGTATAGAACAAATACATAGGGCTGGTATAGAAAACAGGGCTGGTATAGCACACAGGGCTGGTATAGCACAAATACATAGGGCTGGTATAGAACACAGGGCTGGCATAGAACACAGGGCTGGTATAGAACACAGACATAGGGCTGGTATAGAACACAGACATAGGGATGGTATAGCACATAGGGCTGGTATAGAATACAGGGCTGGTATAGAACACAGGGCTGGTATAGAACACAGACATAGGGCTGGTATAGAACATAGGGCTGGTATAGAACATAGGGCTGTATAGAACACATACATTTGGCTGGTATAGAACACAGACATAGGGCTGGTATTGAACACAGGGCTGGTACAGAACACAGACATAGGGCTAGTATAGAACATAGGGCTGGTATAGAACACAGACATTTGGCTGGTATAGAACACAGACATAGGGCTGGTATTGAACACAGGGCTGGTACAGAACACAGACATAGGGCTAGTATAGAACATAGTGTTGGTATATAACACAGACATAGGGCTTATGTAGAACACAGGGCTGGTATAGAACATATGGCTGGTATAGAACACAGAGATACAGCTTATATAGAACACAGCACTGATATAGAACACAGACATAGGGCTGGTATTGAACAGAGGGCTGGTATAGAACACAGGGCTGGTATAGAACAAAGGGCTGGAATAGAACATATACATAGGGCTGGTATTGAACAGAGGGCTGGTATAGAACACAGGGCTGGTATAGAACACAGACATAGGGCTGGTATAGAACACAGACATAGGGCTGGTATAGAACATAGGGCTGGTATAGAACACATGGCTGGTATAGAACACAGACATAGGGCTGGTATAGAACATAGGGCTGGTATAGAACACAGGGCTGGTATAGAACACAGACATAGGGCTGGTATAGAACACATGGCTGGTATAGAACAAAGGGCTGGTATAGAACAAAGGGCTGGTATAGAACACAGGTCTAGTATAGAACACAGACATAGGGCTGGTATAGAACACATGGCTGGTATAGAACAAAGGGCTGGTATAGAACAAAGGGCTGGTATAGAACATATACATAGGGCTGGTATTGAACAGAGGGCTGGTATAGAACACAGGGCTGGTATAGAACACAGACATAGGGCTGGTATAGAACACAGACATAGGGCTGGTATAGAACATAGGGCTGGTATAGAACAAAGGGCTGGTATAGAACATATACATAGGGCTGGTATTGAACAGAGGGCTGGTATAGAACACAGGGCTGGTATAGAACACAGACATAGGGCTGGTATAGAACACATGGCTGGTATAGAACAGAGGGCTGGTATAGAACACAGGGCTGGTATAGAACAAAGGGCTGGTATAGAACATATACATAGGGCTGGTATTGAACAGAGGGCTGGTATAGAACACAGGGCTGGTATAGAACACAGACATAGGGCTGGTATAGAACATAGGGCTGGTATAGAACACATGGCTGGTATAGAACACAGACATAGGGCTGGTATAGAACATAGGGCTGGTATAGAACACAGGGCTGGTATAGAACACAGACATAGGGCTGGTATAGAACACAGGGCTGGTATAGAACACAGACATAGGGCTGGTATAGAACACATGGCTGGTATAGAACAAAGGGCTGGTATAGAACATATACATAGGGCTGGTATAGAACATAGGGCTGGTATAGAACACAGACATAGGGCTGGTATAGAACATAGGGCTGGCATAGAACACAGGGCTGGTATAGAACATAGGGCTGGTATAGAACACAGACATAGGGCTGGTATAGAACATAGGGCTGGTGTAGAACACAGACATTGGGGTGGCATAGAACACAGGGCTGGTATAGAACACAGACATAGGGCTGGCATAGGACACAGGGCTGGTATAGAACACAGGGCTGGTATAGAACATAGGGCTGGTATAGAACACAGACATAGGGCTGGCATAGGACACAGGGCTGGTATAGAACACAGGGCTGGTATAGAACATAGGGCTGGTATAGAACACAGACATAGGGCTGGTATAGAACATAGGGCTGGTATAGAACACATGGCTGGTATAGAACATAGGGCTGGTATAGAACACAGACATAGGGCTGGTATAGAACACAGGGCTGGTATAGAACACAGGGCTGGTATAATACACAGGGCTGGTGTAGAACACAGACATTGGGGTGGCATAGAACACAGGGCTGGTATAGAACACAGACATAGGGCTGGTATAGAACACAGACATAGGGCTGGTATAGAACATAGGGCTGGTATAGAACATAGGGCTGGTATAGAACACAGGGCTGGTATAGAACACAGACATAGGGCTGGTATAGAACACAGGGCTGGTATAGAACACAGACATAGGGCTGGTATAGAACACAGACATAGGGCTGGTATAGAACATAGGGCTGGTATAGAACACAGGGCTGGTATAGAACACAGACATAGGGCTGGTATAGAACATAGGGCTGGTATAGAACACAGGGCTGGTACAGAACACAGACATAGGGCTGGTATAGAACATAGGGCTGGTATAGAACATAGGGCTGGTATAGAACATAGGGCTGGTATAGAACACAGGGCTGGTATAGAACATAGGGCTGGTATAGAACATAGGGCTGGTATAGAACATAGGGCTGGTATAGAACATAGGGCTGGTATAGAACACAGGGCTGGTATAGAACACAGACATAGGGCTGGTATAGAACACAGGACTGGTATAGAACACAGACATAGGGCTGGTATAGAACATAGGGCTGGTATAGAACACAGGGCTGGTACAGAACACAGACATATGGCTGGTATAGAACACAGACATAGGGCTGGTATAGAGCAAAGGGCTGGTATAGAACATAGGGCTGGTATAGAACAAAGGGCTGGTATAGAACATAGGGCTGGTATAGAACATAGGGCTGGTATAGAACAATGGGCTGGTATAGAACACAGGGCTGGTATAGAACACAGGGCTGGTATAGAACATAGGGCTGGTATAGAACAATGGGCTGGTATAGAACATAGGGCTGGTATAGAACACAGGGCTGGTATAGAACATAGGGCTGGTATAGAACAATGGGCTGGTATAGAACATATACATAGGGCTGGTATTGAACAGAGGGCTGGTATAGAACACAGGGCTGGTATAGAACACAGACATAGGGCTGGTATAGAACAGAGGGCTGGTATAGAACATAGGGCTGGTATAGAACAATGGGCTGGTATAGAACATATACATAGGGCTGGTATTGAACAGAGGGCTGGTATAGAACACAGGGCTGGTATAGAACACAGACATAGGGCTGGTATAGAACACAGACATAGGGCTGGTATAGAACATAGGGCTGGTATAGAACAATGGGCTGGTATAGAACATAGGGCTGGTATAGAACACAGGGCTGGTATAGCACATAGGGCTGGTATAGAACACAGGGCTGGTATAGAACACAGGGCTGGTATAGAACACAGGGCTGGTATAGAACACAGGGCTGGTATAGAACATAGGGCTGGTATAGAACATAGGGCTGGTATAGAACATAGGGCTGGTATAGAACAATGGGCTGGTATAGAACACAGGGCTGGTATAGAGCCTTGACACAGGGCTGATATAGAACATAGGGCTGGTATAGAACACAGACACAGGGCTGGTATAGAACACATGGCTGGTATAGAGCAAAGGGCTGGTATAGAACACATACATAGGGCTGGTATAGAACATAGGGCTGGTATAGAACACAGACACAGGGCTGGTATAGAACACAGGGCTTGTATAGAACATAGGGCTGGTATAGAACACAGGGCTGGTATAGAACATAGGGCTGGTATAGAACACAGGGCTTGTATAGAACATAGGGCTGGTATAGAACACAGGGCTGGTATAGAACACAGGGCTGGTATAGAACACAGGGCTGGTATAGAGCCTTGACACAGGGCTGGTATAGAACACAGACACAGGGCTGGTATAGAACACATGGCTGGTATAGAACACAGGTCTAGTATAGAACACAGACATAGGGCTGGTATAGAACATAGGGCTGGTATAGAACACATGGCTGGTATAGAACACAGGTCTAGCATAGAACACAGACATAGGGCTGGTATAGAACACAGGGCTTGTATAGAACATAGGGCTGGTATAGAACACAGGGCTGGTATAGAACATAGGGCTGGTATAGAACACAGGGCTTGTATAGAACATAGGGCTGGTATAGAACACAGGGCTGGTATAGAACACAGGGCTGGTATAGAACACAGGGCTGGTATAGAGCCTTGACACAGGGCTGGTATAGAACACAGACACAGGGCTGGTATAGAACACATGGCTGGTATAGAACACAGGTCTAGTATAGAACACAGACATAGGGCTGGTATAGAACATAGGGCTGGTATAGAACACAGGGCTGGTATAGAACATAGGGCTGGTATAGAACACAGGGCTTGTATAGAACATAGGGCTGGTATAGAACACAGGGCTGGTATAGAACACAGGGCTGGTATAGAACACAGGGCTGGTATAGAGCCTTGACACAGGGCTGGTATAGAACACAGACACAGGGCTGGTATAGAACACATGGCTGGTATAGAACACAGGTCTAGTATAGAACACAGACATAGGGCTGGTATAGAACACAGGGCGGTATAGAACACAGGGCTGGTATAGAACACAGGGCTGGTATAGAACACAGGGCTGGTATTGAACAGAGGGCTGGTATAGAACACATACACAGGGCTGGTATAGAACACAGGGCTGGTATAGAACAAAGGGCTGGTATAGAAAACAGGGCTGGTATAGAACACATACATAGGGCTGGTATGGAAATAGGGCTGGTGTAGAACACAGACATATGCCGTGAAATTGGATGGGTACTGTAGTATGTCATATTGGATGGGTATTGTAGTATGTCATATTGGATGGGTATTGTAGTATGTCATATTGGACAGGTACTGTAGTATGTCATATTGGACAGGTACTGTAGTATGTCATATTGGATGGGTACTGTAGTATGTCATATTGGATGGGTATTGTAGTATGTCATATTGGACAGGTACTGTAGTATGTCATATTGGACAGGTACTGTAGTATGTCATATTGGATGGGTACTGTAGTATGTCATATTGGACAGGTACTGTAGTATGTCATATTGGACAGGTACTGTAGTATGTCATATTGGACGGGTACTGTAGTATGTCATATTGGACAGGTACTGTAGTATGTCATATTGGACGGGTACTGTAGTATGTCATATTGGACGGGTACTGTAGTATGTCATATTGGACGGGTACTGTAGTATGTCATATTGGATGGGTACTGTAGTATGTCATATTGGACGGGTACTGTAGTATGTCATATTGGACAGGTACTGTAGTATGTCATATTGGATGGGTACTGTAGTATGTCATATTGGACAGGTACTGTAGTATGTCATATTGGACAGGTACTGTAGTATGTCATATTGGACGGGTACTGTAGTATGTCATATTGGACGGGTACTGTAGTATGTCATATTGGACAGGTACTGTAGTATGTCATATTGGATGGGTACTGTAGTATGTCATATTGGACGGGTACTGTAGTATGTCATATTGGACGGGTACTGTAGTATGTCATATTGGATGGGTACTGTAGTATGTCATATTGGATGGGTACTGTAGTATGTCATATTGGACAGGTACTGTAGTATGTCATATTGGACAGGTACTGTAGTATGTCATATTGGATGGGTACTGTAGTATGTCATATTGGACAGGTACTGTAGTATGTCATATTGGATGGGTACTGTAGTATGTCATATTGGATGGGTACTGTAGTATGTCATATTGGACAGGTACTGTAGTATGTCATATTGGATGGGTACTGTAGTATGTCATATTGGATGGGTACTGTAGTATGTCATATTGGACAGGTACTGTAGTATGTCATATTGGATGGGTACTGTAGTATGTCATATTGGATGGGTACTGTAGTATGTCATATTGGATGGGTACTGTAGTATGTCATATTGGATGGGTACTGTAGTATGTCATATTGGACGGGTACTGTAGTATGTCATATTGGACAGGTACTGTAGTATGTCATATTGGACAGGTACTGTAGTATGTCATATTGGACAGGTACTGTAGTATGTCATATTGGATGGGTACTGTAGTATGTCATATTGGATGGGTACTGTAGTATGTCATATTGGATGGGTACTGTAGTATGTCATATTGGATGGGTACTGTAGTATGTCATATTGGATGGGTACTGTAGTATGTCATATTGGATGGGTACTGTAGTATGTCATATTGGATGGGTACTGTAGTATGTCATATTGGACAGGTACTGTAGTATGTCATATTGGATGGGTACTGTAGTATGTCATATTGGACAGGTACTGTAGTATGTCATATTGGATGGGTACTGTAGTTTTTTATATTGCCCCTATGACACAGTTTAAAGGTTGTGTTACCAGGCAGATTCTCCTCACAGGTTGTGAGAGCGGTCTGTGGAGTTTGTCAACTCAGCCAGGCCACACCAGATCCACTGCAGTATTAGACATTTGTCCTGGTCCCCAGGACATCTGGAGATGCCTTCAATATTGTCCACCAGGGGCAACGTGAGCACCTATTGCCATCTAGTAGGCTGGCAGCTTACTAGGGGTGTTGTGGAAGGGGATAGGGGAAGGGCTGAAATTGCATGCTACGGCTCTGAGGATTGCGGGTTCGGTTTTAACCCAATCCCAAAATACTGAAGTGAGACTGTGATATCTTGTTGTATAAACCATTAGACACTGTGTAAACAGCATGGCCATAACTGTAACCTCTGAGAGAACATGTTGAAGACAGAGAGAGAGAGAGAGAGAGAGACAGAGAGAGAGACAGAGAGAGAGAGAGAGAGAGAGAGAGAGAGAGACAGAGAGAGAGAGAGTGAGAGAGACAGAGAGACAGAGAGAGAGACAGAGAGAGAGAGAGAGAGAGAGAGAGAGAGAGAGAGAGAGAGAGAGAGAGAGAGAGAGAGAGAGAGAGAGAGAGAGACAGAGAGAGAGAGAGAGAGAGAGAGAGAGAGAGAGAGAGAGAGAGAGAGAGAGAGAGAGAGACAGAGAGAGAGAGAGAGAGAGAGAGAGAGAGAGAGAGAGAGAGAGACAGAGAGAGAGACAGAGAGAGAGAGAGAGAGAGAGAGAGTGAGAGAGACAGAGAGAGAGACAGAGAGAGAGAGAGAGAGAGAGAGAGAGAGAGAGAGAGAGTGAGAGAGACAGAGAGAGAGAGAGAGAGAGAGAGAGACAGTGAGAGACAGAGAGAGAGACAGAGAGAGAGAGAGAGAGAGAGAGAGAGAGAGAGAGACAGAGAGAGAGAGAGAGAGAGAGAGACAGAGAGAGAGAGAGAGAGAGAGAGAGAGACAGTGAGAGACAGAGAGAGAGACAGAGAGAGAGAGAGAGAGAGAGAGAGAGAGACAGTGAGAGAGACAGAGAGACAGAGAGAGACAGAGAGAGACAGAGAGAGAGAGAGAGAGAGAGAGAGAGAGAGAGAGAGAGAGAGAGAGAGAGAGAGATAGAATATATGTGTTGTTATCCATTATGTTTATCTCACTCTTAATAAACTAGTAGTTAGTAGTTAGTTGTTAGTAGTCGGTAGTCGGTAGTCATAGTCGGTAGCCGGTAGTCGGTAGCCAGTAGTCGGTAGTCAGTAGTCGGTAGTCAGTGGTTAGTAGTCAGTAGTCAGTAGTTAGTAATTACTGGTTAGTAGTTACTAAATTTTTGATTGTGGTATTTTTCTTTTTGCAACATGAAATTGGTATCAGTTAGCATGTGGAACATTCAGGATCTAAACTTGTCAACCTTTGGACTGAAGAGTTTAGTAAGGCAGACCTTGTCACTCACTGTCCAACAGGCTACAGAGAGGTAATCATGCTGTCACTGTCCAACAGGCTACAGAGAGGTAATCATGCTGTCACTGTCCAACAGGCTACAGAGAGGTAATCATGCTGTCACTGTCCAACAGGCTACAGAGAGGTAATCATGCTGTCACTGTCCAACAGGCTACAGAGAGGTAATCATGCTGTCACTGTCCAACAGGCTACAGAGAGGTAATCATGCTGTCACTGTCCAACAGGCTACAGAGAGGTAATCATGCTGTCACTGTCCAACAGGCTACAGAGAGGTAATCATGCGGTCACTGTCCAACAGGCTACAGAGAGGTAATCATGCTGTCACTGTCCAACAGGCTACAGAGAGGTAATCATGTTGTCACTGAAACACAGCTCTGTCAATAGAGGCAGAGACTCTGGAGGATCATTTGGTAAAAATCCGAACTACAAAATCTAATTGATACCCTCACAATTGGTACATTTCACATTTGGTTAAAACTGAAAAAATAACTTGTACTGACAGAAAAAATGTGTTGCTTTGCGCAATATATATATATATATATATATATATATATATATATCCCTCCCTCAGAATCCCCATATTAATCAGAGGAGATATTCCCCAGCCTTGAGGAAGAGACGTGACATTTCCAGGCCCAGGGAAATGTGCTCATCTGTGGGGACACAAATACACACACAGGAACACTACCTGATCTAACGACCACACGAGGAGACAGCTTTATTACAGGCCATACTGTTTCTAACTGTCTTAATCTCCCCCATAGAAACAACAGTGACAGCACCATCAACAAAAACGGAAGGGATCTGTTGCAGCTCTGTTGAAGCCTGGGTCTGTACTTTGTCAATGGTAGGTTACTGGGGGACTCTTTGGGGAGATCAGAAGGCATCAATCCAGCAGTAAAAAACATCAACTATATATTCATCCACTCACAGTAAAGAAGGCATCAATCCAGCAGTAAGAAACATCAACTATACACTACCAGCCAAAAGTTTGGACACACCTACTCATTCAAGGGTTTTTCTTTATTTTTACTATTTTCTACATTGTAGAATAATAGTGAAGACATCCAAACTATGAAATAACACATATGGAATCATGTAGTAACCAAAAAAAGTGTTAAACAAATCAAAATATATTTGAGATTCTTCAAATAGCCACCCTTTGCCTTGAAGACAGCTTTGCACGCTCTTGGCATTCTCTCAACCAGCTTCATGAGGTAGTCACCTGGAATGCCTTTCAATTAACTGGTGTGCCTTCTTAAAAGTTATGTGGAATTTATTTCCTTAATGCATTTGAGCCAATCAGTTGTGTTGTGACAAGGTAGGGTTGGTATACAGAAGAATGCCCTATTTGGTAAAAGACCAAGTCCATATTGTGGCAAGAACAGCTCAAATAAGCAAAGAGAAACGACAGTCCATCATTACTTTAAGACATGAAGGTCAGTCAATATGGAACATTTCAAGAACTTTGAAAGTTTCTTCAAGTGCAGTTGCAAAAACCATCAAGTGCTATGATGAAACTGGCTCTCATGAGGACCACCACAGGAATGGAAGACCCAGATTTACCTCTGCTGCAGAGGATAAGTTCATTAGAGTTACCAGCTTCAGAAATTATAGCCCAAATAAATGCTTCACAGAGTTCAAGTAACAGACACATCTCAACATCAACTGTTCAGAGGGGACTGTGTGAATCAGGCCTTCATGGTCGAATTGTTGCAAAGAAACCACTACTAAAGGACACCAATAAGAAGAAGAGACTTGCTTGGGCCAAGAAACACGAGCAATGGACATTAGACCAGTGGAAGTTTGTCCTTTGGTCTGGAGTCCAAATTGGAGATTTTTGGTTCGAACCGCCGTGTCTTTGTGAGACGCGGTGTGGGTGAATGGATGATCTCTGCATGTGTAGTTCCCACCGTAAAGCATGGAGGAGGAGGTGTTATGGTGTGGGGGTGCTTTGCTGGTGACACTGTCTGTGATTTATTTAGAATTCAAGGCACACTTAACCAGCATGGCTACCACAGCATTCTGCAGTGATTCGCCATCCCATCTGGTTTGGGCTTAGTGGGAGTATCATTTGTTTTTCAACAGGACAAAAATGACCCAATACACCTTCAGGCTGTGTAAAGGCTATTTTACCAAGAAGGAGAGTGATGGAGTGCTGCATCAGATGACCTGGCCTCCACAATCCCCCGAGCTCAATCCAATTGAGATGGTTTGGGATGAGTCGGACGGCAGAGTGAAGGAAAATCAGCCAACAAGTGCTCAGCATATGTGGGAACTCCTTCAAGACTGTTGGCAAAGCATTCCAGGTGAAGCTGGTTGAGAGAATGCCAAGAGTGTGCAAAGCTGTCATCAAGGCAAAGCGTGGCTATTTGAAGAATCTCAAATATATAATATATTTTGATTTGTTTAACACTTTTTTGGTTACTACAATAAAAGTAGTAACCAAATGTTCCATATGTGTTATTTCATAGTTTTGATGTCTTTACTATTATTCTACAATGTAGAAAATAATACAAATAAAGGACAACCCTTGAATGAGTAGGTGTGTCCAAACTTCTGACTGGTACTGTATATTCAGGCAAACAGCAAAAGAAGCACAATTCAAATTGATAATAAAAAACGAACCAAAAAAGACTACAGATGACAACTGGTTTGATACAGATTGTAAAATTATCAGGAAAAATATAAAAACACAGAGACCCAAATTATGGTGAATTACGCCTTCATTACTGTGAGACTTTAAAACTCTATAAACGTACACTCAGAACCCAAAAAGCACAGTACAACAGCAAGCAACTGACACTGATTGAGGAGAACATAAACACACATTTCTGGCAAAATTGGAAAAACCTAAAGAAATCTAAACTAGAGGAATTAGCGATACAAAATGGTATCGCTGTCGGTAATCGTACCCTTTTAAAAACCCCTCTACAACACCATTCAAATGAATGCAAACGCAGAACAATGCCAAATTCATGAGGAGTTGAACGGATTAGAAAAAGCTACAAAGGACCATCAAAATATATTTGGCCCTAAATAGACAGTACACCATGGCAAACTATTTGAGCATGGTTACTGATCAAAACCTTAAAAAAACCTTGACAAAGTACAGGCTCAGTGAGCACAGCCTTGCCCTTGAGAAGGGTAGACACAGGAAAACCTGGCTCCCTGTAGAGGAAAGGCTGTGCAACCACTGCACCACAGCAGAACCCGAGAAATATCTGCATTTCCTGACAAAATGTAGAAAATACAAAACTATTACAGAGTGTCATTTCACCAAATTTGAAAACCTTATTCAAGGTTTCAAAGACCTCTCTGTCCTATTGGGGGAGGACTCTGGCTACCCGTCCTGTTGGGGGAGGACACAGGCTACCCGTCCTGTTGGGGGAGGACGCAGGCTACCCGTCCTGTTGGGGGAGGACGCAGGCTACCCGTCCTGTTGGGGGAGGACTCAGGCTACCCGTCCTGTTGGGGGAGGACTCAGGCTACCCGTCCTGTTGGGGGAGGACGCAGGCTACCCGTCCTGTTGGGGGAGGACGCAGAGAGCTGTGGGTTGGCAGCGCACTACATTGCTGCCTGCCAGAAGATGAGGGACAGTGTCTGACAGACCAACCAACCTGCACATGTCCTCTATGCCATTGTTATTGTCCATTATGATTATTGTTGTTACTGATCTTGATTATTACTATTTGAATTATGTTAATATTGTAAATTAATAATTTCATCTCCAAAGTACGCTCTGGCAATATGTACATTGTTACGTCATGCAAATAAAGCAAATTGAATTGAATTGAGAGAGAGAGAAAGAGATAGTGAGAGAGAGAGAGAGAGGGGGAGAGAGAGAGAGAGATAGTGAGAGAGAGAGAGGGGTGGGGGGAGAGAGAGAGAGAGGGGTGGGGGGAGATAGAGAGAGATAGTGAGAGAGAGAGAGGAGAGAGAGAGGGGTGGGGGGGAAAGAGAGTTTGTGTAACCTGATGTCTCTGGGGTTTTCTAACTAAACTCTAAACTGAACTGAACTTCTCCCATTGAAGTTGTTCGACCCCTCCCCCCCATTCTCCCCCCTCTCTTCTCCCAAATCCTTTACCTTTTTTCCCTCTCTAACTGGTTTATACCAGATCTGACCGTTTAACTCAGCCATTCTCAACTGGTGGGTCGTGGGAGGTTTTGAATGGGTCGCGTGTGTCAATAATAATAAAATAAATTATAATCTAAATCATTGTTTAATACAAAAAAATAAAAAATGTATCCAGTCTGAATGTAAACAACTAAAACCAGGTAGAAAGTATGTAGAAATGATAATGAACGTCCATATTTTAATACTTTTATCTCTAAACAAGTTTTCTTCAATCAGAGTATTTTTAATATACAGGTCGAGCTATTAGTGGATTTGTTTGATTTAGTGTTCTCAAACCAGTGAGCTTATTAATATTCTTCAACACGAATATGGGCAAAATGGAATTATTGACATTGAAAAAGGTGGGAATGTTGTAATTGCAACATTTACTATCAATATAGCATTCAAAATATTTTTCCAGATCGCATTTTGGCCCCCCAAACTTGCGATGCGAATATTGAGTGACAACTGACAATGTTCAATTTGGGTCCCGAGGCAAAACCAGTTGAGAACCACTAACTAACACCGGTTCACACCACAGAGACCAGAACCACTACAACTAACACAGGTTCACACCATAGAGACCAGAACCACTACAACTAACACAGGTTCACACCATAGCGACCAGAACCACTACAAATAACACAGGTTCACACCACAGAGACCAGAACCACTACAACTAACACAGGTTCACACCAACGAGACCAGAACCACTACAACTACATTTGAACGTCTTTGTACAACCATTTCACAGTTCACTCTCATGTTTGTCTAAGACCAACTTCTGATGAAACTCTGTTCTATAAACAGACACTCTGGTTGGTTTACAGTCACTGCTATGCGAGTTATCATGTAGTTACTTTACGGTGTACTCTCTTTGGGGCCTCCTGTCCAACTGAGCTGTTTGCAACAAATGAAAACTCAGAGGATCCACTTTCACTTAATGACAGGTGTGGAGAAAGACATACATGATATCACACAGACACACACGCACGCACACGCACACACACACACACACACACACACACACACACACACACACACACACACACAGTCGTGTTTAACTAACCTAGTGGGGAACACAATTGATTGTTTATCTCTATTTGCACATCATCTTTTGCACATCTATCATTCCAGTGTTAATACTAATTGTTATTATTTTGCACTATGGCCTATTTATTGCCTTACCTCCATAACTTCTTACATTTGCACACACTGTATATATATTTTCTGTTGTATTTTTGACTGTACGTTTTGTTTTACCCCATATGTAACTGTTTTTATCGCACTGCTTTGCTTTATCTTGGCCAGGTCACAGTTGTAAATGAGAACTTGTTCTCAACTGGCCTACCTGGTTAAATAAAGAAAAAAAAACTAACCCTAAACCTAACCTTTAACCCCTAACCCTAATTCTAACCCTAACAAAATGTCCCCAGTTGGTCAAATTTGTCCTGGTTTACTATTCTTGTGGGGACTTCTGGTCCCCACAAGTATAGTTAAACACGTACACACACAAACACACACACACACACACACACACACACACACACACACACACACACACACACACACACACACACACACACACACACACACACACACACACACACACACACACACACACACACACACACACACACACACACACACACACACACACACACACAGTGAGTGAACACCACTACAGAGAGGTAATCATGCATGTCCTCTTACCTCTGTCTGTGCTCTCCCTCTGTCCCCCTCTCCTCCTCCAGTGAGAGACAGATCCCAGTGAAGAGGGTGATATGTATTCCACCTATTCCTCTCCTCTGCTCTCTGTCAGAATTATCCCAAACTCGCAATCTGGCTTCCTCTTTTAAAGCCTTAGATGCAGCTCCTGATCCATCCACTGTGTCTGTGTGTGTTGGTCTACCTCCCGTTGGTCTACCTCCCACTCTCTTTTGGGAAAGAGTTGTTCAGAAAGTTAGCTACTCCCACCCTCCTGTTAGGCTGCCTGGAGGTCCTAGTGCCTACCTCTCCTCGAATCCCCGCCCACCTGGAGAGTGTTGCTGGTTGTCTTCTCTACCTGTCAGTTAATTGATTAATTGATTGATTAATGGTCAGAATCAGCCCCTGATTAGAGACGGAAGGATGAACATCTCCTACACTCTTCTCTTTCACTTGTTAAGAGAAAATATCTCTCCTACACTCTTCTCAATAAAATAAAAACAACTCTCCTAAACTTTTCCCTTTCACTCATTAAGATAAAACCTCTCTCCTACACTCTTCTCTTTCACTCACTAAGATAAACAAATCTATCCTACACTTTTCTCACTAAGATGAAAACCAGCAGTGAACCAGGTTGACTTAGGAAGCACATTTATCCCAAACTTTTGCCCTCTACCCTTTTATTCATTCTTTCACTCACTCTCACCTTTTCTCTCATTACTCTCATTTAATGTGACCATAAGAGATACAACGGTGTTACTGTAAGACAAGTCAGTTAAATATATTACTTTAAAACTCAAGTTCACATTCATAAAGTAATAAGGAAGACCGTGATCTTGAGTTTCACATTTACTGAAATAATTAGCATTATTTCAGTTGTGATTACATAGAGTATACTCTGCATCTGACCAAGAGTGCTCCATTCTTAAAGGACATCAGCATTTAACAGAAGCAGAACATAACACATACATTATCCTATACAGTTACACACCATTACGGGGTCATACTAATTACAGAGAGACCTGGGGCCTGATTTATACCAGTCTATGGAGCCTAGAGAGGTCATACTAACTACAGAGAGACCTGGGGCCTCATTTATACCAGTCTATGGAGCCTAGCAGGGTCATACTAACTACAGAGAGACCTGGGGCCTCATTTATACCAGTCTATGGAGCCTAGAGAGGTCATACTAACTACAGAGAGACCTGGGGCCTCATTTATACCAGTCTATGGAGCCTAGAGAGGTCATACTAACTACAGAGTGACCTAGGGCCTCATTTATACCAGTCTATGGAGCCTAGATAAGTCATACTAACTACAGAGAGACCTGGGGCCTAATTTATACCAGTCTATGGAGCCTAGCATGGTCATACTAACTACAGAGAGACCTGGGGCCTCATTTATACCAGTCTTTGGAGCCTAGAGAGGTCATACTAACTACAGAGAGACCTGGGGCCTCATTTATACCAGTCTATGGAGCCTAGAGAGGTCATACTAACTACAGAGAGACCTGGGGCCTCATTTATACCAGTCTATGGAGCCTAGCAGGGTCATACTAACTACAGAGAGACCTGGGGCCTCATTTATACCAGTCTATGGAGCCTAGAGAGGTCATACTAACTACAGAGAGACCTGGGGCCTCATTTATACCAGTCTATGGAGCCTAGAGAGGTCATACTAACTACAGAGAGACCTGGGGCCTCATTTACACCAGTCTATGGAGCCTAGAGAGGTCATACTAACTACAGAGAGACCTGGGGCCTCATTTATACCAGTCTATGGAGCCTAGATGAGTCATACTAACTACAGAGAGACCTGGGGCCTAATTTATACCAGTCTATGGAGCCTAGCATGGTCATACTAACTACAGAGAGACCTGGGGCCTCATTTATACCAGTCTTTGGAGCCTAGAGAGGTCATACTAACTACAGAGAGACCTGGGGCCTCATTTATACCAGTCTATGGAGACTAGAGAGGTCATACTAACTACAGAGAGACCTGGGGCCTCATTTATACCAGTCTATGGAGACTAGAGAGGTCATACTAACTACAGAGAGACATGGGGCCTCATTTATACCAGTCTATGGAGCTTAGAGAGGTCATACTAACTACAGAGAGATAAGGGGCCTCAATTATACCAGTCTATGGAGCCTAGAGAGGTCATACTAACTACAGAGAGACCTGGGGCCTCATTTATACCAGTCTATGGAGCCTAGCAGGGTCATACTAACTACAGAGAGACCTTGGGCCTCATTTATACCAGTCTATGGAGCCTAGAGAGGTCATACTAACTACAGAGAGACCTGGGGCCTCATTTTTACCAGTATATGGAGCCTAGCAGGGTCATACTAACTACAGAGAGACCTGGGGCCTCATTTATACCAGTCTATGGAGCCTAGCAGGGTCATACTAACTACAGAGAGACCTGGGGCCTCATTTATACCAGTCTATGGAGCCTAGAGAGGTCATACTAACTACAGAGAGACCTGGGGCCTCATTTATACCAGTCTATGGAGCCTAGAGAGGTCATACTAACTACAGAGAGACCTGGGGCCTCATTTATACCAGTCTATGGAGCCTAGAGAGGTCATACTAACTACAGAGAGACATGGGGCCTAATTTATACCAGTCTATGGAGCCTAGAGAGGTCATACTAAATACAGAGAGACCTGGGGCCTCATTTATACCAGTCTATGGAGCCTAGAGAGGTCATACTAACTACAGAGAGACCAGGGGCCTCATTTATACCAGTCTATGGAGCCTAGAGAGGTCATACTAACTACAGAGTGACCTAGGGCCTCATTTATACCAGTCTATGGAGCCTAGATAAGTCATACTAACTACAGAGAGACCTGGGGCCTAATTTATACCAGTCTATGGAGCCTAGCATGGTCATACTAACTACAGAGAGACCTGGGGCCTCATTTATACCAGTCTTTGGAGCCTAGAGAGGTCATACTAACTACAGAGAGACCTGGGGCCTCATGTATACCAGTCTATGGAGCCTAGAGAGGTCATACTAACTACAGAGAGACCTGGGGCCTCATTTATACCAGTCTATGGAGCCTAGCAGGGTCATACTAACTACAGAGAGACCTGGGGCCTCATTTATACCAGTCTATGGAGCCTAGAGAGGTCATACTAACTACAGAGAGACCTGGGGCCTCATTTATACCAGTCTATGGAGCCTAGAGAGGTCATACTAACTACAGAGAGACATGGGGCCTCATTTATACCAGTCTATGGAGCTTAGAGAGGTCATACTAACTACAGAGAGACATGGGGCCTAATTTATACCAGTCTATGGAGCCTAGAGAGGTCATACTAAATACAGAGAGACCTGGGGCCACATTTATACCAGTCTATGGAGCCTAGCAGGGTCATACTAACTACAGAGAGACCAGGGGCCTCATTTATACCAGTCTATGTAGCCTAGAGAGGTCATACTATATACAGTGAGACCTGGGGCCTCATTTATACCAGTCTATGGAGCCTAACAGGGTCATACTAACTACAGAGAGACCTGGGGCCTCATTTACACCAGTCTATGGAGCCTAGAGAGGTCAAACTAACTACAGAGAGACCTGGGGCCTCATTTATACCAGTATATGGAGCCTAGAGAAGTCATACTAACTACAGAGAGACCTGGGGCTTCATTTATACCAGTCTATGGAGCCTAGCAGGGTCATACTAACTACAGAGAGACCTGGGGCCTCATTTATACCAGTCTATGGAGCCTAGCAGGGTCATACTAACTACAGAGAGACCTGGGGCCTCATTTATACCAGTCTATGGAGCCTAGAGAGGTCATACTAACTACAGAGAGACCTGGGGCCTCATTTATACCAGTCTATGGAGCCTAGAGAGGTCATACTAACTACAGAGAGACATGGGGCCTCATTTATACCAGTCTATGGAGCTTAGAGAGGTCATACTAACTACAGAGAGACATGGGGCCTAATTTATACCAGTCTATGGAGCCTAGAGAGGTCATACTAAATACAGAGAGACCTGGGGCCACATTTATACCAGTCTATGGAGCCTAGCAGGGTCATACTAACTACAGAGAGACCAGGGGCCTCATTTATACCAGTCTATGTAGCCTAGAGAGGTCATACTATATACAGTGAGACCTGGGGCCTCATTTATACCAGTCTATGGAGCCTAACAGGGTCATACTAACTACAGAGAGACCTGGGGCCTCATTTACACCAGTCTATGGAGCCTAGAGAGGTCAAACTAACTACAGAGAGACCTGGGGCCTCATTTATACCAGTATATGGAGCCTAGAGAAGTCATACTAACTACAGAGAGACCTGGGGCTTCATTTATACCAGTCTATGGAGCCTAGAGAGGTCATACTAACTACAGAGAGACCTGGGGCCTCATTTATACCAGTCTATGGAGCCTAGAGAGGTCATACTAACTACAGAGTGACCTAGGGCCTCATTTATACCAGTCTATGGAGCCTAGCAGGGTCATACTAACTACAGAGAGACCTGGGGCCTCATTTATACCAGTCTATGGAGCCTAGAGAGGTCATACTAACTACAGAGAGACATGGGGCCTCATTTATACCAGTCTATGGAGCTTAGAGAGGTCATACTAACTACAGAGAGACCTGGGGCCTCATTTATACCAGTCTATGGAGCCTAGAGAGGTCATACTAACTACAGAGAGACCTGGGGCCTCATTTATACCAGTCTATGGAGCCTAGAGAGGTCATACTAACTACAGAGAGACATGGGGCCTCATTTATACCAGTCTATGGAGCTTAGAGAGGTCATACTAACTACAGAGAGACATGGGGCCTAATTTATACCAGTCTATGTAGCCTAGAGAGGTCATACTATATACAATGAGACCTGGGGCCTCATTTATACCAGTCTATGGAGCCTAACAGGGTCATACTAACTACAGAGAGACCTGGGGCCTCATTTACACCAGTCTATGGAGCCTAGAGAGGTCAAACTAACTACAGAGAGACCTGGGGCCTCATTTATACCAGTATATGGAGCCTAGAGAAGTCATACTAACTACAGAGAGACCTGGGGCCTCATTTATACCAGTCTATGGAGCCTAGAGAGGTCATACTAACTACAGAGAGACCTGGGGCCTCATTTATACCAGTCTATGGAGCCTAGAGAGGTCATTCTAACTACAGAGTGACCTAGGGCCTCATTTATACCAGTCTATGGAGCCTAGAGAGGTCATACTAACTACAGAGTGACCTAGGGCCTCATTTATACCAGTCTATGTAGCCTAGAGAGGTCATACTATATACAGTGAGACCTGGGGCCTCATTTATACCAGTCTATGGAGCCTAACAGGGTCATACTAACTACAGAGAGACCTGGGGCCTCATTTACACCAGTCTATGGAGCCTAGAGAGGTCAAACTAACTACAGAGAGACCTGGGGCCTCATTTTATACCAGTATATGGAGCCTAGAGAAGTCATACTAACTACAGAGAGACCTGGGGCCTCATTTATACCAGTCTATGGAGCCTAGCAGGGTCATACTAACTACAGAGAGACCTGGGGCCTCATTTATACCAGTCTATGGAGCCTAGCAGGGTCATACTAACTACAGAGAGACCTGGGGCCTCATTTATACCAGTCTATGGAGCCTAGAGAGGTCATACTAACTACAGAGAGACCTGGGGCCTCATTTATACCAGTCTATGGAGCCTAGAGAGGTCATACTAACTACAGAGAGACATGGGGCCTCATTTATACCAGTCTATGGAGCCTAGAGAGGTCATACTAACTACAGAGAGACATGGGGCCTAATTTATACCAGTCTATGGAGCCTAGAGAGGTCATACTAAATACAGAGAGACCTGGGGCCACATTTATACCAGTCTATGGAGCCTAGCAGGGTCATACTAACTACAGAGAGACCAGGGGCCTCATTTATACCAGTCTATGTAGCCTAGAGAGGTCATACTATATACAGTGAGACCTGGGGCCTCATTTATACCAGTCTATGGAGCCTAGGGAAGTCATACTAACTACAGAGAGACCTGGGGCCTCATTTATACCAGTCTATGGAGCCTAGAGAGGTCAAACTAACTACAGAGAGACCTGGGGCCTCATTTATACCAGTATATGGAGCCTAGAGAAGTCATACTAACTACAGAGAGACCTGGGGCTCATTTATACCAGTCTATGGAGCCTAGAGAGGTCATACTAACTACAGAGAGACCTGGGGCCTCATTTATACCAGTCTATGGAGCCTAGAGAGGTCATACTAACTACAGAGTGACCTAGGGCCTCATTTATACCAGTCTATGGAGCCTAGCAGGGTCATACTAACTACAGAGAGACCTGGGGCCTCATTTATACCAGTCTATGGAGCCTAGAGAGGTCATACTAACTACAGAGAGACCTGGGGCCTCATTTAAACCAGTCTATAGGAGCTTAGAGAGGTCATACTAACTACAGAGAGACCTGGGGCCTCATTTATACCAGTCTATGGAGCCTAGAGAGGTCATACTAACTACAGAGAGACCTGGGGCCTCATTTATACCAGTCTATGGAGCCTAGAGAGGTCATACTAACTACAGAGAGACATGGGGCCTCATTTATACCAGTCTATGGAGCTTAGAGAGGTCATACTAACTACAGAGAGACATGGGGCCTAATTTATACCAGTCTATGTAGCCTAGAGAGGTCATACTATATACAATGAGACCCTGGGGGCCTCATTTATACCAGTCTATGGAGCCTAACAGGGTCATACTAACTACAGAGAGACCTGGGGCCTCATTTACACCAGTCTATGGAGCCTAGAGAGGTCAAACTAACTACAGAGAGACCTGGGGCCTCATTTATACCAGTATATGGAGCCTAGAGAAGTCAATACTAACTACAGAGAGACCTGGGGCCTCATTTATACCAGTCTATGGAGCCTAGAGAGGTCATACTAACTACAGAGAGACCTGGGGCCTCATTTATACCAGTCTATGGAGCCTAGAGAGGTCATTCTAACTACAGAGTGACCTAGGGCCTCATTTATACCAGTCTATGGAGCCTAGAGAGGTCATACTAACTACAGAGTGACCTAGGGCCTCATTTATACCAGTCTATGGAGCCTAGCAGGGTCATACTAACTACAGAGAGACCTGGGGCCTCATTTATACCAGTCTATGGAGCCTAGAGAGGTCATACTAACTACAGAGAGACATGGGGCCTCATTTATACCAGTCTATGGAGCTTAGAGAGGTCATACTAACTACAGAGAGACCTGGGGCCTCATTTATACCAGTCTATGGAGCCTAGAGAGGTCATACTAACTACAGAGAGACCTGGGGCCTCATTTATACCAGTCTATGGAGCCTAGAGAGGTCATACTAACTACAGAGAGACATGGGGCCTCATTTATACCAGTCTATGGAGCTTAGAGAGGTCATACTAACTACAGAGAGACATGGGGCCTAATTTATACCAGTCTATGTAGCCTAGAGAGGTCATACTATATACAGTGAGACCTGGGGCCTCATTTATACCAGTCTATGGAGCCTAACAGGGTCATACTAACTACAGAGAGACCTGGGGCCTCATTTACACCAGTCTATGGAGCCTAGAGAGGTCAAACTAACTACAGAGAGACCTGGGGCCTCATTTATACCAGTATATGGAGCCTAGAGAAGTCATACTAACTACAGAGAGACCCTGGGGCCTCATTTATACCAGTCTATGGAGCCTAGAGAGGTCATACTAACTACAGAGAGACCTGGGGCCTCATTTATACCAGTCTATGGAGCCTAGAGAGGTCATACTAACTACAGAGTGACCTAGGGCCTCATTTATACCAGTCTATGGAGCCTAGCAGGGTCATACTAACTACAGAGAGACCTGGGGCCTCATTTATACCAGTCTATGGAGCCTAGAGAGGTCATACTAACTACATAGAGACCTGGGGCCTCATTTAAACCAGTCTATAGAGCCTAGAGAGGTCATACTAACTACAGAGAGACCTGGGGCCTCATTTATACCAGTATATGGAGCCTAGAGAGATAATACTAACTACAGAGAGACCTGGGGGCCTCATTTATACCAGTCTATGGAGCCCTAGAGAGGTCATACTAACTACAGAGAGACCTGGGGCCTCATTTACACCGGTCTATGGAGCCTAGAGAGGTCATACTAACTACAGAGAGACCTGGGGCCTCATTTATACCAGTCTATGGAGCCTAGATAAGTCATACTAACTACAGAGAGACCTGGGGCCTAATTTATACCAGTCTTTGGAGCCTAGAGAGGTCATACTAACTACAGAGAGACCCTGGGGCCTCATTTATACCAGTCTATGGAGCCTAGAGAGGTCATACTAACTACAGAGAGACCTGGGGCCTCATTTATACCAGTCTATGGAGCCTAGCAGGGTCATACTAACTACAGAGAGACCTGGGGCCTCATTTATACCAGTCTATGGAGACTAGAGAGGTCATACTAACTACAGAGAGACCTGGGGCCTCATTTATACCAGTCTATGGAGCCTAGAGAGGTCATACTAACTACAGAGAGACATGGGGCCTCATTTATACCAGTCTATGGAGCTTAGAGAGGTCATACTAACTACAGAGAGATATGGGGCCTAATTTATACCAGTCTATGGAGCCTAGAGAGGTCATACTAAATACAGAGAGACCTGGGGCCTCATTTATACCAGTCTATGGAGCCTAGAGAGGTCATACTAACTACAGAGAGACCTGGGGCCTCATTTATACCAGTCTATGGAGCCTAGCAGGGTCATACTAACTACAGAGAGACCTTGGGCCTCATTTTATACCAGTCTATGGAGCCTAGAGAGGTCATACTAACTACAGAGAGACCTGGGGCCTCATTTATACCAGTATATGGAGCCTAGCAGGGTCATACTAACTACAGAGAGACCTGGGGCCCTCATTTATTACCAGTCTATGGAGCCTAGCAGGGTCATACTAACTACAGAGAGACCTGGGGCCTCATTTATACCAGTCTATGAGCCTAGAGAGGTCATACTAACTACAGAGAGACATGGGGCCTCATTTTATACCAGTCTATGGAGCTTAGAGAGGTCATACTAACTACAGAGAGACCTGGGCCTCATTTATACAGTCTATGGAGCCTAGAGAGGTCATACTAACTACAGAGAGACCTGGGGCCTCATTTATACCAGTCTATGGAGCCTAGAGAGGTCATACTAACTACAGAGAGACCTGGGGCCTCATTTATACCAGTCTATGGAGCCTAGCAGGGTCATACTAACTACAGAGAGACCTGGGGCCTCATTTATACCAGTCTATGGAGCCTAGAGAGGTCATACTAACTACAGAGAGACCTGGGGCCTCATTTATACCAGTCTATGGAGCCTAGAGAGGTCATACTAACTACAGAGAGACCTGGGGCCTCATTTATACCAGTCTATGGAGCCTAGAGAGGTCATACTAACTACAGAGAGACCTGGGGCCTCATTTATACCAGTCTATGGAGCCTAGAGAGGTCATACTAACTACAGAGAGACATGGGGCCTCATTTATACCAGTCTATGGAGCCTTAGAGAGGTCATACTAACTACAGAGAGACATGGGGCCTAATTTATACCAGTCTATGTAGCCTAGAGAGGTCATACTATATACAGTGAGACCTGGGGCCTCATTTATACCAGTCTATGGAGCCTAACAGGGTCATACTAACTACAGAGAGACCTGGGGCCTCATTTACACCAGTCTATGGAGCCTAGAGAGGTCAAACTAACTACAGAGAGACCTGGGGCCTCATTTATACCAGTATATGGAGCCTAGAGAAGTCATACTAACTACAGAGAGACCTGGGGCCTCATTTATACCAGTCTATGGAGCCTAGAGAGGTCATACTAACTACAGAGAGACCTGGGGCCTCATTTATACCAGTCTATGGAGCCTAGAGAGGTCATACTAACTACAGAGTGACCTAGGGGCCTCATTTATACCAGTCTATGGAGCCTAGCAGGGTCATACTAACTACAGAGAGACCTGGGGCCTCATTTATACCAGTCTATGGAGCCTAGAGAGGTCATACTAACTACATAGAGACCTGGGGCCTCATTTAAACCAGTCTATGAGCCTAGAGAGGTCATACTAACTACAGAGAGACCTGGGGCCTCATTTATACCAGTCTATGGAGCCTAGAGAGGTCATACTAACTACAGAGAGACCTGGGGCCTCATTTATACCAGTCTATGGAGCCTAGAGAGGTCATACTAACTACAGAGAGACCTGGGCCTCATTTACACCGTCTATGGAGCCTAGAGAGGTCATACTAACTACAGAGAGACCTGGGGCCTCATTTATACCAGTCTATGGAGCCTAGAGAGGTCATACTAACTACAGAGAGACCTGGGGCCTCATTTATACCAGTCTATGGAGCCTAGAGAGTCATACTAACTACAGAGAGACCTGGGGCCTCATTTATACCAGTCTATGGAGCCTAGAGAGGTCATACTAACTACAGAGAGACCTGGGGCCTCATTTATACCAGTCTATGGAGCCTAGCAGGGTCATACTAACTACAGAGAGACCTGGGGCCTCATTTATACCAGTCTATGGAGACTAGAGAGGTCATACTAACTACAGAGAGACCTGGGGCCTCATTTATACCAGTCTATGGAGCCTAGAGAGGTCATACTAACTACAGAGAGACATGGGGCCTCATTTATACCAGTCTATGGAGCCTAGAGAGGTCATACTAACTACAGAGAGAATGGGGCCTCATTTATACCAGTCTATGGAGCCTAGAGAGGTCATACTAAATACAGAGAGACATGGGGCCTCATTTATACCAGTCTATGGAGCCTAGAGAGGTCATACTAACTACAGAGAGACCTGGGGCCCTCATTTATACCAGTCTATGGAGCCTAGCAGGGTCATACTAACTACAGAGAGACCTTGGGCCTCATTTATACCCAGTCTATGGAGCCTAGAGAGGTCATACTAACTACAGAGAGACCTGGGGCCTCATTTATACCAGTATATGGAGCCTAGCAGAGGTCATACTAACTACAGAGAGACCTGGGGCCTCATTTATACCAGTCTATGGAGCCTAGCAGGGTCATACTAACTACAGAGAGACCTGGGGGCCTCATTTATACCAGTCTATGGAGACTAGAGAGGTCATACTAACTACAGAGAGACATGGGCCTCATTTATACCAGTCTATGGAGCCTAGAGAGGTCATACTAACTACAGAGAGACATGGGGCCTCATTTATACCAGTCTATGGAGCCTTAGAGAGGTCATACTAACTACAGAGAGACCCTGGGCCTCAATTTATACCAGTCTATGGAGCCTAGAGAGGTCATACTAAATACAGAGAGACCTGGGGCCTCATTTATACCAGTCTATGGAGCCTAGAGAGGTCATACTAACTACAGAGAGACCTGGGGCCTCATTTATACCAGTCTATGGAGCCTAGAGAGGTCATACTAACTACAGAGAGACCTGGGGCCTCATTTATACCAGGTCTATGGAGCCTAGAGAAGTCATACTAACTACAGAGAGACCTGGGGCCTCATTTATACCAGTCTATGGAGCCTAGCATGGTCATACTAACTACAGAGAGACCTGGGGCCTCATTTTATACCCAGTCTTTGGAGCCTAGAGAGGTCATACTAACTACAGAGAGACCTGGGGCCTCATTTATACCAGTATATGGAGCCTAGAGAGGTCATACTAACTACAGAGAGACCTGGGGCCTCATTTATACCAGTCTATGGAGCCATAGCAGGGTCATACTAACTACAGAGAGACCTGGGGCCTCATTTTATACCAGTCTATGGAGACTAGAGAGGTCATACTAACTACAGAGAGACTGGGGCCTCATTTATACCAGTCTATGGAGCCTAGAGAGGTCATACTAACTACAGAGAGACATGGGGCCTCATTTATACCAGTCTATGGAGCCTAGAGAGGTCATACTAACTACAGAGAGACATGGGGCCTCAATTTATACCAGTCTATGGAGCCTAGAGAGTCATACTAAATACAGAGAGACCTGGGGCCACATTTATACCAGTCTATGGAGCCTAGCAGGTCATACTAACTACAGAGAGACCAGGGGCCTCATTTATACCAGTCTATGGAGCCTAGAGAGGTCATACTAACTACAGTGAGACCTGGGGCCTCATTTATACCAGTCTATGGAGCCTAGACAGGGTCATACTAACTACAGAGAGACCTGGGGCCTCATTTATACCAGTCTATGGAGCCTAGAGAGGTCATACTAACTACAGAGAGACCTGGGGCCTCATTTATACCAGTCTATGGAGCCTAGAGAGGTCATACTAACTACAGAGAGACCTGGGGCCTCATTTATACCAGTCTATGGAGCCTAGAGAGGTCATACTAACTACAGAGAGACCTGGGGCCTCATTTATACCAGT
This sequence comes from Coregonus ussuriensis, assembly GCA_031479575.1. NCBI lineage: Eukaryota > Metazoa > Chordata > Actinopteri > Salmoniformes > Salmonidae > Coregonus > Coregonus ussuriensis. The sequence continues at coordinate 50,945,404 of CM062496.1, forward strand.
CTATGGAGCCTAGAGAGGTCATACTAACTACAGAGAGACCTAGGGCCTCATTTATACCAGTCTATGGAGCCTAGCAGGGTCATACTAACTACAGAGAGACCTGGGGCCTCATTTATACCAGTCTATGGAGCCTAGAGAGGTCATACTAACTACAGAGAGACATGGGGCCTCATTTATACCAGTCTATGGAGCTTAGAGAGGTCCATACTAACTACAGAGAGACTGGGGCCTCATTTATACCAGTCTATGGAGCCTAGAGAGGTCATACTAACTACAGAGAGACCTGGGGCCTCATTTATACAGTCTATGGAGCCTAGAGAGGTCATACTAACTACAGAGAGACATGGGGCTCATTTATACCAGTCTATGGAGCTTAGAGAGGTCATACTAACTACAGAGAGACATGGGGCCTAATTTATACCAGTCTATGTAGCCTAGAGAGGTCATACTAAATACAGTGAGACCTGGGGCCTCATTTTATACCAGTCTATGGAGCCCTAACAGGGTCATACTAACTACAGAGAGACCTGGGGCCTCATTTACACCAGTCTATGGAGCTAGAGAGGTCAAACTAACTACAGAGAGACCTGGGGCCTCATTTATACCAGTATATGGAGCCTAGAGAAGTCATACTAACTACAGAGAGACCTGGGGCCTCATTGATATACCAGTCTATGGAGCCTAGAGAGGTCATACTAACTACAGAGAGGACCTGGGGCCTCATTTATACCAGTCTATGGAGCCTAGAGAGGTCATACTAACTACAGAGTGACCTAGGGCCTCATTTATACCAGTCTATGGAGCCCCTCTAGCAGGGTCGTACTAACTACAGAGAGACCTGGGGCCTCAATTTATACCAGTCTTTGGCAGCCTAGAGAGGTCATACTAACTACATAGAGACCTGGGGCCTCATTTAAACCAGTCTATAGAGCCCTAGAGAGGTCATACTAACTACAGAGAGACCTGGGCCTCATTTTATACCCAGTATATGGAGCCTAGAGAGATAATACTAACTACAGAGAGACCTGGGGCCTCATTTATACCAGTCTATGGAGCCTAGAGAGGTCATACTAACCTACAGAGAGACCTGGGGCCTCATTTATACCAGGTCTATGGAGCCTAGAGAGGTCATACTAACTACAGAGAGACCTGGGGCCTCATTTATACCAGTCTATGGAGCCTAGATAAGTCATACTAACTACAGAGAGACCTGGGGCCTCATTTATACCAGTCCTTTGGAGCCTAGAGAGGTCATACTAACTACAGAGAGACCTGGGGCCTCATTTATACCAGTCTATGGAGCCTAGAGAGGTCATAACTAACTACAGAGAGACCTGGGGCCTCATTTATACCAGTCTATGGAGCCTAGCAGGGTCATACTAACTACAGAGAGGACCTGGGGCCTCATTTATACCAGTCTATGGAGACTAGAGAGGTCATACTAACTACAGAGAGACCTGGGGCCTCATTTATACCAGTCTATGGAGCCTAGAGAGGTCATACTAACTACAGAGAGACATGGGGCCTCATTTATACCAGTCTATGGAGCTTAGAGAGGTCATACTAACTACAGAGAGATATGGGGCCTAATTTATACCAGTCTATGGAGCCTAGAGAGGTCATACTAAATACAGAGAGACCATGGGGCCTCATTTTATACCAGTCTATGGAGCCTAGAGAGGTCATACTAACTACAGAGAGACCTGGGGCCTCATTTATACCAGTCTATGGAGCCTAGCAGGGTCATACTAACTACAGAGAGACCTGGGGCCTCATTTATACCAGTCTATGGAGCCTAGAGAGGTCATACTAACTACAGAGAGACCTGGGGCCTCATTTATACCAGTATATGGAGCCTAGCAGGGTCATACTAACTACAGAGAGACCTGGGGCCTCATTTATACCAGTCTATGGAGCCTAGCAGGGTCATACTAACTACAGAGAGACCTGGGGCCTCATTTATACCAGTCTATGGAGCCTAGAGAGGTCATACTAACTACAGAGAGACATGGGGCCTCATTTATACCAGTCTATGGAGCTTAGAGAGGTCATACTAACTACAGAGAGACATGGGGCCTAATTTATACCAGTCTATGGAGCCTAGAGAGGTCATACTAAATACAGAGAGACCTGGGGCCTCATTTATACCAGTCTATGGAGCCTAGAGAGGTCATACTAACTACAGAGAGACCTGGGGCCTCATTTATACCAGTCTATGGAGCCTAGCAGGGTCATACTAACTACAGAGAGACCTTGGGCCTCATTTATACCAGTCTATGGAGCCTAGAGAGGTCATACTAACTACAGAGAGACCTGGGGCCTCATTTATACCAGTCTATGGAGCCTAGCAGGGTCATACTAAATACAGAGAGACCTGGGGCCTCATTTATACCCAGTCTATGGAGCCTAGAGAGGTCATACTAACTACAGTGAGACCTGGGGCCTCATTTATACCAGTATATGGAGCCTAGAGAAGTCATACTTACTACAGAGAGACCTGGGGCCCTCATTTATACCAGTCTATGGAGCCTAGCAGGGTCATACTAACTACAGAGAGACCTGGGGCCTCATTTATACCAGTCTATGGAGCTAGAGAGGTCATACTAACTACAGAGAGACACTGGGGCCTTCATTAATACCAGTCTATGGAGCCTAGAGAAGTCATACTAACTACAGAGAGACCTGGGCCTCATTTATACCAGTCTATGGAGCCTAGAGAGGTCATACTAACTACAGAGAGACCTGGGGCCTCATTTATACCAGTCTATGGAGCCTAGAGAGGTCATACTAACTACAGAGAGACCTTGGGCCTCATTTATACCAGTCTATGGAGCCTAGAGGGTCATACTAACTACAGAGAGACCTGGGGGCCTCATTTATACCAGTCTATGGAGCCTAGAGAGGTCATACTAAATACAGAGAGACCTGGGGCCCTCATTTTTACCAGTCTATGGAGCCTAGAGAGGTCATACTAACTACAGAGAGACCTGGGGCCTCCATTTATACCAGTATATGGAGCCTAGAGAGATCATACTAACTACAGAGAGACCTGGGGCCTCATTTTATACCAGTCTATGGAGCCTGAGAGGGTCATACTAACTACAGAGAGACCTGGGGCCTCATTTTTACCAGGTCTATGGAGCCTAGAGAGGTCATACTAACTACAGAGAGACCTGGGCCTCATTTATACCAGTCTATGGAGCCTAGAGAGGTCATACTAACTACAGAGAGACCTGGGGCCTCATTTATACCAGTCTATGGAGCCTAGAGAGGTCATACTAACTACAGAGTGACCTAGGGCCTCATTTATACCAGTCTATGGAGCCTAGCAGGGTCATACTAACTACAGAGGAGACCTGGGGCCCTCATTTATACCAGTCTATGGAGCCTAGAGAGGTCATACTAACTACATAGAGACCTGGGGCCTCATTTAAACCAGTCTATAGAGCCTAGAGAGGTCATACTAACTACAGAGAGACCTGGGGCCTCATTTATACCAGTATATGGAGCCTAGAGAGATAATACTAACTACAGAGAGACCTGGGGCCTCATTTATACCAGTCTATGGAGCCTAGAGAGGTCATACTAACTACAGAGAGACCTGGGGCCTCATTTACACCGGTCTATGGAGCCTAGAGAGGTCATACTAACTACAGAGAGACCTGGGGCCTCATTTATACCAGTCTATGGAGCCTAGATAAGTCATACTAACTACAGAGAGACCTGGGGCCTAATTTATACCAGTCTTTGGAGCCTAGAGAGGTCATACTAACTACAGAGAGACCTGGGGCCTCATTTATACCAGTCTATGGAGCCTAGAGAGGTCATACTAACTACAGAGAGACCTGGGGCCTCATTTATACCAGTCTATGGAGCCTAGCAGGGTCATACTAACTACAGAGAGACCTGGGGCCTCATTTATACCAGTCTATGGAGACTAGAGAGGTCATACTAACTACAGAGAGACCTGGGGCCTCATTTATACCAGTCTATGGAGCCTAGAGAGGTCATACTAACTACAGAGAGGACATGGGGGCCTCATTTATACCAGTCTATGGAGCTTAGAGAGGTCATACTAACTACAGAGAGATATGGGGCCTAATTTATACCAGTCTATGGAGCCTAGAGAGGTCATACTAAATACAGAGAGACCTGGGGCCTCATTTATACCAGTCTATGGAGCCTAGAGAGGTCATACTAACTACAGAGAGACCTGGGGCCTCATTTATACCAGTCTATGGAGCCTAGCAGGGTCATACTAACTACAGAGAGACCTTGGGCCTCATTTATACCAGTCTATGGAGCCTAGAGAGGTCATACTAACTACAGAGAGACCTGGGGCCTCATTTATACCAGTATATGGAGCCTAGCAGGGTCATACTAACTACAGAGAGACCTGGGGCCTCATTTATACCAGTCTATGGAGCCTAGCAGGGTCATACTAACTACAGAGAGACCTGGGGCCTCATTTATACCAGTCTATGGAGCCTAGAGAGGTCATACTAACTACAGAGAGACATGGGGCCTCATTTATACCAGTCTATGGAGCTTAGAGAGGTCATACTAACTACAGAGAGACATGGGGCCTAATTTATACCAGTCTATGGAGCCTAGAGAGGTCATACTAACTACAGTGAGACCTGGGGCCTCATTTATACCAGTATATGGAGCCTAGAGAAGTCATACTTACTACAGAGAGACCTGGGGCCTCATTTATACCAGTCTATGGAGCCTAGCAGGGTCATACTAACTACAGAGAGACCTGGGGGCCTCATTTTATACCAGTCTATGGAGCCTAGAGAGGTCATACTAACTACAGAGAGACCTGGGGCCTCATTTATACCAGTCTATGGAGCCTAGAGAGGTCATACTAACTACAGAGAGACCTGGGGCCTTATTTATACCAGTCTATGGAGCTTAGAGAGGTCATACTAACTACAGAGAGACCTGGGGCCTCATTTATACCAGTCTATGGAGCCTAGCAGGGTCATATTAACTACAGAGAGACCTGGGGCCTCATTTATACCAGTCTATGGAGCCTAGAGAGGTCATACTAACTACAGAGAGACATGGGGCCTCATTTATACCAGTCTATGGAGCTTAGAGAGGTCATACTAACTACAGAGAGACCTGGGGCCTCATTTATACCAGTCTATGGAGCCTAGAGAGGTCATCCTAACTACAGAGAGACCTGGGGCCTCATTTATACCAGTCTATGGAGCCTAGAGAGGTCATACTAACTACAGAGAGACATGGGGCCTCATTTATACCAGTCTATGGAGCTTAGAGAGGTCATACTAACTACAGAGAGACATGGGGCCTAATTTATACCAGTCTATGGAGCCTAGAGAGGTCATACTAAATACAGAGAGACCTGGGGCCTCATTTATACCAGTCTATGGAGCCTAGAGAGGTCATACTAACTACAGAGAGACCTGGGGCCTCATTTATACCAGTCTATGGAGCCTAGAGAGGTCATACTAACTACAGAGTGACCTAGGGGCCTCATTTATACCAGTCTATGGAGCCTAGGTAAGTCATACTAACTACAGAGAGACCTGGGGCCTAATTTATACCAGTCTATGGAGCCTAGCATGGTCATACTAACTACAAAGAGACCTGGGGCCTCATTTATACCAGTCTTTGGAGCCTAGAGAGGTCATACTAACTACAGAGAGACCTGGGGCCTCATTTATACCAGTCTATGGAGCCTAGAGAGGTCATACTAACTACAGAGAGACCTGGGGCCTCATTTATACCAGTCTATGGAGCTTAGAGAGGTCATACTAACTACAGAGAGACATGGGGCCTAATTTATACCAGTCTATGGAGCCTAGAGATGTCATACTAAATACAGAGAGACCTGGGGCCACATTTATACCAGTCTATGGAGCCTAGCAGGGTCATACTAACTACAGAGAGACCAGGGGCCTCATTTATACCAGTCTATGTAGCCTAGAGAGGTCATACTATATACAGTGAGACCTGGGGCCTCATTTATACCAGTCTATGGAGCCTAACAGTGTCATACTAACTACAGAGAGACCTGGGGCCTCATTTACACCAGTCTATGGAGCCTAGAGAGGTCAAACTAACTACAGAGAGACCTGGGGCCTCATTTATACCAGTATATGGAGCCTAGAGAAGTCATACTAACTACAGAGAGACCTGGGGCCTCATTTATACCAGTCTATGGAGCCTAGAGAGGTCATACTAACTACAGAGAGACCTGGGGCCTCATTTATACCAGTCTATGGAGCCTAGAGAGGTCATACTAACTACAGAGTGACCTAGGGCCTCATTTATACCAGTCTATGGAGCCTAGCAGGGTCATACTAACTACAGAGAGACCTGGGGCCTCATTTATACCAGTCTATGGAGCCTAGAGAGGTCATACTAACTACATAGAGACCTGGGGCCTCATTTAAACCAGTCTATAGAGCCTAGAGAGGTCATACTAACTACAGAGAGACCTGGGGCCTCATTTATACCAGTATATGGAGCCTAGAGAGATAATACTAACTACAGAGAGACCTGGGGCCTCATTTATACCAGTCTATGGAGCCTAGAGAGGTCATACTAACTACAGAGAGACCTGGGGCCTCATTTACACCGGTCTATGGAGCCTAGAGAGGTCATACTAACTACAGAGAGACCTGGGGCCTCATTTATACCAGTCTATGGAGCCTAGATAAGTCATACTAACTACAGAGAGACCTGGGGCCTAATTTATACCAGTCTATGGAGCCTAGCATGGTCATACTAACTACAGAGAGACCTGGGGCCTCATTTATACCAGTCTTTGGAGCCTAGAGAGGTCATACTAACTACAGAGAGACCTGGGGCCTCATTTATACCAGTCTATGGAGCCTAGAGAGGTCATACTAACTACAGAGAGACCTGGGGCCTCATTTATACCAGTCTATGGAGCCTAGCAGGGTCATACTAACTACAGAGAGACCTGGGGCCTCATTTATACCAGTCTATGGAGACTAGAGAGGTCATACTAACTACAGAGAGACCTGGGGCCTCATTTATACCAGTCTATGGAGCCTAGAGAGGTCATACTAACTACAGAGAGACATGGGGCCTCATTTATACCAGTCTATGGAGCTTAGAGAGGTCATACTAACTACAGAGAGATATGGGGCCTAATTTATACCAGTCTATGGAGCCTAGAGAGGTCATACTAAATACAGAGAGACCTGGGGCCTCATTTATACCAGTCTATGGAGCCTAGAGAGGTCATACTAACTACAGAGAGACCTGGGGCCTCATTTATACCAGTCTATGGAGCCTAGCAGGGTCATACTAACTACAGAGAGACCTTGGGCCTCATTTATACCAGTCTATGGAGCCTAGAGAGGTCATACTAACTACAGAGAGACCTGGGGCCTCATTTATACCAGTATATGGAGCCTAGCAGGGTCATACTAACTACAGAGAGGCCTGGGGCCTCATTTATACCAGTCTATGGAGCCTAGCAGGGTCATACTAACTACAGAGAGACCTGGGGCCTCATTTATACCAGTCTATGGAGCCTAGAGAGGTCATACTAACTACAGAGAGACCTGGGGCCTCATTTATACCAGTCTATGGAGCCTAGAGAGGTCATACTAACTACAGAGAGACCTGGGGCCTCATTTATACCAGTCTATGGAGCCTAGAGAGGTCATACTAACTACAGAGAGACATGGGGCCTCATTTATACCAGTCTATGGAGCTTAGAGAGGTCATACTAACTACAGAGAGACATGGGGCCTAATTTATACCAGTCTATGGAGCCTAGAGAGGTCATACTAAATACAGAGAGACCTGGGGCCTCATTTATACCAGTCTATGGAGCCTAGAGAGGTCATACTAACTACAGAGAGACCTTGGGCCTCATTTATACCAGTCTATGGAGCCTAGCAGGGTCATACTAACTACAGAGAGACCTTGGGCCTCATTTATACCAGTCTATGGAGCCTAGAGAGGTCATACTAACTACAGAGAGACCTGGGGCCTCATTTATACCAGTCTATGGAGCCTAGCAGGGTCATACTAAATACAGAGAGACCTGGGGCCTCATTTATACCAGTCTATGGAGCCTAGAGAGGTCATACTAACTACAGTGAGACCTGGGGCCTCATTTATACCAGTATATGGAGCCTAGAGAAGTCATACTTACTACAGAGAGACCTGGGGCCTCATTTATACCAGTCTATGGAGCCTAGCAGGGTCATACTAACTACAGAGAGACCTGGGGCCTCATTTATACCAGTCTATGGAGCCTAGAGAGGTCATACTAACTACAGAGAGACCTGGGGCCTCATTTATACCAGTCTATGGAGCCTAGAGAGGTCATACTAACTACAGAGAGACCTGGGGCCTTATTTATACCAGTCTATGGAGCTTAGAGAGGTCATACTAACTACAGAGAGACCTGGGGCCTCATTTATACCAGTCTATGGAGCCTAGCAGGGTCATATTAACTACAGAGAGACCTGGGGCCTCATTTATACCAGTCTATGGAGCCTAGCATGGTCATACTAACTACATAGAGACCTTGGGCCTCATTTACACCAGTCTATGGAGCCTAGCATGGTCATACTAACTACAGAGAGACCTGGGGCCTCATTTATACCAGTCTATGGAGCCTAGTGAGGTCATAATAACTACAGAGAGACCTTGGGCCTCATTTACACCAGTCTATGGAGCCTAGCATGGTCATACTAACTACAGAGAGACCTGGGGCCTCATTTATACCAGTCTATGGAGCCTAGAGAGGTCATACTAACTACAGAGAGACCTGGGGCCTCATTTATACCAGTCTATGGAGCCTAGAGAGGTCATACTAACTACAGAGAGACCTGGGGCCTAATTTATACCAGTCTATGGAGCCTAGCAGGGTCATACTAACTACAGAGATACCTGGGGCCTCATTTATACCAGTCTATGGAACCTAGAGAGGTCATACTAACTACAGAGAGACCTGAGGCCTCATTTATTCCAGTCTATGGAGCCTAGCAGGGTCATACTAACTACAGAGAGACATGGGGCCTCATTTATACCAGTCTATGGAGCCTAGAGAGGTCATACTAACTACAGAGAGACCTGGGGCCTCATTTATACCAGTGTATGGAGCCTAGCAGGGTCATACTAACTACAGAGAGACCTGGGGCCTCATTTATACCAGTCTATGGAGCCTAACAGGGTCATACTAACTACAGAGAGACCTGGGGCCTCATTTACACCAGTCTTTGGAGCCTAGAGAGGTCATACTAACTACAGAGAGACCTGGGGCCTCATTTATACCAGTCTATGGCTTCTAGAGAGGTCATACTAACTACAGAGAGACCTGGGGCCTCATTTATACCAGTCTATAGAGCCTAGCATGGTCATACTAACTACAAAGAGACCTGGGGCCTCATTTATACCAGTCTATGGAGCCTAGAGAGGTCATACTAACTACAGAGTGTCAGGGTTGAGTGTAGAGGGAACGTGGAATCACACGCAGGACACAGAGATTCAAAAAACAGATGTCTTTAGTGAAGTCCGACAGTACAAGCCAACACGGCAACTGGCCACAGGCGAAACATACGCACACTGGAATGTCCAAAGTAAATGCGCACAACGTGCAGGACTCTCTTAAACAAAACGAAATACAGAGAGCACAGAACAGCGGACCAACAACAACACGTGACATCGAACAATTACACACAACACCTGACCAAACACAAGATAACTAAATAGGGTGCCTAATGAACACTTAACAATGAACAGGTGTAACAAACAGACAAAACCAATCTAACAAGAAACATCAAACGGTGGCAGCTAGTACTCCGGAGACGACGACCGCCGAAGCCTGCCCGAACAAGGAGAAGGAGCCGCCTCGGCCGAAACCATGACAGTACCCCCCCCTTGACGCGCGGCTCCAGCCGTGCGCCGCCCCTGGCCTCGGGGACGACCAGGAGGACGCGGAGCAGGGCGCGTAGGATGACCACGATGGAACTCGGTCAGAAGAGACGGGTCTAGGATGTCCCTCCTCGGCACCCAGCACCGCTCCTCCGGGCCGTACCCCTCCCACTCCACGAGATATTGGAGACCCCCCATACGGCGTCTCGAATCTAGGATGGTCCGAACAGTGTACGCCGGAGCCCCCTCGATGTCCAACGGGGGCGGAGGAGTCTCTTCTATCTCAAAGTCCTGGAGTGGACCAGCTACCACCGGCCTGAGGAGAGACACATGGAACGAGGGGTTAATATTTTTATAATCAATGGGCAGTTGTAACCTGTAACACACCTCGTTCAATCTCCTCAGGACTTTAAAAGGCCCCACAAACCGCCGACCCAGCTTCCGGCAGGGCAGGCGGAGGGGCAGGTTTCTGGTTGAGAGCCAGACTCGATCTCCAGGTGCGTACACTGGCTCCTCACTGCGGTGGAGGTCGGCGCTCGTCTTCTGTCGACGGATGGCTCGCTGCAGATGGACGTGTGCAGCGTTCCACGTCTCCTCCGAGCGCCGCACCCACTCATCCACCGCAGGGGCCTCGATCTGGCTCTCATGCCAAGGTGCCAGAACCGGCTGGTACCCTAACACACACTGGAAAGGGGTTAGTTTAGTGGAGGAGTGGCGGAGAGAGTTCTGTGCCATCTCGGCCCAGGGCACATATCTCGCCCACTCCTCCGGCCGGCCCTGGCAATATGACCTCAGAAACCTACCCACATCCTGGTTGACACGTTCGACCTGCCCATTACTCTCCGGGTGGTAACCCGAGGTAAGGCTCACCGAAACCCCCAACTGTTCCATGAACGCTCTCCAGACTCTGGAGGTAAACTGGGGGCCTCGATCAGACACTATATCCTCGGGTACCCCGTAATGCCGGAAGACGTGAGTAAATAGAGCCTCAGCGGTCTGTAGGGCAGTAGGAAGACCCGGCATGGGAAGGAGATGACAGGCCTTGTTATGATTTAACTGGATAGAACCCAAATGCAGACAAGTACACCAAGCCAGAGAAGTTTTAACAGGTTTATTATAATGTTCAATAGTCCAGGTTTCCAATAAATGGGGAAGAGCAAGTCCAGGTTACAGTGAGGGTACAGATCCAGGTCAGGGCAGGTGTGGTACCGTAATGTCCTAGTGTCCGTGGGGAGTCCAAAGGAGAGGTCCGATAGTGGAGAGCAGGATGGTGGTGGCAGGAGTGAAGCGGAGGCAGGAGTCAGGTTCCAAATATCTGTGGCACAGGAGAAAAAGTAAATAAACAGTCCAAAAAACACAAGAGCGAAAACAGACAGGTTGAGTCGGCAGCGAGACTAACATGGTTGTCTTGACTATGATCTGACGATGAGTGGCAAGTTTGACCGGGTCTTAAAGGGCTGAGGTGATTATGGTGAATGAGCTGCAGCTGGAACCCTGACTCCCGCACACCAGACTTCACTCCTGCAATCAAGGACAAACAGAGGGGAGGGGAAGAGCAGAGAGAGAGCTACCTAGCAGCAGTAGGCCTAACAGTACCCCCCCCTCTACGGACGCCACCTGGCGGCCGACAGGGTTTATCGGGATGTAACCGATGAAATTCACGGACCAGAGCAGGATCCACAATGAAGCTCCTGGGCACCCAGGAATGTTCCTCAGTACCATAACCCTCCCAATCCACCAGGTAATGGAAACCACGACCCCCGGCGGCGAACATCCAGAAGTCGCCGGACAGTGTAGACAGGACCCCCACCCACGATCCGGGGCGGAGGAGGGGGACGAGAGGGCGGGCACAGAGGGCTGACAGACACAGGCTTGATCTGGGATACATGAAAAGTGGAATGAACCCGTAGGGAGGCAGGAAGCTGTAGCTTAACCGCGCAGGGGTTAACAATAGACAGTATCTTGAACGGTCCTATAAAACGCGGCGCCATCTTCTTAGATTCTACTTTCAATGGAAGATCACGTGACTTAAGCCATACCTCTTGACCAGGAGAGTAACCGGGAGCCTGGGACCGGTGACGGTTGGCTTGCCTCTGCATGTATGACGAAGCTCGGGACAGAGCTACCCTGGCCTTCCTCCAGACCTTGAAGCAGCGGCGCATGTGGGACTGCACCGAGGGTACCGCCAGTTCCCTCTCTTGAGAAGGGAACAGGGGAGGTTGATAACCCAGAGCACACAGAAAGGGAGACAAACCAGAGGAAGCGTTAGTCAAGGTGTTATGAGCATATTCCACCCAGGGAAGCATGGAGCTCCAAGACCCAGGGTTAGACCCTGTGACACAGCGGAGAGCGGTCTCCATCTCCTGGTTCGCTCTCTCGGCTTGCCCGTTGGTCTGGGGGTGATATCCAGAGGACAGGCTGGATGTGATGCCCAAAGCTTTACAGAAAGCTTTCCATACCTGGGAGACAAACTGGGGACCCCTGTCGGAGACAATATCAGTGGGCAGACCATGAGAGCGGAACACATGTTCAACCAAAATATCAGCCGTCTCTCTGGCAGTGGGCAGTTTAGGTAGGGCCAAAAAATGAGCAAACTTAGAAAAACGATCAATCACAGTAAGAATGACAGTCTTTCCAGACGAGGGGGGAAGTCCAGTGACAAAATCCAAAGCAATGTGGGACCAGGGCCGACTGGGTATTGGCAGAGGTCGTAGATGACCAGCGCTGGCCTGGGTGGAGTTCTTACTTCGTGCACAGACTGTACAAGCAGCAATGAAGGCTTGAGTGTCCGCCTCCATCCTGGGCCACCAGAACTTCCGTCGCACAAAGTCAAGGGTCCGAGTAACTCCAGGGTGACAGGTAAGGGGAGACGAGTGAGCCCACTGAAGTACCTGGGAGCGAACAGACTCAGGGACAAACAACCGGTTAGGAGGACCGCTCCCAGGGTCAGCTTGATGATGTTGAGCCTGTCTAACAATCCCTTCGATGTCACATGTAATGGCCGCAATACTGCAGGTAGGAGGCAAGATGGGTTCAGGGTTACTACCAGTATCAACAGCAGAATGAACACGAGACAGGGCGTCAGGCTTGACGTTGCGTGACCCAGGACGGTAAGACAGAGAAAAATTGAATCTCCCAAAAAATAGTGCCCACCTGGCTTGACGGGGATTGAGCTGCTTAGCTGACTGGATGTATGCCAGATTCTTGTGATCCGTCCAAACGATGAAGGGTTGTTCCGCCCCCTCCAACCAATGCCGCCACTCCTCGAGAGCCAGCTTAACGGCGAGCAGTTCACGATTGCCAACATCATAATTCCTCTCTGCCTGAGAAAGCTTCCGTGAAAGAAAAGCACAGGGATGCAGTTTGTTATCTTCAGGAAAACGTTGTGACAAAACCGCACCTACCCCAGTGTCGGATGCATCCACCTCCACGACAAACTGGCGGTCTGGGTCCGGCTGCATCAGAATGGGAGCCGAGGCGAAGCGATGTTTCAGTTCTTCGAACGCTGATTCGGCCCCTTCATTCCAAGCGAACGGTAGTGAGATGGAGGTGAGAGTGGTGAGTGGTGCCGCAATGCGGCTGTAGTCCCTGATGAACCTCCTGTAGAAGTTCGCAAACCCCAGGAATCGTTGAAGTTGTTTGCGGGTGGAGGGGGCTGGCCAGTCCGTGACTGCAGAGATCTTAGCTGGGTCCATCCGCAACTCCCCCTGAGCGATTATGTAACCCAAAAAAGAGGTCTCAGACACATGAAATTCACATTTCTCCATCTTCACAAATAGTTTGTTCTCCAACAACCTTTGCAACACCTGGCGCACATGTAGTTCATGTTCCTGGGAGGACTCTGAGAAAATCAGGATATCATCCAGATAGACAAAAACAAAACGATTCAACATGTCCCGAAGGACATCATTCACGAGTGCCTGAAAAACAGCAGGGGCATTAGACAAACCAAAAGGCATGACCAGATACTCAAAATGTCCCAAGGGTGTGTTGAAGGCAGTCTTCCATTCATCACCTTTACGAATGCGCACCAGGTGATACGCATTTCGTAGATCAAGTTTCGTAAAGATGGTAGCACCATGAAGGAGGGGAAAAGCAGAATTAATCAAAGGCAGAGAATACTTGTTCTTAATGGTGATGTTGTTAAGTCCACGGTAATCAATACAGGGTCTGAGGGTCTTATCCTTCTTAGCAACAAAAAAGAATCCTGCTCCTACAGGTGACGAGGAAGGACGCATAATACCTGCCGCCAAGGAGTCCCGAATGTAGTTCTCCATAGCCTCCGTCTCCGGCCGGGAGAGATTGTACAGGCGACTGCTGGGGAGCGGGGCTCCTGGCTGGAGGTCAATGGCGCAGTCATAAGGCCGGTGAGGAGGAAGAGAAGTAGCTCTGTGTTTGCAGAAAACGGATGCCAGGTCATGATACGCGTCAGGAACAGCAGAAAGATCCATGGACTCCAGTGGAGGTTGAGGCACAGTACTGGCAGGAGTCTGAGCAGAACACAAACAATTCACATGACAAAAAGTGCTCCATGAAACAATGCTACCTGTCACCCAATCAATGTGTGGATTGTGTCTTATGAGCCAGGGGATACCAAGGACCAGGGGGGTCTGTGGGCAGTCGATAATATGGAATTGAATGTTCTCCTGATGATTTCCCGACACTCTAAGACACACAGGAACAGTCTGATGGGTAATACGGGTCAACAATTGTCCATTTAGACCCTTAGCCTGCAGCGGACAGTCCATAGGAACAGTCTCCAAATCCATCTGTTGAGCCCACTCTCTATCCAAAAAGCTTTCGTCGGCACCAGAGTCAATCAGCGCACTAACCGAGAAATTCTGAGACTGCCACTGGAGGGATGCCTGGAGCAGAATGCGGGGAGAAGAGGAAGAATCCGCTGCTCGGCTCACCAAAACCTCTCCCATTAATGATGAGCCGGGCCTTTTCCCGGACGAACTGGGCAGGAAGGAACGAAATGACCAGCTTCTCCACAATACAGGCAGACCCGAGCCTGAATACGACGTGCACGCTCCTCTGAGGACAACCGTGCACGACCCACCTCCATGGCTTCGGGTTCAGTGCTCCTCGTATCGACTCGGGAAGACACGGCTTTCTCCGTAGGGAAGATGCAGGGAGGAGTTTGTTGATGACAGACACTCCTCTCCCGGCGGCGCTCCCGAATCCGATTATCCAACCTGATAGTGAGTGAAATAAGATTATCCAGCGTAGGCGATTCATCATATGACACCAATTCATCTTTTAAAGTCTCAGACAAAGCATTGATGAACACTCCTTGTAATGCCTCGTCATTCCAACCACTCACTGCTGCTAAAGTCCGAAACTCCACTGCCATCTCCGCCACACTACGAACCCCCTGCCGAAGAGAAAAACAACCGTTTCGCAGCCTCCTTGCCTCGTACGGGGTGGTCAAAAACCTTCCTCATCTCCGTGGTGAAGGCCACGTAAACGTTGCAAATGTCCGACTGACTCTCCCAGACCGCGGATCCCCAGGCACGAGCGGAACCGCTAGTAGAGTTGATAAGGTAGGCAATACGGGCTCTTTCTGAGGCGTAGGTGAGGGGCTGTTGTTCAAACACTAACGAGCATTGAGTCAA
>CM062496.1:50961418-51031418 GCA_031479575.1 Coregonus ussuriensis
GGTTGGTAATGTGAAGGGGTCTGATGTTAGCTAGTGACTGGTTGTGAAGGGGTCTGCTGTTAACTAGTGACTGGTTGGGAAGGTGAAGGGGTCTGCTGTTAGCTAGTGACTGGTTGGTAATGTGAAGGGGTCTGCTCTCAGCTAGTGACTGGTTGGTAAGGTGAAGGGGTCTGCTGTTAACTAGTGACTGGTTGGTAAGGAGAAGGGTTCTGCTGTTAACTAGTGACTGGTTGGTAAGGTGAAGTGGTCTGCTGTGAGCTAGTGACTGGTTGGTAAGGTGAAGGGGTCTGCAGTTAACTAGTGACTGGTTGGTAAAGTGAAGGGGTCTGCTGTTAACTAGTGACTGGTTGTTAAGGAGAAGGGGTCTGCTGTTAACTAGTGGCTGGTTGGTAAGGTGAAGGGGTCTGCTGTGAGCTAGTGACTGGTTGGTAATATGAAGGGGTCTGCTGTTAACTAGTGACTGGTTGGTAATGTGAAGGGGTCTGCTGTTAGCTTAGCTAGTGACTGGTTGTGAAGGGGTCTGCTGTTAACTAGCGACTGGTTGGTAAGGTGAAGGTGTCTGCTGTTAACTAGTGACTGGTTAGTAATGTGAAGGGGTCTGCTGTTAGCTAGTGACTGGTTGTGAAGGGGTCTGCTGTTAACTAGTGACTGGTTGGTAATGTGAAGGGATCTGCTGTTAGCTAGTGACTGGTTGGTAAGGTGAAGGGGGCTGCTGTCAGCTAGTGACTGGTTGGTAATGTGAAGGGGTCTGCTCTTAACTAGTGACTGGTTGGTAAGGTGAAGGGGTCTGATGTTAGCTAGTGACTGGTTGTGAAGGGGTCTGCTGTTAACTAGTGACTGTTTGGGAAGGTGAAGGGGTCTGCTGTTAACTAGTGACTGTTTGGTAATGTGAAGGGTTCTGCTGCCAGCTAGTGACTGGTTGGTAATGTGAAGGGGTCTGCTGTCAGCTAGTGACTGGTTGGTAAGGTGAAGGGGTCTGCTGTTAACTAGTGACGTGACTGGTTGGTAAGGAGAAGGGGTCTGCTGTTAACTAGTGACTGGTTGGTAAGGTGAAGGGGTCTGCTGTGAGCTAGTGACTGGTTGGTAAGGTGAAGGGGTCTGCTGTTAACTAGTGACTGGTTGGTAAGGTGAAGGGGTCTGCTGTTTACTAGTGACTAGTTGGTAAGGTGAAGGGGTCTGCTGTTAACTAGTGACTGGTTGGTAAGGTGAAGGGGTCTGCTGTTAACTAGTGACTGGTTGGTAATGTGAAGGGGTCTGCTGTCAGCTAGTGACTGGTTGGTAAGGTGAAGGGGTCTGCTGTTAATTAGTGACTGGTTGGTAATGTGAAGGGGTCTGCTGTTAACTAGTGACTGGTTGGTAATGTGAAAGGGTCTGCTGTTAGCTAGTGACTAGTTGTGAAGGGGTCTGCTGTTAACTAGTGACTGGTTGGTAAGGTGAAGGGGTCTGCTGTTGCTAGTGACTGGTTGGTAATGTGAAGGGGTCTGTTGTTAGCTAGTGACTGGTTGGTAATGTGAAGGGGTCTGCTGTTAGCTAGTGACTGGTTGGTAATGTGAAGGGGTCTGCTGTTAACTAGTGACTGGTTGGTAATGTGAAGGGGTCTGCTGTTAGCTAGTGACTGGTTGGTAAGGTGAAGGGGTCTGCTGTTAGCTAGTGACTGGTTGGTAATGTGAAGGGGTCTGCTGTTAATTAGTGACTGGTTGGTAATGTGAAGGGGTCTGCTGTTAACTAGTGACTGGTTGGTAATGTGAAGGGGTCTGATGTTAGCTAGTGACTGGTTGTGAAGGGGTCTGCTGTTAACTAGTGACTGGTTGGGAAGGTGAAGGGGTCTGCTGTTAACTAGTGACTGGTTGGTAATGTGAAGGGTTCTGCTGTTAGCTAGTGACTGGTTGTGAAGGGGTCTGCTGTTAACTAGTGACTGGTTGGGAAGGTGAAGGGGTCTGCTGTTAACTAGTGACTGGTTGGTAATGTGATGTGAAGGGTTCTGCTGCCATCTAGTGACTTGTTGGTAATTGGAAGGGGTCTGATGTTAGCTAGTGACTGGTTGTGAAGCGGTCTGCTGTTAGCTAGTGACTGGTTGGTAATGTCAAAACAGTTTTGACCCCCAGTCAAAACTGTTCGCTGCTCTGGCACCCCAATGGTGGAACAAGCTCCCTCACGACGCCAGGACAGCGGAGTCACTCACCACCTTCCGGAGACATTTGAAACCCCACCTCTTTAAGGAATACCTGGGATAGGATAAAGTATTCCTTCTAACCCCCCCCCCCCCCCCCCCCCCCCCAAATTGTAAAGTGGTTATCCCACTGGCTATAGGGTGAACGCACCAATTTGTGAGTCGCTCTGGCTAAGAGCGTCTGCTAAATGACGTTAATGTGCCCTTGAGCAAGGCACTTAACCCTAATTGCTCCTGTAAGTCGCTCTGGTTAAGAGCGTCTGCTAAATGACTAAAATGTAAATGTAATGTAAATGTAAATGTGAAGGGGTCTGCTCTCAGCTAGTGACTGGTTGGTAAGGTGAAGGGGTCTGCTGTTAACTAGTGACTGGTTGGTAAGGAGAAGGGGTCTGCTGTTAACTAGTGACTGGTTGGTAAGGTGAAGTGGTCTGCTGTGAGCTAGTGACTGGTTATTAAGGAGAAGGGGTCTGCTGTTAACTAGTGACTGGTTGGTAAGGTGAAGGGGTCTGCTGTGAGCTAGTGACTGGTTGGTAATGTGAAGGGGTCTGCTGTTAACTAGTGACTGATTGGTAATGTGAAGGGGTCTGCTGTTAGCTAGTGACTGGTTGTGAAGGGGTCTGCTGTTAACTAGTGACTGGTTGGTAAGGTGAAGGTGTCTGCTGTTAACTAGTGACTGGTTGGTAATGTGAAGGGGTCTGCTGTTAGCTAGTGACTGGTTGTGAAGGGGTCTGCTGTTAACTAGTGACTGGTTGGTAAGGTGAAGGGGTCTGCTGTTAGCTAGTGACTGGTTGGTAATGTGAAGGGGTCTGCTGTTAGCTAGTGACTGGTTGGTAATGTGAAGGCGTCTGCTGTTAGCTAATGACTGGTTGGTAATGTGAAGGGGTCTGCTGTCATCTAGTGACTGGTTGGTAATGTGAAGGGGTCTGCTGTTAACTAGTGACTGGTTGGTAATGTGAAGGGGTCTGCTGTTAACTAGTGACTGGTTGGTAATGTGAAGGGGTCTGCTGTTAGCTAGTGACTAGTTGTGAAGGGGTCTGCTGTTAACTAGTGACTGGTTGGTAAGGTGAAGGGGTCTGCTGTTAGCTAGTGACTGGTTGGTAATGTGAAGGGGTCTGCTGTTAGCTAGTGACTGGTTGGTAATGTGAAGGGGTCTGCTGTTAGCTAGTGACTGGTGGTAATGTGAAGGGGTCTGCTGTTAGCTAGTGACTGGTTGGTAATGTGAAGGGGTCTGCTGTCAGCTAGTGACTGGTTGGTAATGTGAAGGGGTCTGCTGTTAACTAGTGACTGGTTGGTAATGTGAAGGGGTCTGCTGTTAGCTAGTGACTAGTTGTGAAGGGGTCTGCTGTTAACTAGTGACTGGTTGGTAAGGTGAAGGGGTCTGCTGTTAGCTAGTGACTGGTTGGTAATGTGAAGGGGTCTGCTGTTAGCTAGTGACTGATTGGCAAGGTGAAGGGGTCTGCTGTTAGCTAGTGACTGGTTGGTAATGTGAAGGGGTCTGCTGTTAACTAGTGACTGGTTGGGAAGGTGAAGGGGTCTGCTGTTAGCTAGTGACTGGTTGGTGATGTGAAGGGGTCTGGTGTTAACTAGTGACTGGTTGGTAATGTGAAAGGGTCTGCTGTTAGCTATTGACTGGTTGGTAATGTGAAGGGGTCTGCTGTTAGCTAGTGACTGGTTGGTAATGTGAAGGGGTCTGATGTTAGCTAGTGACTGGTTGTGAAGGGGTCTGCTGTTAACTAGTGACTGGTTGGGAAGGTGAAGGGGTCTGCTGTTAACTAGTGACTGGTTGGTAATGTGAAGGGTTCTGCTGTTAGCTAGTGACTGGTTGTGAAGGGGTCTGCTGTTAACTAGTGACTGGTTGGGAAGGTGAAGGGGTCTGCTGTTAACTAGTGACTGGTTGGTAATGTGAAGGGTTCTGCTGCCATCTAGTGACTGGTTGGTAATGTGAAGGGGTCTGATGTTAGCTAGTGACTGGTTGTGAAGGGGTCTGCTGTTAACTAGTGACTGGTTGGGAAGGTGAAGGGGTCTGCTGTTAGCTAGTGACTGGTTGGTAATGTGAAGGGGTCTGCTCTCAGCTAGTGACTGGTTGGTAAGGTGAAGGGGTCTGCTGTTAACTAGTGACTGGTTGGTAAGGAGAAGGGTTCTGCTGTTAACTAGTGACTGGTTGGTAAGGTGAAGTGGTCTGCTGTGAGCTAGTGACTGGTTGGTAAGGTGAAGGGGTCTGCAGTTAACTAGTGACTGGTTGGTAAAGTGAAGGGGTCTGCTGTTAACTAGTGACTGGTTGTTAAGGAGAAGGGGTGGTCTGCTGTTAACTAGTGGCTGGTTGGTAAGGTGAAGGGGTCTGCTGTGAGCTAGTGACTGGTTGGTAATATGAAGGGGTCTGCTGTTAACTAGTGACTGGTTGGTAATGTGAAGGGGTCTGCTGTTAGCTAGTGACTGGTTGTGAAGGGGTCTGCTGTTAACTAGCGACTGGTTAGTAAGGTGAAGGTGTCTGCTGTTAACTAGTGACTGGTTAGTAATGTGAAGGGGTCTGCTGTTAGATAGTGACTGGTTGTGAAGGGGTCTGCTGTTAACTAGTGACTGGTTGGTAATGTGAAGGGATCTGCTGTTAGCTAGTGACTGGTTGGTAAGGTGAAGGGGGCTGCTGTCAGCTAGTGACTGGTTGGTAATGTGAAGGGGTCTGCTCTTAACTAGTGACTGGTTGGTAAGGTGAAGGGGTCTGCTGTTAGATAGTGACTGGTTGTGAAGGGGTCTGCTGTTAACTAGTGACTGTTTGGGAAGGTGAAGGGGTCTGCTGTTTTAACTAGTGACTGGTTGGTAATGTGAAGGGTTCTGCTGCCAGCTAGTGACTGGTTGGTAATGTGAAGGGGTCTGCTGTCAGCTAGTGACTGGTTGGTAAGGTGAAGGGGTCTGCTGTTAACTAGTGACTGGTTGGTAAGGAGAAGGGGTCTGCTGTTAACTAGTGACTGGTTGGTAAGGTGAAGGGGTCTGCTGTGAGCTAGTGACTGGTTGGTAAGGTGAAGGGGTCTGCTGTTAACTAGTGACTGGTTGGTAAGGTGAAGGGGTCTGCTGTTTACTAGTGACTAGTTGGTAAGGTGAAGGGGTATGCTGTTAACTAGTGACTGGTTGGTAAGGTGAAGGGGTCTGCTGTTAACTAGTGACTGGTTGGTAATGTGAAGGGGTCTGCTGTCAGCTAGTGACTGGTTGGTAAGGTGAAGGGGTCTGCTGTTAACTAGTGACTGGTTGGTAATGTGAAGGGGTCTGCTGTTAACTAGTGACTGGTTGGTAATGTGAAAGGGCTGCTGTTAGCTAGTGACTAGTTGTGAAGGGGTCTGCTGTTAACTAGTGACTGGTTGGTAAGGTGAAGGGGTCTGCTGTTGCTAGTGACTGGTTGGTAATGTGAAGGGGTCTGCTGTTAGCTAGTGACTGGTTGGTAATGTGAAGGGGTCTGCTGTTAGCTAGTGACTGGTTGGTAATGTGAAGGGGTCTGCTGTTAACTAGTGACTGGTTGGTAATGTGAAGGGGTCTGCTGTTAGCTAGTGACTGGTTGGTAAGGTGAAGGGGTCTGCTGTTAGCTAGTGACTGGTTGGTAATGTGAAGGGGTCTGCTGTTAATTAGTGACTGGTTGGTAATGTGAAGGGGTCTGCTGTTAACTAGTGACTGGTTGGTAATGTGAAGGGGTCTGATGTTAGCTAGTGACTGGTTGTGAAGGGGTCTGCTGTTAACTAGTGACTGGTTGGGAAGGTGAAGGGGTCTGCTGTTAACTAGTGACTGGTTGGTAATGTGAAGGGTTCTGCTGTTAGCTAGTGACTGGTTGTGAAGGGGTCTGCTGTTAACTAGTGACTGGTTGGGAAGGTGAAGGGGTCTGCTGTTAACTAGTGACTGGTTGGTAATGTGAAGGGTTCTGCTGCCATCTAGTGACTTGTTGGTAATTGGAAGGGGTCTGATGTTAGCTAGTGACTGGTTGTGAAGCGGTCTGCTGTTAGCTAGTGACTGGTTGGTAATGTCAAAACAGTTTTGACCCCCAGTCAAAACTGTTCGCTGCTCTGGCACCCCAATGGTGGAACAAGCTCCCTCACGACGCCAGGACAGCGGAGTCACTCACCACCTTCCGGAGACATTTGAAACCCCACCTCTTTAAGGAATACCTGGGATAGGATAAAGTATTCCTTCTAACCCCCCCCCCCCCCCCCCCCCCAAATTGTAAAGTGGTTATCCCACTGGCTATAGGGTGAACGCACCAATTTGTGAGTCGCTCTGGCTAAGAGCGTCTGCTAAATGACGTTAATGTGCCCTTGAGCAAGGCACTTAACCCTAATTGCTCCTGTAAGTCGCTCTGGTTAAGAGCGTCTGCTAAATGACTAAAATGTAAATGTAATGTAAATGTAATGTGAAGGGGTCTGCTCTCAGCTAGTGACTGGTTGGTAAGGTGAAGGGGTCTGCTGTTAACTAGTGACTGGTTGGTAAGGAGAAGGGGTCTGCTGTTAACTAGTGACTGGTTGGTAAGGTGAAGTGGTCTGCTGTGAGCTAGTGACTGGTTATTAAGGAGAAGGGGTCTGCTGTTAACTAGTGACTGGTTGGTAAGGTGAAGGGGTCTGCTGTGAGCTAGTGACTGGTTGGTAATGTGAAGGGGTCTGCTGTTAACTAGTGACTGGTTGGTAATGTGAAGGGGTCTGCTGTTAGCTAGTGACTGGTTGTGAAGGGGTCTGCTGTTAACTAGTGACTGGTTGGTAAGGTGAAGGTGTCTGCTGTTAACTAGTGACTGGTTGGTAATGTGAAGGGGTCTGCTGTTAGCTAGTGACTGGTTGTGAAGGGGTCTGCTGTTAACTAGTGACTGGTTGGTAAGGTGAAGTGGTCTGCTGTTAGCTAGTGACTGGTTGGTAATGTGAAGGGGTCTGCTGTTAGCTAGTGACTGGTTGGTAATGTGAAGGCGTCTGCTGTTAGCTAGTGACTGGTTGGTAATGTGAAGGGGTCTGCTGTCATCTAGTGACTGGTTGGTAATGTGAAGGGGTCTGCTGTTAACTAGTGACTGGTTGGTAATGTGAAGGGGTCTGCTGTTAACTAGTGACTGGTTGGTAATGTGAAGGGGTCTGCTGTTAGCTAGTGACTAGTTGTGAAGGGGTCTGCTGTTAACTAGTGACTGGTTGGTAAGGTGAAGGGGTCTGCTGTTAGCTAGTGACTGGTTGGTAATGTGAAGGGGTCTGCTGTTAGCTAGTGACTGGTTGGTAATGTGAAGGGGTCTGCTGTTAGCTAGTGACTGGTTGAAAAGGGGTCTGCTGTTAGCTAGTGACTGGTTGGTAATGTGAAGGGGTCTGCTGTCAGCTAGTGACTGGTTGGTAATGTGAAGGGGTCTGCTGTTAACTAGTGACTGGTTGGTAATGTGAAGGGGTCTGCTGTTAGCTAGTGACTAGTTGTGAAGGGGTCTGCTGTTAACTAGTGACTGGTTGGTAAGGTGAAGGGGTCTGCTGTTAGCTAGTGACTGGTTGGTAATGTGAAGGGGTCTGCTGTTAGCTAGTGACTGATTGGCAAGGTGAAGGGGTCTGCTGTTAGCTAGTGACTGGTTGGTAATGTGAAGGGGTCTGCTGTTAACTAGTGACTGGTTGGGAAGGTGAAGGGGTCTGCTGTTAGCTAGTGACTGGTTGGTGATGTGAAGGGGTTTGCTGTTAACTAGTGACTGGTTGGTAATGTGAAAGGGTCTGCTGTTAGCTATTGACTGGTTGGTAATGTGAAGGGGTCTGCTGTTAGCTAGTGACTGGTTGGTAATGTGAAGGGGTCTGCTGTTAACTAGTGACTGGTTGGTAATGTGAAGGGGTCTGCTGTTAACTAGTGACTGGTTGGTAATGTAAAGGGGTCTGATGTTAGCTAGTGACTGGTTGTGAAGGGGTCTGCTGTTAACTAGTGACTGGTTGGGAAGGTGAAGGGGTCTGCTGTTAACTAGTGACTGGTTGGTAATGTGAAGGGTTCTGCTGTTAGCTAGTGACTGGTTGTGAAGGGGTCTGCTGTTAACTAGTGACTGGTTGGGAAGGTGAAGGGGTCTGCTGTTAACTAGTGACTGGTTGGTAATGTGAAGGGTTCTGCTGCCATCTAGTGACTGGTTGGTAATGTGAAGGGGTCTGATGTTAGCTAGTGACTGGTTGTGAAGGGGTCTGCTGTTAACTAGTGACTGGTTGGGAAGGTGAAGGGGTCTGCTGTTAGCTAGTGACTGGTTGGTAATGTGAAGGGGTCTGCTCTCAGCTAGTGACTGGTTGGTAAGGTGAAGGGGTCTGTGCTGTTAACTAGTGACTGGTTGGTAAGGAGAAGGGTTCTGCTGTTAACTAGTGACTGGTTGGTAAGGTGAAGTGGTCTGCTGTGAGCTAGTGACTGGTTGGTAAGGTGAAGGGGTCTGCAGTTAACTAGTGACTGGTTGGTAAAGTGAAGGGGTCTGCTGTTAACTAGTGACTGGTTGTTAAGGAGAAGGGGTCTGCTGTTAACTAGTGGCTGGTTGGTAAGGTGAAGGGGTCTGCTGTGAGCTAGTGACTGGTTGGTAATATGAAGGGGTCTGCTGTTAACTAGTGACTGGTTGGTAATGTGAAGGGGTCTGCTTTTAGCTAGTGACTGGTTGTGAAGGGGTCTGCTGTTAACTAGTGACTGGTTGGTAAGGTGAAGGTGTCTGCTGTTAACTAGTGACTGGTTAGTAATGTGAAGGGGTCTGCTGTTAGCTAGTGACTGGTTGTGAAGGGGTCTGCTGTTAACTAGTGACTGGTTGGTAATGTGAAGGGATCTGCTGTGTTAGCTAGTGACTGGTTGGTAAGGTGAAGGGGGCTGCTGTCAGCTAGTGACTGGTTGGTAATGTGAAGGGGTCTGCTCTTAACTAGTGACTGGTTGGTAAGGTGAAGGGGTCTGATGTTAGCTAGTGACTGGTTGTGAAGGGGTCTGCTGTTAACTATTGACTGTTTGGGAAGGTGAAGGGGTCTGCTGTTAACTAGTGACTGGTTGGTAATGTGAAGGGTTCTGCTGCCAGCTAGTGACTGGTTGGTAATGTGAAGGGGTCTGCTGTCAGCTAGTGACTGGTTGGTAAGGTGAAGGGGTCTGCTGTTAACTAGTGACTGGTTGGTAAGGAGAAGGGGTCTGCTGTTAACTAGTGACTGGTTGGTAAGGTGAAGGGGTCTGCTGTGAGCTAGTGACTGGTTGGTAAGGTGAAGGGGTCTGCTGTTAACTAGTGACTGGTTGGTAAGGTGAAGGGGTCTGCTGTTTACTAGTGACTAGTTGGTAAGGTGAAGGGGTCTGGTCTGCTGTTAACTAGTGACTGGTTGGTAAGGTGAAGGGGTCTGCTGTTAACTAGTGACTGGTTGGTAATGTGAAGGGGTCTGCTGTCAGCTAGTGACTGGTTGGTAAGGTGAAGGGGTCTGCTGTTAATTAGTGACGGGTTGGTAATGTGAAGGGGTCTGCTGTTAACTAGTGACTGGTTGGTAATGTGAAAGGGTCTGCTGTTAGCTAGTGACTAGTTGTGAAGGGGTCTGCTGTTAACTAGTGACTGGTTGGTAAGGTGAAGGGGTCTGCTGTTAGCTAGTGACTGGTTGGTAATGTGAAGGGGTCTGCTGTTAGCTAGTGACTGGTTGGTAATGTGAAGGGGTCTGCTGTTAGCTAGTGACTGGTTGGTAATGTGAAGGGGTCTGCTGTTAACTAGTGACTGGTTGGTAATGTGAAGGGGTCTGCTGTTAGCTAGTGACTGGTTGGTAAGGTGAAGGGGTCTGCTGTTAGCTAGTGACTGGTTGGTAATGTGAAGGGGGTCTGCTGTTAATTAGTGACTGGTTGGTAATGTGAAGGGGTCTGCTGTTAACTAGTGACTGGTTGGTAATGTGAAGGGGTCTGATGTTAGCTAGTGACTGGTTGTGAAGGGGTCTGCTGTTAACTAGTGACTGGTTGGGAAGGTGAAGGGGTCTGCTGTTAACTAGTGACTGGTTGGTAATGTGAAGGGTTCTGCTGTTAGCTAGTGACTGGTTGTGAAGGGGTCTGCTGTTAACTAGTGACTGGTTGGGAAGGTGAAGGGGTCTGCTGTTAACTAGTGACTGGTTGGTAATGTGAAGGGTTCTGCTGCCATCTAGTGACTTGTTGGTAATTGGAAGGGGTCTGATGTTAGCTAGTGACTGGTTGTGAAGGGGTCTGCTGTTAACTAGTGACTGGTTGGGAAGGTGAAGGGGTCTGCTGTTAACTAGTGACTGGTTGGTAATGTGAAGGGGTCTGCTGTTAGCTAGTGACTAGTTGTGAAGGGGTCTGCTGTTAACTTAACTAGTGACTGGTTGGTAAGGTGAAGGGGTCTGCTGTTAGCTAGTGACTGGTTGGTAATGTGAAGGGGTCTGCTGTTAGCTAGTGACTGATTGGCAAGGTGAAGGGGTCTGCTGTTAGCTAGTGACTGGTTGGTAATGTGAAGGGGTCTGCTGTTAGCTAGTGACTGGTTGGTAATGTGAAGGGGTCTGCTGTTAACTAGTGACTGGTTGGTAATGTGAAGGGGTCTGCTGTTAGCTAGTGACTGGTTGGTAAGGTGAAGGGGTCTGCTGTTAGCTAGTGACTGGTTGGTAATGTGAAGGGGTCTGCTGTTAACTAGTGACTGGTTGGTAATGTGAAGGGGTCTGCTGTTAACTAGTGACTGGTTGGTAATGTGAAGGGGTCTGATGTTAGCTAGTGACTGGTTGTGAAGGGGTCTGCTGTTAACTAGTGACTGGTTGGGAAGGTGAAGGGATCTGCTGTTAACTAGTGACTGGTTGGTAATGTGAAGGGTTCTGCTGTTAGCTAGTGACTGGTTGTGAAGGGGTCTGCTGTTAACTAGTGACTGGTTGGGAAGGTGAAGGGGTCTGCTGTTAACTAGTGACTGGTTGGTAATGTGAAGGGTTCTGCTGCCAGCTAGTGACTGGTTGGTAATGTGAAGGGGTCTGCTGTTAACTAGTGACTGGTTGGTAATGTGAAGGGGTCTGCTGTTAACTAGTGACTGGTTGGTAATGTGAAGGGGTCTGCTGTTAGCTAGTGACTAGTTGTGAAGGGGTCTGCTGTTAACTAGTGACTGGTTGGTAAGGTGAAGGGGTCTGCTGTTAGCTAGTGACTGGTTGGTAATGTGAAGGGGTCTGCTGTTAGCTAGTGACTGGTTGGTAATGTGAAGGGGTCTGCTGTTAGCTAGTGACTGGTTGGTAATGTGAAGGGGTCTGCTGTTAGCTAGTGACTGGTTGGTAATGTGAAGGGGTCTGCTGTCAGCTAGTGACTGGTTGGTAATGTGAAGGGGTCTGCTGTTAAAACTAGTGACTGGTTGGTAATGTGAAGGGGTCTGCTGTTAACTAGTGACTGGTTGGTAAGGTGAAGGGGTCTGCTGTTAGCTAGTGACTGGTTGGTAATGTGAAGGGGTCTGCTGTTAGCTAGTGACTGATTGGCAAGGTGAAGGGGTCTGCTGTTAGCTAGTGACTGGTTGGTAATGTGAAGGGGTCTGCTGTTAACTAGTGACTGGTTGGGAAGGTGAAGGGGTCTGCTGTTAGCTAGTGACTGGTTGGTAATGTGAAGGGGTCTGCTGTTAACTAGTGACTGGTTGGTAATGTGAAGGGGTCTGCTGTTAGCTAGTGACTGGTTGGTAATGTGAAGGGGTCTGCTGTTAGCTAGTGACTGGTTGTGAAGGGGTCTGCTGTTAACTAGTGACTGGTTGGTAATGTGAAGGGGTCTGCTGTTAGCTAGTGACTGGTTGTGAAGGGGTCTGCTGTTAACTAGTGACTGGTTGGTAAGGTGAAGGGGTCTGCTGTTAACTAGTGACTGGTTAGTAATGTGAAGGGGTCTGCTGTTAGCTAGTGACTGGTTGTGAAGGGGTCTGCTGTTAACTAGTGACTGGTTGGTAATGTGAAGGGATCTGCTGTTAGCTAGTGACTGGTTGGTAAGGTGAAGGGGGCTGCTGTCAGCTAGTGACTGGTTGGTAATGTGAAGGGGTCTGCTCTTAACTAGTGACTGGTTGGTAAGGTGAAGGGGTCTGATGTTAGCTAGTGACTGGTTGTGAAGGGGTCTGCTGTTAACTAGTGACTGTTTGGGAAGGTGAAGGGGTCTGCTGTTAACTAGTGACTGTTTGGTAATGTGAAGGGTTCTGCTGCCAGCTAGTGACTGGTTGGTAATGTGAAGGGTTCTGCTGCCAGCTAGTGACTGGTTGGTAAGGTGAAGGGGTCTGCTGTTAACTTAACTAGTGACTGGTTGGTAAGGAGAAGGGGTCTGCTGTTAACTAGTGACTGGTTGGTAAGGTGAAGGGGTCTGCTGTGAGCTAGTGACTGGTTGGTAAGGTGAAGGGGTCTGCTGTTAACTAGTGACTGGTTGGTAAGGTGAAGGGGTCTGCTGTTTACTAGTGACTAGTTGGTAAGGTGAAGGGGTCTGCTGTTAACTAGTGACTGGTTGGTAAGGTGAAGGGGTCTGCTGTTAACTAGTGACTGGTTGGTAATGTGAAGGGGTCTGCTGTCAGCTAGTGACTGGTTGGTAAGGTGAAGGGGTCTGCTGTTAATTAGTGACGGGTTGGTAATGTGAAGGGGTCTGCTGTTAACTAGTGACTGGTTGGTAATGTGAAAGGGTCTGCTGTTAGCTAGTGACTAGTTGTGAAGGGGTCTGCTGTTAACTAGTGACTGGTTGGTAAGGTGAAGGGGTCTGCTGTTAGCTAGTGACTGGTTGGTAATGTGAAGGGGTGGGTCTGCTGTTAGCTAGTGACTGGTTGGTAATGTGAAGGGGTCTGCTGTTAGCTAGTGACTGGTTGGTAATGTGAAGGGGTCTGCTGTTAACTAGTGACTGGTTGGTAATGTGAAGGGGTCTGCTGTTAGCTAGTGACTGGTTGGTAAGGTGAAGGGGTCTGCTGTTAGCTAGTGACTGGTTGGTAATGTGAAGGGGTCTGCTGTTAATTAGTGACTGGTTGGTAATGTGAAGGGGTCTGCTGTTAACTAGTGACTGGTTGGTAATGTGAAGGGGTCTGATGTTAGCTAGTGACTGGTTTTGAAGGGGTCTGCTGTTAACTAGTGACTGGTTGGGAAGGTGAAGGGGTCTGCTGTTAACTAGTGACTGGTTGGTAATGTGAAGGGTTCTGCTGTTAGCTAGTGACTGGTTGTGAAGGGGTCTGCTATTAGCTAGTGACTGGTTGGTAAGGGTCTGCTGTTAACTAGTGACTGGTTGGTAATGTGAAGGGTTCTGCTGCCATCTAGTGACTTGTTGGTAATTGGAAGGGGTCTGATGTTAGCTAGTGACTGGTTGTGAAGGGGTCTGCTGTTAACTAGTGACTGGTTGGGAAGGTGAAGGGGTCTGCTGTTAACTAGTGACTGGTTGGTAATGTGAAGGGGTCTGCTGTTAGCTAGTGACTAGTTGTGAAGGGGTCTGCTGTTAACTAGTGACTGGTTGGTAAGGTGAAGGGGTCTGCTGTTAGCTAGTGACTGGTTGGTAATGTGAAGGGGTCTGCTGTTAGCTAGTGACTGATTGGCAAGGTGAAGGGGTCTGCTGTTAGCTAGTGACTGGTTGGTAATGTGAAGGGGTCTGCTGTTAGCTAGTGACTGGTTGGTAATGTGAAGGGGTCTGCTGTTAACTAGTGACTGGTTGGTAATGTGAAGGGGTCTGCTGTTAGCTAGTGACTGGTTGGTAAGGTGAAGGGGTCTGCTGTTAGCTAGTGACTGGTTGGTAATGTGAAGGGGTCTGCTCTGCTGTTAACTAGTGACTGGTTGGTAATGTGAAGGGGTCTGCTGTTAACTAGTGACTGGTTGGTAATGTGAAGGGGTCTGATGTTAGCTAGTGACTGGTTGTGAAGGGGTCTGCTGTTAACTAGTGACTGGTTGGGAAGGTGAAGGGATCTGCTGTTAACTAGTGACTGGTTGGTAATGTGAAGGGTTCTGCTGTTAGCTAGTGACTGGTTGTGAAGGGGTCTGCTGTTAACTAGTGACTGGTTGGGAAGGTGAAGGGGTCTGCTGTTAACTAGTGACTGGTTGGTAATGTGAAGGGTTCTGCTGCCAGCTAGTGACTGGTTGGTAATGTGAAGGGGTCTGCTGTTAACTAGTGACTGGTTGGTAATGTGAAGGGGTCTGCTGTTAACTAGTGACTGGTTGGTAATGTGAAGGGGTCTGCTGTTAGCTAGTGACTAGTTGTGAAGGGGTCTGCTGTTAACTAGTGACTGGTTGGTAAGGTGAAGGGGTCTGCTGTTAGCTAGTGACTGGTTGGTAATGTGAAGGGGTCTGCTGTTAGCTAGTGACTGGTTGGTAATGTGAAGGGGTCTGCTGTTAGCTAGTGACTGGTTGGTAATGTGAAGGGGTCTGCTGTTAGCTAGTGACTGGTTGGTAATGTGAAGGGGTCTGCTGTCAGCTAGTGACTGGTTGGTAATGTGAAGGGGTCTGCTGTTAACTAGTGACTGGTTGGTAATGTGAAGGGGTCTGCTGTTAACTAGTGACTGGTTGGTAAGGTGAAGGGGTCTGCTGTTAGCTAGTGACTGGTTGGTAATGTGAAGGGGTCTGCTGTTAGCTAGTGACTGATTGGCAAGGTGAAGGGGTCTGCTGTTAGCTAGTGACTGGTTGGTAATGTGAAGGGGTCTGCTGTTAACTAGTGACTGGTTGGGAAGGTGAAGGGGTCTGCTGTTAGCTAGTGACTGGTTGGTAATGTGAAGGGGTCTGCTGTTAACTAGTGACTGGTTGGTAATGTGAAGGGGTCTGCTGTTAGCTAGTGACTGGTTGGTAAGGTGAAGGGGTCTGCTGTTAGCTAGTGACTGGTTGGTAATGTGAAGGGGTCTGCTGTTAACTAGTGACTGGTTGGTAATGTGAAGGGGTCTGATGTTAGCTAGTGACTGGTTGTGAAGGGGTCTGCTGTTAACTAGTGACTGGTTGGGAAGGTGAAGGGATCTGCTGTTAACTAGTGACTGGTTGGTAATGTGAAGGGTTCTGCTGTTAGCTAGTGACTGGTTGTGAAGGGGTCTGCTGTTAACTAGTGACTGGTTGGGAAGGTGAAGGGGTCTGCTGTTAACTAGTGACTGGTTGGTAATGTGAAGGGTTCTGCTGCCATCTAGTGACTGGTTGATAATGTGAAGGGGTCTGATGTTAGCTAGTGACTGGTTGTGAAGGGGTCTGCTGTTAGCTAGTGACTGGTTGGTAATGTGAAGGGGTCTGCTCTCAGCTAGTGACTGGTTGGTAAGGTGAAGGGGTCTGCTGTTAACTAGTGACTGGTTGGTAAGGAGAAGGGGTCTGCTGTTAACTAGTGACTGGTTGGTAAGGTGAAGTGGTCTGCTGTGAGCTAGTGACTGGTTGGTAATGTGAAGGGGTCTGCTGTTAACTAGTGACTGGTTGGTAATGTGAAGGGGTCTGCTGTTAACTAGTGACTGGTTGTTAAGGAGAAGGGGTCTGCTGTTAACTAGTGACTGGTTGGTAAGGTGAAGGGGTCTGCTGTGAGCTAGTGACTGGTTGGTAATATGAAGGGGTCTGCTGTTAACTAGTGACTGGTTGGTAATGTGAAGGGGTCTGCTGTTAGCTAGTGACTGGTTGTGAAGGGGTCTGCTGTTAACTAGTGACTGGTTGGTAAGGTGAAGGTGTCTGCTGTTAACTAGTGACTGGTTGGTAATGTGAAGGGTTCTGCTGTTAGCTAGTGACTGGTTGTGAAGGGGTCTGCTGTTAACTAGTGACTGGTTGGTAAGGTGAAGGGGTCTGCTGTTAGCTAGTGACTGGTTGGTAATGTGAAGGGGTCTGCTGTTAGCTAGTGACTGGTTGGTAATGTGAAGGGATCTGCTGTTAGCTAGTGACTGGTTGGTAAGGTGAAGGGGGCTGCTGTCAGCTAGTGACTGGTTGGTAATGTGAAGGGGTCTGCTGTTAACTAGTGACTGGTTGGTAAGGTGAAGGGGTCTGATGTTAGCTAGTGACTGGTTGTGAAGGGGTCTGCTTTTAACTAGTGACTGTTTGGGAAGGTGAAGGGGTCTGCTGTTAACTAGTGACTGGTTGGTAATGTGAAGGGTTCTGCTGCCAGCTAGTGACTGGTTGGTAATGTGAAGGGGTCTGCTGTCAGCTAGTGACTGGTTGGTAAGGTGAAGGGGTCTGCTGTTAACTAGTGACTGGTTGGTAAGGAGAAGGGGTCTGCTGTTAACTAGTGACTGGTTGGTAAGGTGAAGGGGTCTGCTGTTAACTAGTGACTGGTTGGTAAGGTGAAGGGGTCTGCTGTTAACTAGTGACTGGTTGGTAAGGTGAAGGGGTCTGCTGTTTACTAGTGACTAGTTGGTAAGGTGAAGGGGTCTGCTGTTAACTAGTGACTGGTTGGTAAGGTGAAGGGGTCTGCTGTTAACTAGTGACTGGTTGGTAAGGTGAAGGGGTCTGCTGTTAACTAGTGACTGGTTGGTAAGGAGAAGGGGTCTGCTGTTAACTTTTGACTGGTTGGTAAGGTGAAGTGGTCTGCTGTGAGCTAGTGACTGGTTGGTAAGGTGAAGGGGTCTGCTGTTAACTAGTGACTGGTTGGTAAAATGAAGGGGTCTGCTGTTAACTAGTGACTGGTTGTTAAGGAGAAGGGGTCTGCTGTTAACTAGTGACTGGTTGGTAAGGTGAAGGGGTCTGCTGTGAGCTACATTTACATCATTATTTTTTTTTTTTACATTTTAGTCATTTAGCAGACGCTCTTATCCAGAGCGACTTACAGGAGCAATTAGGGTTAAGTGCCTTGCTCAAGGGCACATTAACGTCATTTAGCAGACGCTCTTAGCCGGAGCGACTCACAAATTGGTGCGTTCACCCTATAGCCAGTGGGATAACCACTTTACAATTTGGGGGGGGGGGAGAGAGAGGCCAGTTAACAGTACAGTAAGGAGAGGGGAGGGAGAGGCAGGTTAACAGGACACTAAGGAGAGGGGAGAGAGAGGCCGGTTAACAGGACACTACGGAGAGGGGAGAGAGAGGCCGTTTAACAGGACACTAAAGAGAGGGGAGAGAGAGGCAGGTTAACAGGACACTAAGGTGAGGAGAGAGAGACCCAGGTTAACAGGACACAAAGGAGAGGGGAGAGAGAGGCAGGTTAACAGGACACTGAGAGGGGAGAGAGAGGCAGGTTAACAGGACACTAAGGAGAGGGGAGAGAGAGGCAGGTTAACAGGACACTGAGAGGGGAGAGAGAGGCAGGTTAACAGGACACTGAGAGGGGAGAGAGAGGCAGGTTAACAGGACACTAAGGAGAGGGGAGAGAGAGGCAGGTTAACAGGACACTAAGGAGAGGGGAGAGAGAGGCAGGTTAACAGGACACTGAGAGGGGAGAGAGAGGCCGGTTAACAGGACACTAAGGAGAGGGGAGAGAGAGGCAGGTTAACAGGACACTAATGAGAGGGGAGAGAGACGCAGGTTAACAGGACACAAAGGAGAGGGGAGAGAGAGGCAGGATAACAGGACAATAAGGAGAGGGGGAGAGAGAGGCAGGATAACAGGACAGGGGGGGGGGGGGGTTAGAAAGATTACTTTATCCTATCCCAGGTATTCCTTAAAGAGGTGGGGTTTCAAATGTCTCCGGAAGGTGGTGAGTGACTCCGCTGTCCTGGCGTCGTGAGGGAGCTTGTTCCACCATTGGGGTGCCAGAGCAGCGAACAGTTTTGACTGGGCTGAGCGGGAGCTATGCTTCCGCAGAGGAAGGGGAGCCAGCAGGCCAGAGGTGGATGAACGCAATGCCCTCGTTTGGGTGTAGGGACGGGACTGATCAGAGCCTGAAGGTACAGAGGTGCCGTTCCCCTCACTGCTCCATAGGCAAGCGCCATGGTCTTGTAGCGGATGCGAGCTTCAACTGGAAGCCAGTGGAGTGTGCGGAGGAGGGGGGTGACGTGAGAGAACTTGGGAAGGTTGAACACCAGACGGGCTGCGGCATTCTGGATGAGTTGTAGGGGTTTAATGGCACAGGCAGGGAGGCCAGCCAATAGCGAGTTGCAGTAGTCCAGACGGGAGATGACAAGTGCCTGGATTAGGACCTGTGCCGCTTCCTGTGTAAGGCAGGGTCGTACTCTCCGAATGTTGTAGAGCATGAACCTGCAGGAGCGGGTCACCGCCTTGATGTTGACGGAGAACGACAGGGTGTTGTCCAGGGTCACGCCTAGGCTCTTCGCACTCTGGGAGGAGGACACAGCGGAGTTGTCAACCGTGATGGCGAGATCATGGAACGGGCAGTCCTTCCCCGGGAGGTAGAGCAGCTCCGTCTTGCCAGGGTTCAGCTTGAGGTGGTGATCCGTCATCCATACTGATATGTCTGCCAGACATGCAGAGATGCGATTCGCCACCTTGTTATCAGAAGGGGGAAAGGAGAATATTAGTTGTGTATCGTCAGCGTAGCAATGATAGGAAAGGCCATGTGAGGATATGACAGAGCCAAGTGACTTGGTGTATAGGGAGAAAAGGAGAGGGCCTAGAACTGAGCCCTGGGGGACACCAGTGGTGAGAGCACGTGGTGCGGAGACAGCT
The DNA here is from genome assembly GCA_031479575.1 of Coregonus ussuriensis. Taxonomy (NCBI): domain Eukaryota; kingdom Metazoa; phylum Chordata; class Actinopteri; order Salmoniformes; family Salmonidae; genus Coregonus; species Coregonus ussuriensis. The sequence goes on from CM062496.1 coordinate 50,980,001, forward strand.
TCTCGCCACGCCACTTGGTAGGAGCGACCGGTCAGGTAGGACGCAATCCAGGAGTGAGCCGCACCGGAGATGCCCAGCTCGGAGAGGGTGGAGAGGAGGATCTGATGGTTCACAGTATCAAAGGCAGCAGACAGGTCTAGAAGGACAAGAGCAGAGGAGAGAGAGTTAGCTTTAGCAGTGCGGAGAGTCTCCGACACAGAGAAGAGCAGTCTCAGTTGAATGACCAGTCCTGAAACCTGATTGGTTTGGATCAAGAAGGTAATTCTGAGAGAGATAGCAAGAGAGTTGGCTAAAGACGGCACGCTCAATAGTTTTGGAAAGAAAAGAAAGAAGGGATACTGGTCTGTAGTTGTTGACATCAGTGGGGTCGAGTGATGGTTTTTTGAGAAGGGGAGCAACTCTCGCTCTCTTGAAGACGGAAGGGACATGGCCAGCGGTCAAGGATGAGTTGATCAGCGAGGTGAGGTAGGGGAGAAGGTCACCGGAGATGGTCTGGAGAAGGGAGGAGGGGATGGGGTCAAGCGGGCAGGTTGTTGGGCGGCCTGCAGTCACAAGTCGCAGGATTTTATCTGGAGAGAGAGGGGAGAAAGAAGTCAAAGCATAGGGTAGGGCAGTGTGAGCAGGACCAGCAGTGTCATTAGACTTAACAAACGAGGATCGGATGTCGTCAACCTTCTTTTCAAAGTGGTTGACTTGACGAAGTCATCCACAGAGAGAGAGGAGGGGGGGGGGGGGGGGGGGGGATTCAGGAGGGAGGAAAATGTGGCAAAGAGCTTCCTAGGGTTAGAGGCAGATGCTTGGAATTTAGAGTGGTAGAAGGTGGCCTTAGCAGCAGAAACAGATGAAGAAAATGTAGAGAGGAGGGAGTGAAAAGATGCCAGGTCGGCAGGGAGTTTAGTTTTCTTCCATTTCCGCTCCGCTGCCCGGAGCTCTGTTCTGTGAGCTCGCAATGAGTCATCAAGCCACGGAGCTGGAGGGGAGGACCGAGCCGGCCGGGAGGATAGGGGACACAGAGAGTCAAAGGATGCAGAAAGGGAGGAGAGGAGGGTTGAGGAGGCAGAATCAGGAGATTGGAGGGAGAAGGATTGAGCAGAGGGAAGAGATGATAGGATGGAAGAGGAGAGAGTAGTGGGAGAGAGAGAGCGAAGGTTGCGGCGGCGCATTACCATCTGTGTAGGGGCAGAGTGGAGTAGTGTGGGAGGAGAGCGAGAGAGAAAAGGAAACAAAGTAGTGGTCGGAGACATGGAGGGGAGTTGCAGTGAGATTAGTAGAGGAGCAGCATCTGGTGAAGATGAGGTCAAGCGTATTGCCTGCCTTGTGAGTAGGGGGGGACGGTGAGAGGGTGAGGTCAAAAGAGGAGAGGAGTGGAAAGAAGGAGGCAGAGAGAAATGAGTCAAATGTGGACATAGGGAGGTTGAAATCCCCCAAAACTGTGAGGGGTGAGCCATCCTCAGGGAAGGAACTTATCAAGGCGTCAAGCTCATTGATGAACTCTCCAAGGGAACCTGGAGGGCGATAGATGACAAGGATATTAAGCTTAAATGGGCTAGTGACTGTGACAGCATGGAATTCAAATGAGGAGATAGACAGATGGGTTAGGGGAAAAATTGAGAATGTCCACTTGGGAGAGATGAGGATTCCTGTATCACCACCCCTCTGACCAGATGCTCTCGGGGTGTGGGAGAACACATGGTCAGACGAGGAGAGAGCAGTAGGAGTAGCAGTGTTTTCAGTGGTGATCCATGTTTCCGTCAGCGCCAGGAAGTCGAGGGACTGGAGGTTGGCATAGGCTGGGATGAAGTCAGCTTTGTTGGCAGCAGAACGGCAGTTCCAGAGGCTGCCTGCGACCTGGAACTCCACGTGGGTGGTGCGTGCAGGGACCACCAGGTTAGAGAGGCAGCAGCCACGCGGTGTGGTGCGTTTGTGTAGCCTGTGCAGAGAGGAGAGAACAGGGATAGGCAGAGGCATAGTTGACAGGCTGTAGCAAATGGCTACAAAAATGCAGAGGAGATCGGAATGAAATGAGCTAAGCATCTGGGAGAGGAGAGAGCAGGGCCTCCCTCACCAAAAACTTCTACCTCAGAAACTAAAATTGTTTCACTGAACCACCCGAACAAAAACTCTCCCAACTTCCACCTTTAGAAATCAGAATTGTTGTGAACCACAGCGGTTCAATGTTTAAAGGAGAATAGACTCAACCCACTTTATTCAGCTAGCCAACTATGACACCATAGCTAACTAGCAAGCTAGCATCCAATAACAATAACACACCGTTTAGCACCAACACTTGGTCACAACAAACCACCAATAGTGTGATAACACACTAAACAGATCATTCGTGTCTGTGTCAAGTTCCTTTCATGACGCAGCAATGATTAGACGTTGGCTAGCTAGGACAAGTATATTGTATTTAGCTACTACCGTACAGTTAGCTGGTCGTGTTGGGTAGCTAGCAATGGCCACTGTGTTGACTTAGTTTGAAGAACGGCTAGCTAGCTAGCTTCGTGCTACACCCGGCACACAATGGCTATTGTGTTGACTCTGACTCTGTTCGAAAAAACGGCTAGGTAGCTTGCTTCGTGCTACAGCCGGCACGGCCGAATACACTGCCAAGACACAGTAATTACCCACAACAACCCACGATGCCTAGCTATGACGCCGTAGCTAACTAGCAAGCTAGCATCCACATTAACACACAATTTAGCACCAATACTTGGTTACAACAAACTGCCAAGAGTGTGTTAGCACACTAAACAGATAATTCATGTCCGTGTCTAGTTCCTTTCATAACGCATAACGCAGCAAAAAATTAAACGTTGGCTAGCAGCACATTAGCATTGGAAACAGCTCTCCAGCGTTGCTGAACGTTACCAGTAGCTACCCGCTAGCTAGCTAGCCTCGTGCTTCGATACTAACCTACAATTACCTACGGAAACCTACAATAACAACAATACTAACCTATAATAAATACAATACCTAACTACAGCTAACTACCTACCTACGATCTAATACAAAAAATTAAACGTTGGCTAGCAGCACATTACCATTGGAAACAGCTCTCCAGCGTTGCTAAACGTTACCAGTAGCTACCCGCTAGCTAGCTAGCCTCGTGCTTCGATACTAACCTACAATTACCTACGGAAACCTACAATAACAACAATACTAACCTATAATAAATACAATACCTAACTACAGCTAACTACCTACCTACGATCTAATACATGGTTAGGCTTTACTCAACACCATATTAGAAGCTTACCTGCTTACCTCAAGCTAGAGAGAGAAAAAAAAAAGCTGCATATTGGTTTGTCTATGGAAAGGCTAGAATTTCATGTAAATAATGGATGGCCCTCCCTTCAGTAAAATATATTTGACCTAAACCTTCTCTGAACTCTTGAAAAAACAACAACAGTGAACCTCCTAGTGACTGGTTGGTAATATGAAGGGGTCTGCTGTTAACTAGTGACTGGTTGGTAATGTGAAGGGGTCTGCTGTTAGCTAGTGACTGGTTGTGAAGGGGTCTGCTGTTAACTAGTGACTGGTTGGTAAGGTGAAGGTGTCTGCTGTTAACTAGTGACTGGTTGGTAATGTGAAGGGTTCTGCTGTTAGCTAGTGACTGGTTGTGAAGGGGTCTGCTGTTAACTAGTGACTGGTTGGTAAGGTGAAGGGGTCTGCTGTTAGCTAGTGACTGGTTGGTAATGTGAAGGGGTCTGCTGTTAGCTAGTGACTGGTTGGTAATGTGAAGGGATCTGCTGTTAGCTAGTGACTGGTTGGTAAGGTGAAGGGGGCTGCTGTCAGCTAGTGACTGGTTGGTAATGTGAAGGGGTCTGCTGTTAACTAGTGACTGGTTGGTAAGGTGAAGGGGTCTGATGTTAGCTAGTGACTGGTTGTGAAGGGGTCTGCTGTTAACTAGTGACTGTTTGGGAAGGTGAAGGGGTCTGCTGCCAGCTAGTGACTGGTTGGTAATGTGAAGGGGTCTGCTGTCAGCTAGTGACTGGTTGGTAAGGTGAAGGGGTCTGCTGTTAACTAGTGACTGGTTGGTAAGGAGAAGGGGTCTGCTGTTAACTAGTGACTGGTTGGTAAGGTGAAGGGGTCTGCTGTGAGCTAGTGACTGGTTGGTAAGGTGAAGGGGTCTGCTGTTAACTAGTGACTGGTTGGTAAGGTGAAGGGGTCTGCTGTTTACTAGTGACTAGTTGGTAAGGTGAAGGGGTCTGCTGTTAGCTAGTGACTGGTTGGTAATGTGAAGGGGTCTGCTGTTAGCTAGTGACTGGTTGGTAATGTGAAGGGATCTGCTGTTAGCTAGTGACTGGTTGGTAAGGTGAAGGGGTCTGCTGTTAACTAGTGACTGGTTGGTAAGGTGAAGGGGTCTGCTGTTAACTAGTGACTGGTTGGTAATGTGAAGGGGTCTGCTGTCAGCTAGTGACTGGTTGGTAAGGTGAAGGGGTCTGCTGTTAACTAGTGACTGGTTGGTAAGTTGAAGGGGTCTGCTGTTAACTAGTGACTGGTTGGTAAGGTGAAGGGGTCTGCTGTTAACTAGTGACTGGTTGGTAATGTGAAGGGGTCTGCTGTTAACTAGTGACTGGTTGGTAATGTGAAGGGGTCTGCTGTTAGCTAGTGACTAGTTGTGAAGGGGTCTGCTGTTAACTAGTGACTGGTTGGTAAGGTGAAGGGGTCTGCTGTTAGCTAGTGACTGGTTGGTAATGTGAAGGGGTCTGCTGTTAGCTAGTGACTGGTTGGTAATGTGAAGGGGTCTGCTGTTAGCTAGTGACTGGTTGGTAAGGTGAAGGGGTCTGCTGTTAACTAGTGACTGGTTGGTAATGTGAAGGGGTCTGCTGTTAACTAGTGACTGGTTGGTAATGTGAAGGGGTCTGCTGTTAACTAGTGACTGGTTGGGAAGGTGAAGGGGTCTGCTGTTAGCTAGTGACTGGTTGGTAATGTGAAGGGGTCTGCTGTTAACTAGTGACTGGTTGGTAATGTGAAGGGGTCTGCTGTTAGCTAGTGACTGGTTGGTAAGGTGAAGGGGTCTGCTGTTATCTAGTGACTGGTTGGTAATGTGAAGGGGTCTGCTGTTAACTAGTGACTGGTTGGTAATGTGAAGGGGTCTGCTGTTAGCTAGTGACTGGTTGGTAATGTGAAGGGGTCTGATGTTAGCTAGTGACTGGTTGTGAAGGGGTCTGCTGTTAACTAGTGACTGGTTGGGAAGGTGAAGGGGTCTGCTGTTAACTAGTGACTGGTTGGTAATGTGAAGGGTTCTGCTGTTAGCTAGTGACTGGTTGTGAAGGGGTCTGCTGTTAACTAGTGACTGGTTGGGAAGGTGAAGGGGTCTGCTGTTAACTAGTGACTGGTTGGTAATGTGAAGGGTTCTGCTGCCATCTAGTGACTGGTTGGTAATGTGAAGGGGTCTGATGTTAGCTAGTGACTGGTTGTGAAGGGGTCTGCTGTTAGCTAGTGACTGGTTGGTAATGTGAAGGGGTCTGCTCTCAGATAGTGACTGGTTGGTAAGGTGAAGGGGTCTGCTGTTAACTAGTGACTGGTTGGTAAGGAGAAGGGGTCTGCTGTTAACTAGTGACTGGTTGATAAGGTGAAGTGGTCTGCTGTGAGCTAGTGACTGGTTGTTAAGGAGAAGGGGTCTGCTGTTAACTAGTGACTCGTTGGTAAGGTGAAGGGGTCTGCTGTGAGCTAGTGACTGGTTGGTAATGTGAAGGGGTCTGCTGTTAACTAGTGACTGGTTGGTAATGTGAAGGGGTCTGCTGTTAGCTAGTGACTGGTTGTGAAGGGGTCTGCTGTTAACTAGTGACTGGTTGGTAAGGTGAAGGTGTCTGCTGTTAACTAGTGACTGGTTGGTAATGTGAAGGGGTCTACTGTTAGCTAGTGACTGGTTGTGAAGGGGTCTGCTGTTAACTAGTGACTGGTTGGTAAGGTGAAGGGGTCTGCTGTTAGCTAGTGACTGGTTGGTAATGTGAAGGGGTCTGCTGTTAGCTAGTAACTGGTTGGTAATGTGAAGGGATCTGCTGTTAGCTAGTGACTGGTTGGTAAGGTGAAGGGGGCTCCTGTCAGCTAGTGACTGGTTGGTAAGGTGAAGGGGTCTGCTGTTAACTAGTGACTGGTTGGTAAGGAGAAGGGGTCTGCTGTTAACTAGTGACTGGTTGGTAAGGAGAAGGGGTCTGCTGTTAACTAGTGACTGGTTGGTAAGGTGAAGGGGTCTGCTGTGAGCTAGTGACTGGTTGGTAAGGTGAAGGGGTCTGCTGTTAACTAGTGACTGGTTGGTAAGGTGAAGGGGTCTACTGTTTACTAGTGACTAGTTGGTAAGGTGAAGGGGTCTGCTGTTAACTAGTGACTGGTTGGTAAGGTGAAGGGGTCTGCTGTTAACTAGTGACTGGTTGGTAATTTGAAGGGGTCTGCTGTCAGCTAGTGACTGGTTGGTAAGGTGAAGGGGTCTGCTGTTAACTAGTGACTGGTTGGTAATGTGAAGGGGTCTGCTGTTAACTAGTGACTGGTTGGTAATGTGAAGGGGTCTGCTGTTAGCTAGTGACTAGTTGTGAAGGGGTCTGCTGTTAACTAGTGACTGGTTGGTAAGGTGAAGGGGTCTGCTGTTAGCTAGTGACTGGTTGGTAATTTGAAGGGGTCTGCTGTTAGCTAGTGACTGGTTGGTAATGTGAAGGGGTCTGCTGTTAGCTAGTGACTGGTTGGTAAGGTGAAGGGGTCTGCTGTCAGCTAGTGACTGGTTGGTAATGTGAAGGGGTCTGCTGTTAACTAGTGACTGGTTGGTAATGTGAAGGGGTCTGCTGTTAACTAGTGACTGGTTGGTAATGTGAAGGGGTCTGCTGTTAGCTAGTGACTAGTTGTGAAGGGGTCTGCTGTTAACTAGTGACTGGTTGGTAAGGTGAAGGGGTCTGCTGTTAGCTAGTGACTGGTTGGTAATGTGAAGGGGTCTGTTGTTAGCTAGTGACTAGTTGGTAATGTGAAGGGGTCTGCTGTTAGCTAGTGACTGGTTGGTAATGTGAAGGGGTCTGCTGTTAGCTAGTGACTGGTTGGTAATGTGAAGGGGTCTGCTGTCAGCTAGTGACTGGTTGGTAATGTGAAGGGATCTGCTGTTAACTAGTGACTGGTTGGTAATGTGAAGGGGTCTGCTGTTAGCTAGTGACTAGTTGTGAAGGGGTCTGCTGTTAACTAGTGACTGGTTGGTAAGGTGAAGGGGTCTGCTGTTAGCTAGTGACTGGTTGGTAATGTGAAGGGGTCTGCTGTTAGCTAGTGACTGATTGGCAAGGTGAAGGGGTCTGCTGTTAGCTAGTGACTGGTTGGTAATGTGAAGGGGTCTGCTGTTAACTAGTGACTGGTTGGGAAGGTGAAGGGGTCTGCTGTTAGCTAGTGACTGGTTGGTAATGTGAAGGGGTCTGCTGTTAACTAGTGACTGGTAGGTAATGTGAAGGGGTCTGCTGTTAGCTAGTGACTGGTTGGTAATGTGAAGGGGTCTGCTGTTAGCTAGTGACTGGTTGGTAAGGGGTCTGCTGTTAACTAGTGACTGGTTGGTAATGTGAAGGGGTCTGTTGTTAGCTAGTGACTGGTTGGGAAGGTGAAGGGGTCTGCTGTTAGCTAGTGACTGGTTGGTAATGTGAAGGGGTCTGCTGTTAACTAGTGACTGGTTGGTAATTTGAAGGGGTCTGCTGTTAGCTAGTGACTGGTTGGTAAGGTGAAGGGGTCTGCTGTTAGCTAGTGACTGGTTGGTAAGGTGAAGGGGTCTGCTGTTAACTAGTGACTGGTTGGTAAGGTGAAGGGGTGGCTGTCAGCTAGTGACTGGTTGGTAATGTGAAGGGGTATGCTGTTAACTAGTGACTGGTTGGTAAGGTGATGGAGTCTGCTGTTAGCTAGTGACTGGTTGTGAAGGGTTCTGCTGTTAACTAGTGACTGGTTGGTAATGTGAAGGGTTCTGCTGTCAGCTAGTGACTGGTTGGTAATGTGAAGGGGTCTGCTGTCAGCTAGTGACTTGTTGGTAAGGTGAAGGGGTCTGCTGTTAACTAGTGACTGGTTGGTAAGGTGAAGGGGTCTGCTGTTAACTAGTGACTGGTTGGTAAGGTGAAGGGGTCTGCTGTGAGCTAGTCACTGGTTGGTAAGGTGAAAGGGTCTGCTGTTAAGTAGTGACTGGTTGGTAAGGTGAAGGGGTTTGCTGTTAACTAGTGACTGGTTGGTAAGGTGAAGGGGTCTGCTGTTAACTAGTGACTGGTTGGTAAGGTGAAGGGGTCTGCTGTTAGCTAGTGACTGGTTGGTAAGGTGAAGGGGTCTGCTGTTAGCTAGTGACTGGTTGGTAATGTGAAGGGGTCTGCTGTTAGCTAGTGACTGGTTGGTAAGGTGAAGGGGTCTGCTGTTAGATAGTGACTGGTTGTGAAGGGGTCTGCTGTTAAATAGTGACTGGTTGGTAATGTGAAGGGTTCGGCTGTCAGCTAGTGACTGGTTGTTAATGTGAATGGGTCTGCTGTCAGCTAGTGACTTGTTGGTAAGGTGAAGGGGTCTGCTGTTAACTAGTGACTGGTTGGTAAGGTGAAGGGGTCTGCTGTTAACTAGTGACTGGTTGGTAAGGTGAAGAGGTCTGCTTTGAGCTAGTGACTGGTTGGTAAGGTGAAAGGGTCTGCTGTTAACTAGTGACTGGTTGGTAAGGTGAAGGGGTCTGCTGTTACCGTAGGGACTGGTTGTGAAGGGGTCTGCTGTTAACTAGTGACTGGTTGGTAATGTGAAGGTGTCTGCTGTCAGCTAGTGACTGGTTGGTAATGTGAAGGGGTCTGCTGTCAGCTAGTGACTGGTTGGTAGTGTGAAGGGGTCTGCTATTAGTTAGTGACTGATTGGTTCAGATTATAATCCAGTTTAAATGTGTTTTCCTCTATGAAACAAGTCAGTGGTTTTATAAAGACCTTGAGCTGGATGGAGCAGTGTCCTCAGCTAGTGATGAACATTACCATGGAGCAGTGTCCTCAGCTAGTGATGGACATTACCATGGAGCAGTGTCCTCAGCTAGTGATGAACATTACCATGGAGCAGTGTCCTCAGCTAGTGATGAACATTACCATGGAGCAGTGTCCTCAGCTAGTGATGAACATTACCATGTAGCAGTGTCCTCAGCTAGTGATGAACATTACCATGAAGCAGTGTCCTCCCCTAGTGATGGACATTACCATGGAGCAGTGTCCTCAGCTAGTGATGGACATTACCATGGAGCAGTGTCCTCCCCTAGTGATGGACATTACCATGGAGCAGTGTCCTCCCCTAGTGATGAACATTACCATGGAGCAGTGTCCTCCCCTAGTGATGGACATTACCATGGAGCAGTGTCCTCCCCTAGTGATGAACATTACCATGGAGCAGTGTCCTCAGCTAGTGATGAACATTACCATGGAGCAGTGTCCTCCCCTAGTGATGAACATTACCATGGAGCAGTGTCCTCCCCTAGTGACAGACATTACCATGGAGCAGTGTCCTCCCCTAGTGATGAACATTACCATGGAGCAGTGTCCTCAGCTAGTGATGAACATTACCATGGAGCAGTGTCCTCCCCTAGTGATGAACATTACCATGGAGCAGTGTCCTCCCCTAGTGATGGACATTACCATGGAGCAGTGTCCTCCCCTAGTGATGGACATTACCATGGAGCAGTGTCCTCCCCTAGTGATGGACATTACCATGGAGGAGTGTCCTCAGCTAGTGATGGACATTACCATGGAGCAGTGTCCTCAGCTAGTGATGAACATTACCATGGAGCAGTGTCCTCCCCTAGTGATGGACATTACCATGGAGCAGTGTCCTCCCCTAGAGATGGACATTACCATGGAGGAGTGTCCTCAGCTAGTGATGGACATTACCATGGAGCAGTGTCCTCCCCTAGTGATGAACATTACCATGGAGCAGTGTCCTCCCCTAGTGATGGACATTACCATGGAGCAGTGTCCTCCCCTAGTGATGGACATTACAATGGAGCAGTGTCCTCAGCTAGTGATGAACATTACCATGGAGCAGTGTCCTCCCCTAGTGATGGACATTACCATGGAGCAGTGTCCTCCCCTAGTGATGGACATTACCATGGAGCAGTGTCCTCAGCTAGTGATGAACATTACCATGGAGGAGTGTCCTCAGCTAGTGATGGACATTACCATGGAGCAGTGTCCTCCCCTAGTGATGAACATTACCATGGAGCAGTGTCCTCCCCTAGTGATGGACATTACCATGGAGCAGTGTCCTCAGCTAGTGATGAACATTACCATGGAGCAGTGTCCTCCCCTAGTGACGGACATTACCATGGAGCAGTGTCCTCCCCTAGTGATGAACATTACCATGGAGCAGTGTCCTCCCCTAGTGACGGACATTACCATGGAGCAGTGTCCTCCCCTAGTGATGAACATTACCATGGAGCAGTGTCCTCCCCTAGTGATGAACATTACCATGGAGCAGTGTCCTCCCCTAGTGATGGACATTACCATGGAGCAGTGTCCTCCCCTAGTGATGAACATTACCATGGAGCAGTGTCCTCCCCTAGTGATGGACATTACCATGGAGCAGTGTCCTCCCCTAGTGACGGACATTACCATGGAGCAGTGTCCTCCCCTAGTGATGGACATTACCATGGAGCAGTGTCCTCAGCTAGTGATGAACATTACCATGGAGCAGTGTCCTCAGCTTGTGATGAACATTACCATGGAGCAGTGTCCTCCCCTAGTGATGAACATTACCATGGAGGAGTGTCCTCAGCTAGTGATGAACATTACCATGGAGGAGTGTCCTTATAACAAACTATACACAATCTCTCCTCTGCTCTGCTCTCATCTAATCTCCAGAGGATCCTATTAAATATGTTTTCTATGGGATAACGTACTCTTAGAAATAAAGGTGCCTGGAAGAACCTTTAGTAGGGTGTCCAATCAAAAACATATATTTTGACCAATGGGTAAAATAATATGTTAATTGTGTAGATACTCCTGGGCATGTCCATCAAAGAGGACCATGAGCACCAACATACAGTATGAAGGCATAAGTAAAGAAAACCTCTACCAGAAAAAGTCTTAAAAGGTATCAGAAATACATCAAATCACAATAGTGTTGAAGAAAATACCCCTGACAACTAATATCAACGTGTTCTACATACACTGAAAGAAATATAAACACTACGTGTAAAATGTTTTTCCCATCTTTCATGAGCTGCAATAAAAGATCCAACAAATGTTCCAAACGCACAAAAAGCTTATTTCTCTCAAATTTGGTTCAGAAATGTGTTTACATCCCTGTTAGTGAGCATTTCTCCTTTGCCAAGATAACCCATCCACCTGACAGGGGTGGCATATCAAGAAGCTGATTAAACAGCGTGATCATTACACAGGTGCACCTTGTGCTTGGGATGATAAAAAACTACTCTAAAATGTGAAGTTTTGTCACATGTTTTGAGGGAGCATGCAATTGGCATGTTGACTGCAAGAATGTCCACCAAAGCTGTTGCCAGAGAATGGAATCTTAATTTCTCTACTATAAGCCTCCTCCAAAGTCTTTTTAGAGAATTTGGCAGTGTGGCCAACCGGCCTCACAACTGCATACCATGTGTAACCACACCAGCCCTGGACCTCCACATCTGGCTTCATCATCTGAGACCAGCCACCCGGACGGCTGATAAAACTGTGGCTTTGCACAACCAAATAATTTCTCCACAAACTATCAGAAACCGTCTCAGGGAAGCTCATCTGCGTGCTCCTCACCAGGGTGTTGACCTGACTGTAGTTTGGCGTCGTAACCGTCTTCAGTGGGCAAATGTTCACTTTCGATGGCCACTGGCACGCTGGAGAAGTGTGCTCTTCACAGATGAATACCGGTTTCAACTGTACCGGGCAGATGGCAGACAGCGTGTAAGGTGTAGTGTGGGTAAGCGGTTTGCTGATGTCAACGTTGGTGGCGGTGGGGTTATGGTATGGGCAGGCATCAACAGCCTTATTGTGAATCAACAGCCTGATCAATTCTATCCGAAGGAGATGTGTCGCACTGCATGAGGCAAATGGTGTTCACACCAGATACTGACTGGTTTTCTGATGGGGAGCGTCGCTGCACAGATATTTTCAGATCTCTCCAGAGATGTTAGATCGGGTTCAAGTCCGGGCTCTGGCTGAGCCACTCAAGGACATTCAGAGACTTGTCCCAAAGCCACTTCTGCGTTGTCTTGGCTGTGTGCTTAGGGTCATTGTCCTGTTGGAAAGGGAACCTTCACCCCAGTCTGAGGTCCTGAGCGCTCTGGAGCAGGATTTCATCAAGGATCTCTCTGTACATCTCTCTGTACTCCGCACACCGAATAGGAGGAAACATAAACCCTCACGTCCTTAGCTAAAGTGGGCCACCAGTACTTCTCACTAAGACAGCGCACTGTCCGACCGATGCCAGGATGACCAGAGGAGGGTGACGTGTGGGCCCAACAGATCAATCGATCGCGGACATCAGATGGAACGTACAGACGCCCAACTGGACACTGGGTGGGAGTGGGCTCCGTACGTAACGCCCGCTCGATGTCCGTGTCAACCTCCCATACCACCGGTGCCACCAGGCAAGAAGCCGGAAGTAGGGGAGTGGGATCCGTGGACCGATCCTCTGTGTCATACATCCGGGACAGTGTGTCTGCCTTAGCGTTCTGGGAACCTGGTCTGTAGGATAGGGTGAAAACAAAACGGGTGAAAAACATGGCCCACCTTGCCTGGCGAGGGTTCAGTCTCCTCGCCGCCCAGATGTACTCCAGATTGAGGTGGTCAGTCCAAATGAGGAAAGGGTGTTTAGCCCCCTCAAGCCAATGCCTCCACGCCTTCAGAGCCCTGACCACAGCTAACAGCTCCCGGTCCCCCACATCATAGTTTCGCCCCGCCGGGCTGAGCTTCTTCTAAAAGAAAGCACTGGGGCGGAGCTTTGGTGGCATACCCGAGTGCTGAGACAGCACAGCTCCTATCCCAGCCTCGGACGTGTCCACCTCTACTATGAATGCCAAGGAGGGATCAGGATGAGCCAGCACGGGAGCCGAGGTAAACAGAGCCATCGGGTGACCAAAAGCCCTGTCCGCCCCAGCTGACCACTGCAGTCGCACCGGTCCCCCCTTCAGCAAGGAGGTAATGGGAGCTGCTACCTGACCAAAGCCCCGGATAAACCTCCGGTAGTAATAACTATGATATAATATGCTATTTAGCAGATGCTTTTATCCAAAGCAACTTACAGTCATGTGTGCATACATTTTTACGTATGGGTGTCCCGGGGATCGAACCCACTGCCCTGGCGTTACAAGCGCCATGCTCTACCAATTGAGCTACAGAGGACCACAGTAGTTGGCAAACCCTAAGAACCACTGCACCTCCTTTACCGTGGTTGGAGTCGGCCAATTACGCACGGCTGAAATGCGGTCATTCTTCATCTCCACCCCTGACGCGGACAGGCGGTACCCTAGGAAGGAGACGGACTGTTGGATGAACAGACTTTCTCAGCCTTGACGTACAGGTCATGCTCCAACAATCTACCAAGCACCTTGCGCACCAGGGACACATGCTCGGCACGTGTAGCGGAGTAGATGAGAATATCATCTATATACACTACTACACCCTGCCCGTGCAGGTCCCTGAAAATCGTGTCTACGAAGGATTGGAAGACTGATGGAGTATTCATCAACCCGTACGGCATGACGAGGTACTCATAGTGCCCAGAGGTGGTACTAAATGCCGTCTTCCACTCATCCCCCTCCCGGATACGCACCAGGTTGTAAGTGCTCCTGAGATCCAATTTGGTGAAGAAGCGCACCCTGTGCAATGACTCTGTCACACTGGCTATGAGAGGCAGTGGGTAGCTGTACTTCACAGTGATCTGATTTAGACCTCGATAGTCAATGTATGGGCATAAATCTCCATCCTTCTTCACAAAAAAAGAAACTTGAGGAGGCAGGTGAAGTGGAAGGCCGAATATATCCCTGTCCCAGAGATTCGGAGACATATGTTTCCATAACCACCGTCTCCTCCTGAGACAGAGGATACACGTGACTCCTGGGAAGTGCTGCGCCTACCTGGAGATTTATCGCACAATCCCCCTGTCGATGGGGTGGTAGTTGAGTCGCCTTCTTGTTACAGAAGGCGAGAGCCAAAATCGGCATTTTTGGGAGGAATGTGCATAGTGGAGACCTGGTTTGGACTCTCCACCGTAGTTGCACCTGTGGAAACACCTACACACCTCCCTGAGCACTGACGTGACCATCCCTTGAGAGCCCTCTGTTGCCACGAAATAGTGGGGTCATGAGAGGCCAACCAGGGAAGCCCCAACACCACAGGAAACGCAGAAGAATCGATCAGGAAGAGACTAATTCTCTCCTCATGACCCTCCTGCGTTTTCATAAATAGTGGAGCTGTGACCTCCCTAATCAGGTCTGACCCTAAAGGACGACTATCTAAGGCATGTATAGGGAAGGGCACATCAACAGGAACAATAGGGATCCCTAATCTACGTGCAAATGAACGGTCAATAAAGTTCCCAGCTGCTCCTGAAATACTAGCGCCTTATGCTGGGAATGCGGGGAAAACTCAGGAAATTCTATGCATACACACGTGCAACAGGGAGCTCTGGGTGAGCCGGGTGCCTACTCACCTGGGATGATCCACCAGTGCCCTGCCTGCTGCCTCGACTCCCTGGGGAACCTCCCCAGCACCGACCAGCAGTGTGCCCTCTGCGGCCACAGATGGTGCAGGAAACAGCCCCCCCTCCGGTCACCCTTAGAGCAGCACCTCCAAGCTCCATAGGGGTAGGGTCGGAGGTGCTGGGGGATGGAATGGACGGACCCTGACCCGGATGTCCATGGGTGGCCAACATGCTATCCAGCCGTATAGATAAATCCACCAGCAGTTAGGGTGGTGTCCCTGCATGCCAGCTCCCGACGAACGTCCTACCGTAGACTACACCGGTAATGGTCGATCAGGGCCCTCTCATTCCATCCCACACTGGCAGCCAAGGTCCTGAAGTCCAGTGCGAAGTCCTGTGTGCTCCTCTTCCCCTGTCTGAGGTGGAACAAGCGTTCCCCCGCCGCTCTCTCCTCTGGTGGATGATCGAAGACCGCCCTGGAAGCGGCGGGTGAAATCCTCATAGCGAACCAACGCTGCTTCTATTCCTCCCCATTCGACGTTGGCCCACTCAAGCGCTCTCCCCGACCGACAGGAGATGAGGGCGGACACGCTCTCGTATCCCGAGGGAGCCGGGTGGATGGTCGCCGAGGGAGCCGGGTGGATGGTCGCCGAGGGAGCCGGGTGGATGGTCGCCGAGGGAGCCGGGTGGATGGTCGCCGAGGGAGCCGGGTGGATGGTCGCAGAGGGAGCCGGGTGGATGGTCGCAGAGGGAGCCGGGTGGATGGTCGCCGAGGGAGCCGGGTGGACGGTCGCCGAGGGAGCCGGGTGGACGGTCGCCGAGGGAGCCGGGTGGATGGTTGCCGAGGGAGCCGGGTGGATGGTCGCAGAGGAGCCGGGTGGATGGTCGCCGAGGGAGCCGGGTGGATGGTCGCCGAGGGAGCCGGGTGGACGGTTGCCAGGTAGAAATCCACCTGGGGCAGGAATCCCTGGCACCCGGCAGCCATCCCATCATATGCCCTTGGGAGCGAGAGCCGAATCCCACTGGGTCCAGGTGACGGAGGGGTGGACATCGGTGTGGGTTGATCTGAAGTTAATGGGGTTGTGGGAAAACACCCTCTCTCCCACTGCTCCATGGTCTGCAACACGCGATCCATGGCTGTGCCAAGATTCTGGAGCATCGTCGCGTGCTGCTGGACGCGCTCCTCCACTGGTACCGGAGGACTGGCTGCACCTGCTGACTCCATATGTGGTGCGTGTTTCTGTCAAGTGTCAATGTGCAGCGGTTGGACGGAGTCAGGCGCAGGACACAGAACTGAGTAAACGACGTACTTTACTCGAAAAATAAACAAAGCTAATTTCCACGCAGGGAAAACACACCAGCTCACATAAGTCACAGACACAAAACAAAGAACAAACACGCACAAAACCATGTGGGAACCAGAGGGTTAAAAAGGGGAATAATATAATGTCATGGGAACCAGGTGTGTACAATCAAGACAAAACAAATGGAAAAAGAAACGTAGATCGGTGGCAGCTAGAAAGCCGGAGACGACGACCGCCGAACGCCGCCCGAACAAGGAGAGGCACCAACTTCGGCGGAAGTCGTGACAGGAGGATAATGAAAGTTCACAGAAGTAACAAGTAATGGTAGAGCTACCTAGTATTGGCATTTTTCTGATATCAAATTTGTTTATAGATTATTAAGTGATTAAAACTCGTTTTTCCGTCACCAAATAGGTAACGGAATTACCAAAAAAATCAGTAACGGAATTACTGCAACTGAATTGGCTACAATGGGAAATTATAATAGTCACCAACCACAGTTGGGTCTCCTGCTACTGTCCTCCTTCCACTGGCATACTGTTATGTTCAGCTCATAGGGTCTCCTGCTACTGTCCTCCCTTCCACTGGTATACTGTTATGTTCAGCTCATAGGGTCTCCTGCTACTGTCCTCCTTCCACTGGTATACTGTTATGTTCAGCTCATAGGGTCTCCTGCTACTGTCCTCCTTCCACTGGTATACTGTTATGTTCAGCTCATAGGGTCTCCTGCTACTGTCCTCCTTCCACTGGTATACTGTTATGTTCAGCTCATAGGGTCTCCTGCTACTGTCCTCCTTCCACTGGTATACTGTTATGTTCAGCTCATAGGGTCTCCTGCTACTGTCCTCCTTCCACTGGTATACTGTTATGTTCAGCTCATAGGGTCTCCTGCTACTGTCCTCCTTCCACTGGTATACTGTTATGTTCAGCTCATAGGGTCTCCTGCTACTGTCCTCCTTCCACTGTACTCTACTGAACTCTGCTGTACTGAACTCTACTAAATTGTACTCTATTGAACTGTACTCTGCTGTACTGAACTCTACTCTATTTTGCCCTTGTAAAATGGACAGAATTAGGGTGGCTACATCAATGGAGGCCAGAGAATGTTATATTTAACCTCATAGTCGTTGTATGATTTCATATCCAAAGTGCTGGAGCACAGAGTCAAAACAAAACAAAATGTGTCACTGTCCCAATACTCTCACTGTAGCCTGTAGCCTGTAGCCTGTAGCCTGTAGCCTGTCCCAATACTCTCACTGTAGCCTGTAGCCTGTAGCCTGTAGCCTGTAGCCTGTAGCCTGTAGCCTCACTGTAAATGACACAATACATTTTCTACCATTCATATTTCACTCTAGCCTGTTGTTGATATGCCATTATAGGACTGAATCATGTGAAATATGTTTGGAAGGAGCGCGTCTTTGGTAACCGGAAAAGAGGCGCTCTTTTGGAAATGGGATGGATACAAGAGTACTGCAGGTAGGCAGTGAATAATGCAAAAGCATGAAGGCAAAAGCCTCAAGAGTTTAGAAACCTTCTGGCTAATGTCTGGCTAGGATAAGACAGACAGACATTGAACCAGCTTTCCTTATAGCAGGGTAAAGGTATTCTACTAAAGGCTTGTTATTAATCAAATGAAATGGAAACAAGCAATTATTACAGGAAAACAATTCAAATGTTTCTAAATTCACCGGATAATCTCATCTGTCGTTCCATGATGGGGCATATAGCCTACATGGAGTTGTTTTACGCATATACCAAAATAACAACAGGAGCTGGTTAAAATAATGTAATAGCCTACTGGATAAAAAGAGGATGCTCCCAAACTGGATCTTTAATAGCGCTTTGGTGATTAAGATTTATTTCAAAGTGGTCTCACGAGACAAACTCTTTATGATAGTCTTGACTACTTGGCGAATGCATTGGGAAGGACCCCCCCAAAAAACTGCCTTCATTGAGAGGAGATGAGGCTATGCTTGGTTTTTAATCAAATGAAACGAAATAGTTTAATAATATGTATATATATATATATATATATATTTTTTTTTTTTTCTAAATACGAAGTTTAGGGGCATATATTTTTTTCCCATGTGCATATGGGCACTATGGGCCATGGCTGGATAGATATGCGCTTCCGATGTCAAAATCCATGACATAACCAATCGCGTTACAGCAAAAAACAAATTTTGGTTGGTCTTAAATATCCCCACCAGCGCTACCAGGAATTGGCACTTTGACGTACGTTTTTAAGGACACACCTCAGATATTGCCACCCCTCCCACCTCAGTGGAAGCGAGCTCATGTAAGACAGGTAAATTACCAATCCTGGCGCTAGTGTTTGAAAACTGAAGATTGTATGTTACCTCTGATTCAGACTGTGTCTGACAGTGAGTGTGTTATCTAGCTCAGACTGGAATATGTCCCGGGATTCATCCGATGGCATTGAGGAGTACACTACATCAGTCACTGGCTTCATCAATAAGTGCATCGATGACGTCGTCCCCAAAGTGACCGTACGTACATACCCCAACCAGAAGCCGTGGATAACAGGCAACATCCGCACCGAGCTAAAGGCTAGAGCTGCCGCTTTCAAGGAGCGGAACACTAATCCGGACGCTTGTAAGAAATCCTGCTATGCCCTCAGACGAACCATCAAACAGGCAAAGCGTCAATACAGTACTAAGGTTGAATCGTACTACACCGGCTCTGAAGCTCCTCTGATGTGGCAGGGCTTGCAAGCTATTATGGACTACAAAGGGAAACCTAGCCGCGAGCTGCCCAGTGACACGAGCCTACCAGACGGGCTAAATGCCTTTTATACTCGCTTCGAGGCAAGCAACACTGAAGCATGCATGAGAGCACCAGCTGTTCCGGACGACTGTGTGATCACACTCTCCGTAGCCGATGTGAGTAAGACCTTTAAACAGGTCAACATTCACAAGGCCGCGGGGCCAAACAGATTACCAGGACG
Source organism: Coregonus ussuriensis (assembly GCA_031479575.1). NCBI lineage: Eukaryota > Metazoa > Chordata > Actinopteri > Salmoniformes > Salmonidae > Coregonus > Coregonus ussuriensis. Next base: position 50,998,886 of record CM062496.1, read on the forward strand.
TGTACTTAGGGACCAACTGGCAAGTGTCTTCACTGACATTTTCCACCTCTCCCTGACCGAGTCTGTAATACCTACGTGTTTCAAGCAGACCACCATAGTCCCTGTGCCCAAGAAAGCGAAGGTAACCTGCCTAAATGACTACCGCCCCGTAGCACTCACGTCTGTAGCCATGAAGTGCTTTGAAAGGCTGGTCATGGCTCACATCAAGATCATCATCCCAGAAACCATAGACCCACTCCAATTTGCATACCGCCCCAACAGATCCACAGATGACCCAATCTCAATTGCACTCCACACTGCCCTTTCACACCTGGACAAAAGGAACACTTATGTGAGTATGCTGTTCATTGACTTCAGCTCATCATTCAACACCATAGTGCCCACAAAGCTCATCACTAAGCTAAGGACCCTGGGACTAAACACCTCCCTCTGCAACTGGATCCTGGACTTCCTGACGGGCCGCCCCCAGGTGGTAAGGGTAGGCAACAACACATCTGCCACGCTGATCCTCAACACGGGGGCCCCTCAGGGGTGCGTGCTTAGTCCCCTCCTGTGCTCCCTGTTCACCCACGACTGCGTGGCCAAGCACGACTCCAACACAATCATTACGTTTGCTGATGACACAACGGTGGTAGGACTGATCACCGACGTAACTGGGCCAAGCTTCCTGCCACCCAGGACCTCTACACTAGGCGTTGTCAGAGGAAGGCACAACATTGTTTTAAATACTCCAGCCACCCAAGTCATAGACTGTTCTCTCTGCTACCGCACGGCAAGTGGTACCGGAGCGCCAAGTCTAGGTCCAAGAGGCTTCTAAACAGCTTTCACCCCCAAGCCATAAGACTGCTGCTACTCGCAGTTTATTATCTGTGCATGGTCACTTTACCCCTACCTACATGTACATATTACCTAAATTACCTCAACTAACCTGTACCCCCGCACATTGACTCAGTACCGGTACCCCCTGTATATAGCCTGTATATTGACTCAGTACCGGTACCCCCTGTATATAGCCTGTATATTGACTCAGTACCGGTACCAACTCTATATAGCCTCATTATTGTTATTTTATTGTGTTACTTTTTTACTTTAGTTTATTTTGTAAATATTTCCTTAACTCTTATTTTCTTAAAACTGCATTGTTGGTTAAGGGCTTGTAAGTATCTGGCGCACGTGACAAATTAAATTTGATTCCAGACTGTGTCTGACTGTGAATGTGTTTCCTCTGACTCCCAGCATGCCTTGCTGTGACTATGTTTGTCCATGTGTTGGTTTGTGTTTGGCCATACTTGCGAACATGAGAGAAAAGCGGATTTTGTTACAGGAAATAATCACTGCCACCTCGTGAGGTTAGCATAGGACTAAATGTAATGGAATGGAAACAGCATAGCCTTTGATCATGTGAAACTACGTCAATGATTTGAATTTGCTGACGCTTCAACTTAACCTAAAACTTAATATTTTTCTAATGTTCGCTAATATGACCCCTGTGTGTTTTACAGGCCCTCTGTGGTAACATCTCAGCTTTCTCTCCTGAACCAGACAGTGTTGTGGAGAGGAATGTTGCCCGTGTGATTCTGTTCCCCTGCCAGTCTATCTGTCTGAGTCCCAAATGGCACCCTATTTTGTTTAAGGCTCTATAGTTTACTAGGACCCATAGGGCTCTGGTCAAAAGTAGTGTACTATAGGGAATAGGGTACCATTTGGAATGCAGGCTCCGAGTCCAACATGCAGTTCCCACAGCTAACCGCACTTAACACTCTTGTTTCATTAGATGTGTGTGTGTGTGTGTGTGCGTGTGTGTGTGTGTGTGTGCGTGTGTGTGTGTGCGTGTGTGTGTGTGTGTGTGTGCGTGTGTGTGTGTGCGTGTGTGTGCGTGTGTGTGCGAGTGTGTGTGTGTGTGTGTGTGTGTGTGTGTGCGCGCGCGTGTGTGTGTGTGTGTGTGTGTGCGTGTGTGTGTGTGTGTGTATGCGTGCTTGCCTGCCTTTGACTCCCAGACTGTGTGTGAATCATATTATTCTGCCGCCACAGAAAGCCCTTTCCCAGAGTTCCCAGGGAACAATAACAGTTTCTTCCAATGCTGCATCTTGGGTGAATTTTAAAGCTGGTTCCAAGCCAAGGCCTAGGATGAGAACACGTCTGTGATCTTAGGCTTCTGTGTTCCGCAAGTTTCCCTGATGACTCCTTCATAAAACACATTTGAGGTTTTGTCTTCTATTGCTGGTTTTCATTCTTCTAATCTGAGTCAGACCTGGGTTAGACCTGGGTTAGACATGGGTTAGACCTGGGTCAGACCTGGGTTAGACCTGGGTTAGACCTGGGTTAGACCTGGGTCAGACCTGGGTTAGACCTGGGTTAGACCTGGGTTAGACCTGGGTTAGACCTGGGTCAGACCTGGGTTAGACCTGGGTCAGACCTGGGTTAGACCTGGGTTAGCTGGTCCATGTTGTCCTTGTCCCAGTCTGTAATCCCCACGTCTCAAGATGACCACCATAAATCCTCTAAGGCTTCATGCCACAATGACTAACACCCTGTAGCACTCACTTCTGGAATCATGAAGGGCTTTGAGAGGCTAGTTATGGCATACATCAACTACATCATCCCAGACCCACTACAATTTGCATACCGCCCCAACAGATCCATAGACGACGCAATCTCAATTGCTCTCCACACTGCCTGTACCCGCCTAGATAAGAGGAATACCTATGCGAGAATGCTGTTAATTGACTACAGTTCAGCATTCAACACCATAGTCCCCTCCAAGCTCGTCACCAAGTTTAGGACTCTGGGTCTGAACACCTCCCTCTGCAACTGGGTCCTGGACTTCCTGACGGGCCGACCCCAGGTGGTGAGGGGTAGGCAGCATCACCTCCACCACGCTGACCCTCAACACGGGGGCCCCTCAGGGGTGTGTGCTCGGTCCCCTCCTGTACTCCCTGTTCACCCACGACTGCGTGGCCTAGCACGACTCCAACGCCATCAAGTTTGCTGATGACACGACGATGGTAGGCCTGATCACCGGCGACGATGAGACAGCCTATAGGGAGGAGGTCAGAGACTGCTAAGACAACCTCTCCTTCAACGTCGGCAAGACTAAGGAGCTGATTGTGGACTACAGGAAACGGGGGACTGAGCACGCCCCCATCCACACCGACGGGGCTGCAGTGGAGCGGATTGAGAGCTAGTTCCTCGGGGTCCAATTCATTCAAAGGGACTTAAAACGCTCCACACACACTCAGACAGTCAGGAAGAAGGCGCGGCATGTAACTCACTCACTTCTCTCGTGTTCTTCTTATGTTTTTTGTTCTACTTGACGTAAAGAAAATAGTACTACTGATATTGATTACTGATATTGATTACTGATATTGATTACTGCATCGTTGGGAAAGAGTAAGAAAGGCATTTCACTTTACTTGTGCACGTGACAATAAAACTTGAAACAGCTGTTTCGCTGGAATATCCCTGCTGTCTTGAAGAACTTTAAGGCTCAGAAACCACACAACAACCCCCTGGTCTAAACAGAAACCACACTATAACCCCCTGTTCTAAACAGTGGCACGCACATACACACAGAAACGGTCCATGTAAGCAAACAGCTCTGTGGAACTGGTCTGTCTTCAGCCAGGTGTTGGTAGCTTCCCCAATGGCACCCTATTCCTTATGGACTCTGGTTAAAAGTAGTGCACTATATAGGGAATAGGGTGATGTTTGGGAGGCAATCAATACCTGGCTGTAGACAGACCAATTCCACAGAGCTGTTTGCTTACATGGACCGTTTTACTGCCACTGGTTTGTAAACAGCAGCACTGCAAAGTGCACTTAACTTAACCACTTTTGTACCTTAACATTAACGTAACATGTCTCCATCCACTGCTTCCTTCTTCCCCCTCACTGTGTGTGTGTGTGTGTGCTTGTGTGTGCATGTGTGTCAGTAGTGTTGGCGTGTGTTTGTGTGTGTGTGTGTGTTTGTGTGTGTGCGTGTGTGTGTGTGTGTGTGTTTGTGTGTATGTGTGTGTGCGTGTGCGTGTGTTTGTATGTGTGTGTGTGCGTGTGTGTGTGTGTGTGCGTGTGTGTGTACGGAGCAGATATCTTTTGTTTGGTTGTCCTGCCAGGCGTCATGGAAAGGTTTCAGAGAGTTCAGGGACGTTCCCAACGAGAGAGACAAACGTTCCCAACCATTCCTCACTCTCGCCCCAACGCCGGAACCCCCAACCTGGCAGACTGGAGAGAGAGAACAGAGGAGGGGAGGAAGGACAACCGAAGAGATTGGATATAGAAAGAGGCCTTTCTAACAGCCATCCCTATAGAAAGCTCTAATCTTGCTAGCTCACAGTGTCAAGGCCGCTAAGCTACATAGAAACGCACGATCTCCTCAGTACAGTTCAGAACAACACTCTTATCTCACACTGAATGGATGAACAAGCCAAGAACATAACTTTTTTTTAAAGGGGAAGTGCACCCGGCTGATATGGTCTCGTTTTGTTCGCTTGCTCCTCAAGAAATGCTGGCGGCCATGACAGAAGCCGATACGTGAGTTGGCGTGCAGGGGGTGTGGATTGATGTGGGTGTGTCCTTGGGTGTTTCCTTGCCACCACCAAGACACACCCATCTGTCAGAACCCCCCCCCCCCACTCAATCACATCAATGTAGTAACAGGTCCATGTAGAATAAACCAACCCTTTACATTGAAGCAGTGTTCTGATAATATAACAACGTGAACCTTTCATTGTCATTCCCAGCAGATACAGACACTGCGCCTATCGCCATTTAGAATGGTGGTAATGGGGCCACAGATGTAGGATCTTAATTTGAGTCAGTCTGCTACAGCAGGAAGATAATCCTGCTGCAACAGGAAATGTGAATTATTATGTGGATTATATATGAATGGGCATTTTTGTAAGGGTTGATACATTTTTCAGTAGAGCAAATCAAGTCTGAAAAAGTGGAAATGACAAACTTTAGAAGCCTTTTTAACACGTAAAAATACACTACAAGTTTTGCATTTCCTGCAGTGCAGGAAGATTCTAAGCAACAAAAGAGTGATCAAATTAAGATGCTACATGTGTACCTTGGCAAACACGTCAGAGTGGTGCTACCCTCCCTGTGTGGTGTCCCGTATACACCCGGAGTTCCCTACCCTCCCTGTATGGTGTCCCGTATACACCCGGAGTTCCCTACCCTCCCTGTGTGGTGTCCCGTATACACCCGGAGTTCCCTACCCTCCCTGTGTGGTGTCCCGTATATACCCGGAGTTTCCTACCCTCCCTGGGTGGTGTCCCGTATATACCCGGAGTTCCCTACCCTCCCTGGGTGGTGTCCCGTATATACCCGGAGTTCCCTACCCTCCCTGTGTGGTGTCCCGTATACACCCGGAGTTCCCTGATCCTGGTGCAGAATAAACAGGCTTTCTCCCTCCCCATAATGACTGAGACCATTAATGTGTATGTACAGTCGTGGTCAAACGTTTTGAGAATGACACAAGTATTGGTCTTCACAAAGTTTGCTGCTTCAGTGTTATGAGATATTTTTGTCAGATGTTACTATGGTACACTGAAGTATAATTACAAGCATTCCATAAGTGTCAAAGGCTTTTATTGACAATTACATTACGTTTATGCAAAGAGTCAATATTTGCAGTGTTGACCCTTCTTTTTCAAGACCTCTGCAATCCGCCCTGGCATGCTGTCAATTAACTTCTGGGCCACATCCTGACTGATGGCAGCCCATTCTTGCATAATCAATGCTTGGAGTTTGTCAGAATTTGTGGGATTTTGTTTGTCCACCCGCCTCTTGAGGATCGACCACAAGTTCTCAATGGGATTAAGGTCTGGAGAGTTTCCTGGCCATGGACCCAAAATGTCGATGTTTTGTTCCCCGAGCCACTTAGTTATCACTTTTGCCTTATGGCAAGGTGCTCCATCATGCTGGAAAAGGCATTTGTCGTCACCAAACTGTTCTTGGTGTCACGATCGTCATTAGATGAAACGGGCCAAGGCGCAGCGCGATAAGCGTACATGATTTATTAGATGTACAACACACGAACAAAAACAACAAACGATACGTGAAGTCCACAGGTTCACCAACACAAACCTACACGGAACAAGATACCACACCACACAAATGCCAAACCACTACCTAAGTATGGTTCCCAATCAGAGACAACAAGCAACAGCTGATTCACGTTGCCTCTGATTGAGAACCACCCCGGCCAACATAGAAACACAAAACATAGAAACTAACACCCTGGCTCAACATTAAAGAGTCCCCAGAGCCAGGGCGTGACACTTGGCTGGTTGGGAGAAGTTGCTCTCGGAGGATGTGTTGGTACCGTTCTTTATTCATGGCTGTGTTCTTAGGCAAAATTGTGAGTGAGCCCACTCCCTTGGCTGAAAAGCAACCCCACACATGAATGGTCTTAGGATGCTTTACTGTTGGCATGACACAGGACTGATGGTAGTGCTCACCTTGTCTTCTCCGGACAAGGTGTTTTCCGGATGCCCCAAACAATCGGAAAGGGGATTCATCAGAGAAAATGACTTTACCCCAGTCCTCAGCAGTCCAATCCCTGTAACTTTTGCAGAATATCAGTCTATCCCTGATGTTTTTCCTGGAGAGAAGTGGCTTCCTCGCTGCCCTTCTTGACACCAGGCCATCCTCCAAAAGTCTTTGCCTCACTGTGCGTGCAGATGCACTCACACCTGCCTGCTGACATTCCTGAGCAAGCTCTGCACTGGTGGTGCCCCGATCCCGCAGCTGAATCAACTTTAGGAGACGGTCCTGGCACTTGCTGGACTTTCTTGGGCGCCCTGAAGCCTTCTTCACAACAACTGAACCTCTCTCCTTGATGTTCTTGATGATCCGATAAATGGTTGATTTAGGTGCAATCTTACTAGCAGCAATATCCTTGCCTGTGAAGCCCTTTTTGTGCAAAGCAATGATGGCGGCACGTGTTTCATTGCAGGTAACCCAAGGTTAACAGAGGAAGAACAATGATTTCAAGCACCACCCTCCTTTTAAAGCTTCCAGTCTGTTATTCTAACTCAATCAGCATGACAGAGTGATCACCAGCCTTGTCCTCGTCAACACTCTCACCTGTGTTAACGAGAGAATCACTGACATGATAGCAGCTGGTCCTTTTGTGGCAGGGCTGAAATGCAGTGGAAAAGGTTTTTGGGGATTGAATTCATTTTCATGGCAAAAGGGGGACTTTGCAATTAATTGTAATTAATCTGATCACTCTTCATGACATTCTGGAGTAGATGCAAATTGCCATCATCAAAACTGAGGCAGCAGACTTTGTGAAAATTAGTATTTGTGTCATTCGCAAAACTTTTGACCACGACTGTATGCGTGTTTGTGTTGCGTCGGTCTGTGTGTGCGTGTGTGTGGCTTTTGTGTGGGAGTGTCGTGTAGTGTGTGTGAGTGGATGTGTATATAGTGTGTATATATAGTCTAGTGAGTGTGTATATAGTGTGTATATAGTGTGTATATATAGTCTAGTTAGTGTGTATATAGTGTGTATATATAGTCTAGTGAGTGTGTATATATAGTGTGTATATATAGTCTAGTGAGTGTGTATATAGTGTGTGTATATATAGTCTAGTGAGTGTATATATAGTGTGTATATATAGTCTAGTGAGTGTGTATATAGTGTGTATATATAGTCTAGTGAGTGTGTATATATAGTGTGTATATATATATAGTCTAGTGAGTGTGTATATAGTGTGTGTATATAGTGTGTATATAGTCTAGTGAGTGTGGTGTATATAGTGTGTATATAGTCTAGTGAGTGTGTATATAGTGTGTATATATAGTCTAGTGAGTGTGTATATATAGTCTAATGAGTGTGTATATAGTGTGTATATAGTCTAGTGAGTGTGTATATAGTGTGTATATAGTCTAGTGAGTGTGTATATAGTGTGTATATAAATAATAATAATTGGTCATTTAGCACACGCTCTTATCCATAGCGACTTACAGGAGCAATTAGGGTTAAGTGCCTTGCTCAAGGGCACATCGACAGATTTTTCACCTAGTCGGCTCGGGGATTAGAACCAGCGACCTTTCGGTTACTGGCACAACGCTCTTAACCACTAAGCTACCTGCCGCCCTTATATATAGTCTAGTGTGTGTATATATAGTCTAGTGAGTGTGTATATAGTGTGTATAATAATAATAATAATATGCCATTTAGCAGACGCTTTTATCCAAAGCGACTTACAGTCATGCGTGCATACATTTTTTTTGTGTATGGGTGGTCCCGGGGTTCGAACCCACTACCTTGGCGTTACAAGCGCCGTGCTCTACCAGCTGAGCTACAGAGGACCACAGTGTATATAGTGTATATATAGTATAGTGAGTGTATATATAGTCTAGTTAGTGTGTATATAGTGTGTATATATAGTCTAGTGAGTGTGTATATAGTGTGTATATATAGTCTAGTGAGTGTGTATATAGTGTGTATATATAGTCTAGTGAGTGTGTATATATAGTCTAGTGAGTGTGTATATAGTGTGTATATATAGTCTAGTGAGTGTGTATATAGTCTAGTGAGTGTGTATATAGTGTGTATATATAGTCTAGTGAGTGTGTGTATAGTGTGTATATATAGTCTAGTGAGTGTGTACATAGTGTGTATATATAGTCTAGTGAGTGTGTATATAGTGTGTATATATAGTATAGTGAGTGTGTATATAGTGTGTATATATAGTCTAGTTAGTGTGTATATATAGTCTGTATATATAGTATAGTGAGTGTGTATATAGTGTGGGCGGCAGGTGGCTTAGTGGGTAAGAGCGTTATGCCAGTAACCGAAATGTCGCTGGTTCTAATCCCCGAGCCGACTAGGTGAAAAATCTGTCTGTGCCCTTGAGCAAGGCACTTAACCCTAATTGCTCCTGTAAGTCGCTCTGGATAAGAGCGTCTGCTAAATGACATAAAATAAATAAATAAAGTGTATATATAGTCTAGTGAGTGTGTGTGTATATAGTGTGTATATATAGTCTAGTGAGTGTGTGTATATATAGTCTAGTGAGTGTGTATATATAGTGTGTATATAGTGTGTGTATATAGTCTAGTGAGTGTGTATATAGTCTAGTGAGTGTGTATCTAGTGTGTGTATACATAGTCTAGTGAGTGTGTATATATCGTCTAGTGAGTGTGTATATAGTGTATATATAGTCTAGTGAGTGTGTGTATATAGTCTAGTGAGTGTGTATATATAGTCTAGTGAGTGTGTATATATAGTCAAGTGTGTGTATATAGTGTGTGTATATAGTCTAGTGAGTGTGTATATATAGTCTAGTGAGTGTGTGTATATATAGTCTAGTGTGAGTGTGCATATAGTCTAGTGTGTATATATAGTCTAGTGAGTGTGTGTGTACAGTGAGGGAAAAAAGTACTTGATCCCCTGCTGATTTTGTACGTTTGCCCAGTGACAAAGACATGATCACTCTATAATTTTAATGGTAGGTTTATTTGAACAATGAGAGACAGAATAAAATCCAGAAAAACACATGTCAAAAATGTTATCAATTGATTTGCATTTTAATGAGGGAAATAAGTATTTGACCCTGTCACGTTCGTTTAATGACGGGACAGACCAAGGCGCAGCGTGATATACGTACATTTTTATTAAACCAATAAACACTCGACAAAACAATAAACGAAATGAAACGTGAAGTCCAAGGTAGCACACACAACATACCTTACACGGAACAAGATCCCACAACCCACTAGTGCCAATAGGCTGCCTAAGTATTGTCCCCAATCAGAGACAACGAGCGACAGCTGCCTCTGATTGGGAACCACACCGGCCAACATAGATATACACCTACTAGAAAAACAACACAGAACATACACAACAAAGAATATACACACCCTGACTCAACATATAAGAGTCCCCTGAGTCAGGGCGTGACAGTACCCCCCCCCCCAAAGGTGCGGACTCCGACCGCACAAAATAAACATAACAGGGTAGGGGCCGGGTGGGCATTCCGCCTCGGGTGTGACGACCTCTCACTCTCCGCCTCCCTGTTGCGCCCCTGGTCTGGTCTGGACCTCCGCGCGCTGCTTCCCCTCTCCTTCCTCCCACGATACGCCAGGCCCTGTCTGGACCCTGGTGTGGGAGACCCCGAACCTGGAGAGGGGCTGACGTCATGGTCTGGACTGGAGCCGCTGACCGGAGCTGGACTGGGCACCGGTGGAGCGGACTACTCTGGCTCCGGAGTGGAGCCGCTGACCGAAGCTGGATCAGGCACCGGTGGAGCGGACTGCTCTGGCTCCGGAGTGGAGCAGCTGACCGGAGCTGGATCAGGCACCGGTGGAGCGGACTGCTCTGGCTCCGGAGTGGAACAGCTGACCGGCACTGGATCAGGCACCGGTGGAGCGGACTGCTCTGGCTCCGGAGTGGAACAGCTGACCGGCACTGGATCAGGCACCGGTGGAGCGGACTGGAGCAGCTGACCGGTGCCGGACCAGGCACCGGTGGAACGGGCACGGGCCGTGCCGGACTGGACAAACGCACCACTGGTCTGGTGCGAGGAGCAGGCACGGGCCGGACCGGACTAGGAACACGCACCACTGGCTTGGTGCGAGGGGGAGGAACGGGCCGGGCCGGACTGGCGACGCACACCACTGGCTTGGTGCGAGGAGCAGGAACAGGCCGGGCCGGACTGGCGACGCGCACCACTGGCTTGGTGCGAGGAGCAGGAACAGGCCGGGCCGGGCTGGCGACGCGCACCACTGGCTTGGTGCGAGGAGCAGGAACAGGCCGGGCCGGACTGTGGAGGCGGACTGGAGGTCTAGAGCGGAGAGCTGGCACAACCCGTCCTGGCTGGCTGCCCACTTTCGCACTACACGTGCAGGGAGCTGTAGGTGTCTTGGAGGGCGGGTAGTTTGCCCCCGGTAATGCGTTCGGCAGACACAACAGTGGTAGGCCTGATCACCGACAACGATGAGACAGCTTATAGGGAGGAGGTCAGAGACCTGGCCGTGTGGTGCCAGGATAACAACCTCTCCCTCAACGTGACCAAGACAAAGGAGATAATTGTGGACTACAGGAAAAAAAAGAGGACTGAGCACGCCCCCATTCTCATCGACGGGGCTGTAGTGGAACAGGTTGAGAGCTTCAAGTTCCTTGGTGTCCACATCACCAACAAACTATCATGGTCCAAACACACCAAGACAGTCGTGAAGAGGGCACGACAAAGCCTATTCCCCCTCAGGAGACTGAAAAGATTTGGCATGGGTCCTCAGATCCTCAAAAAATTATACAGCTGTACCATCGAGAGCATCCTGACTGGTTGCATCACCGCCTGGTATGGCAACTGCTTGGCCTCCGACCGCAAGGCACTACAGAGGGTAGTGCGTACGGCCCAGTGCATCACTGGGGCCAAGCTTCCTGCCATCCAGGACCTCTATACCAGGCGGTGTCAGAGGAAGGCCCTCAAAATTGTCAAAGACTCCAGCCACCCTAGTCATAGACTGTTCTCTCTGCTACCGCACGACAAGCGGTACCGGAGTGCCAAGTCTAGGTCCAAAAGACTTCTCAACAGCTTCTACCCCCAAGCCATAAGACTCCTGAACAGCTAATCATGGCTACCCGAACTATTTGCACTGGTGATATGATCCTTGACTAGTCTCTCAAATCACTTCATGATGACAGAGGTCTACGGGGTGACAGTCATTTATGCTTTCTTGGGTACAGGAACAATGGTGGCCATCTTGAAGCATGTGGGAACAGCAAAATGGGAAAGGGAGAGATTGAATATGTCCGTAAACACACCAGCAAGCTGGTCTGCGCATGCTCTGAGGACACGGCTAGGGATGCCGTCTGGGCCGGCAGCCTTGCGGGGGTTAGCATGCTTAAATGTCTTACTCACGTCGGCCACGGAGAAGGAGAGGCCACAGTCCTTGGTAGTGGGCCTCGTCGGTGGCACTGTGTTATCCTCAAAGCGGGCGAAGAAGGTGTTTAGCTTGTCTGGAAGCGAGACGTCGGTGTCGGCGACGTGGCTGGTTTTCCTTTTGTAGTCTGTGATTGTCTGTAGACCCTGCCACATACGTCTCATGTCTGAGCCGTTGAATTGCGACTTCACTTTGTCTCCGTACTGTCGTTTTGGCTCTTTGATTGCCTTACGGAGGGCATAGCTGGACTGTTTGTATTTGTCCATGTTCCAAATCACCTTGTTGTGGTTAAATGCAGTGGTTCATGCTTTCAGTTTTGCGAGAATGCTGCCATCTATCCACAGTTTTTGTTTTGGATAAGTTGTAATCGTCACAGTGGGAACAACATCCTCTATGCACTTCCTGATGAACTTAGTCACAGAGTCAGTGCATACGTCAATGTTATTATTCTCAGAGACAACCTGGAATGTATCCCAGTCCGTGTGATCAAAACAATCTTGAAGCATAGATTCCAGACCAACATTGAACAGTCCTAACCACAGGTACTTCCTGTTTAAATTCCTGCCTATAGGAGGGGAGGAGCAGAATGGAGGCATGATCTGATTTTCTGAAGGGAGGGCGGGGGAGCGCCTCGTAGCCGTCCTGGAAGAGGGAGTCCCAATTGTCAAGAGCTCTTGATGAACGAGTAGCGCAGGCAATGTGTTGCTATAACTTCGGTAGCATTTTCCTCAGATTTGCTTTATTAAAGTCCCCAGCTACAATAAATGCGGCCTCAGGATATGCGGCTTCTAGTTTGCACAAAGTCCAGTGTAGTTCCTTGAGAGCCGTTGCGGTGTCAGCTTGAGGGGGAATTTACACAGCTGTGATGATGACCAAAGACAATTCTCTCGGGAGATAATGCGGTCGGCATTTGATAGTGAGGTATTCCAGATCGGGAGAACAAAAGGACTTGAGTTCCTGTACGTTTCCACAATCACACCATGAGTAGTTAATCATGAAAAATACACCTCCTCCTTTCTTTTTCCCGGAGAGTTCTTTCATCCTGTCTGTTTGGACGGAGGACAGGGGACAGTATGTCCGGAGAGTGCCATGATTCTGTGAAACAGAGTATGTTACAGTCCCTGATGTCTTTTTGGCAGGAGATCCTCGCCCTGGGCTCATCTACTTTATTGTCCAGGGATTGAACATTAGCGAGTATTTAATTTACTTTTATTTATACAGGGTGGTCACCACTGAGACCAGGGTCTCATTTGCCAGGGAGCCCTGTGAACATGAACATACAATAAATAACATCAATACAATAAAGAAAATGTATATCTGTGTTTTCTGTTTGTCTGTTGCCAGTTCGTCTTGTCCCGTCAAGTCCTACCAGCGTGTTCCCGTGTTTCCTGTGCTCTAGTTTTGTTTTGTTTTTTCCTAGTCTTCCCAGTTCTGACCCTGATGCTGCCTGCCGTCCTGTACCTGCCTGACTCTGATTTGGATTACGACACCTGTCTTGATTTACCTTTTGCCTGCCCCTTGTACTGTAATAAACTCTGAGACTCGTACTCTCTGCCTCCTGTGTCTGCATCTGGGTCTTAGCCTGAGCTGTGATAGGCTGCCGCATGCATTTAGATTATATCACCATAATCAAGTACTGGGAGAACCATTGCTTGAACAATCTTCCTCCTACTTTCCAAAGTGATGCAGGATTTATTTATATAAAAGAAACCAATCTTAATTCTCAGATTTTTTGTCAGTTTTTCAAAAGAGAAAATCGTAAATCCAAATATCCGGGTACTTACAGTATAATAGGGGATTTCCTTCAATGTGTAAATACGCAGGTCCAGGTGTATATTACGAGACCTAGAGAACAACATAAACTTGGTTTTATTAGCTTTTAGCACTAGTTTAAGATCAGTAAGTGATTTTTTAATGTTCCCTGAAACCTGGCTCGAGGTGAGTAACGGATTCCCTCTACTGGAATCAGAGTTTTCAGAAGCTATTTTATCAAATAGGTGGCCCGCTGAGGCAAAGTGGTTATTAAAAGCACCACAAATGTCAATCTTATCTGTTATGGGACCAGAGGCTGCCATAACCTGCTGGGGTAATGAGGGGGTGGAATTTTGTTTCAGAGATTTGACTACCTTACAGAAGGCAGCTGGTTTCCCACCATTCTCAGATACACGGTTCAAGAAGTTTGTCGATTTTTTGCTTTTCTAACCAGGGATAGACATCTATTTATCAAGCGTCTGAAGGACTGCCAGTAGAATCAGTCAACCTTAGCCCAAGCTAAATGTCTCTCCTGAAGTTTCTCTGATAGCTCATGTGTGAACCGGAGATTAGCTTTATCGTTTACCCTTAGTTTCTTGAACTGAGAATGCTGATCTGCAATAGAGTTGAGCAAAGAAGTAAAAACAATTGAGGGACTGAGCCGAGTCAAAGATATCTGACACAACCTCCCATCCACACAATCCCAGATCAGACAAGAAGTGTTGCTCATTGAAATTCCTATGATTTCTCTTTGTAATAATGCAAGTGCGTGATTTAGGTAGCTTAGCAATGGGACAAGGATCACTGAACACATTAGCAAAGATTCAATTGGCTGTATATTTAAGAGGGGCATTAATTAGAATAATAGCTGAAAGAGTAGATTTTTCAGGGGTGTTTAAAGTTTGGGCGGGTTGGTTCAGTTATCAGCTGAGTTAGATTTAACTCAATGCAGCTATCTTTCAGCTTATCAGAAGATGGCATCAACCAATCCAGATTAAGATCACCCTAAATTAATCATTCAGATTTAGCATAGTTAGATAGCAAGTCAGACAATTGGCTAAGATCACATGTTGAAGCAGAGGGAGGGCGATAAATTCCCATTAGCGTAAGTTGGGCATTATTACCAAGGCCCACATTTAGGACTAGACATTCAAATTGCTTAGGGACAGAGGTAGTGAGAGATACAGAATCATTTAAGTTGTCCTTTGTAAATATGGCGACACCTCCACCTCTTGCAACTCTGTCATTATAGCCAGTCAGAGAAAATTCCTTTACTTAGATTTGTGTGTATTAGGTTTTTGTTGTAGAACTGTTAGATATTACTGGCTAGATATTGCTTGACTGTCGGAACTAGAAGCACAAGCATTTCACTACACTCACAATAACATCTGCTAAACATGCGTATGTGACCAATACATTTGATTTGATTTGATTTGATCATTATTCGGCACAGTATTACGCAGCCAAGTTTCAAATACCATCAGAATGTCCTCGTTGGTTTTGAGAGGCCAGAGTTATAATAAAATCCATTTGAGATCAAACTTCTGGCATTTACATGAATCAGTCCGCTGATCAGAAGGAGTCTTCAATACAATCATACTATGCTCAGTCGGTAACCCCTTGTTTGAAAATACCATAGGGCTAGCTTGAATTGGTATAGATACAAGATTGTCTAGAACTGTACCATTTGGCCGATGCTTTGAGCGAGGACGTGGATTAAAACAAGAGTCAATGAGGGTTACCTGTTGCGGGCCTGCAGTATGATAATGCTGATAATTTATGTTTGGGATTACCTGAGCGGAACTTGGGGTACTGATAAGTCAACGTCTCAGTGCAGCCTTGAAATGCAAGGACAGGGTCCTGGCACCAAGATGATATGGGATGGACCCCATCCTCTCCGTAGAGCATCTTCTGTTTCCAAAAAGTGTCAAAGTTATCCACAAAAGTAACTCCAACAGAGCTACAGTAGACTCGTAGCCAGTCGTGTAGTGCCACTAACCTACTGAATCTTTCCCTGCCACGACTCAGTGATGGCACTGGGCCTGAAATAATTGGATGCTTGTCGGAGTATTTCAGAGTTCTAATTAGGTCTTTAAAATCCAGTTTCAGACGTTCCGAGCTAGCCATCCTAAAGTCATTAGATCCCACATGGACTACGACAGCGATAGCCCCTGTGTTCTGGTGTAAAACGGTAGGAAGCAGCCCAGTAATGTCCTGTACCAACTCCTGTGTTCTGGTGTAAAACGGCAGGAAGCAGCCCAGTAATGTCCTGTACCAACTCCTGTGTTCTGGTGTAAAACGGTAGGAAGCAGCCCAGTAATGTCCTGTACCAACTCCTGTGTTCTGGTGTAAAACAGCAGGAAGCAGCCCAGTAATGTCCTGTACCAACTCCTGTGTTCTGGTGTAAAACGGCAGGAAGCAGCCCAGTAATGTCCTGTACCAACTCCTGTGTTCTGGTGTAAAACGGCAGGAAGCAGCCCAGTAATGTCCTGTACCAACTCCTGTGTTCTGGTGTAAAACGGTAGGAAGCAGCCTGGTAATGTCCTGTACCTGAGCCCCAGGATAGCACAAGGTTTTTGCCCCAGGGACCGAGGTGTTTCTCACCATAGAGTTGCCGATGATAACGGCTGGTGAGATGGCAGAGGAGGTCCGGCATTTTTTTGTGCCTTTTTGTGGCTGACGGAGGAGCTGGTGCATCAGAGACCCTCGAGGTCCGGTGAGAGGAGGAGCGCAGCGGATCTGAGTCCGGGGCTTAGTCCCCTCCTGAACTTGGAGGATCCGAATCCGAGGCAGAATCCGTAGACAGAATCCCCCTGGGAAGGAGTCTGGATAGGGGACGATGGCATGGGAATCTCCGAAGCCAAAGAGGGCGAAGCTTTTTGACAACTGGATTTGGATTGTGCTTCCCAACGCCAAAGAAGCCCCACTCGCCACAGGCCGCTTCCCTCCATTTGGCCTATGGCGGGTGACGTGCTTCCATGGTTTGGCAGCAGAAATCCATCAGAAGCAACCGTCCTGCTCCATTTCCCAGGGAAGTGGGAGACTTCTTTGAGGAGTGTCCCTGGAAGGCATTGGCCATTCAGTCAAGGAGTGTTGACATGGTGGTGATACTCTCAAGACATGGGATTGGCATCCATCCTGTGGAGAAAGAGAAGGTAGGCAGGGGTACTTTCCCCAGTAATGGTGTAAATTCTTAATCTGTTTGTTAAGAGTAGCCACTTCTTCTGTATAGTCCTTTACCAGTAAACAATTGTTGCATCGGAACTATGGTTGGTCCACATTGTCCCGGAAGACAGCGTAGTAGTAAATACAGTTTCGGCAGAACAACATGCTCCATGTTTCCTCTGAACGGGGAAGCCTCCATGGGAAGAGACATGAGAACTGAATCCATGTCGCAGAGATAGCGATTTCAGGCAGAGTGTTATACATATACCCAGCCCTCGGTCTGTGTGTAACTGTCTGTGTAACTGTCTGTGTGTAACTGTCACAGTTAATATGTTGTTCAATGCTTCAATATTTCATACCCTGATCAAGGTACTAGAGCCCAGAACGGAACATTTTTCTGAATTGCTGTGAACCACCAACCTACATCCAGCTGTTTACTGTGATCCTACCACCAACCCGTATCCAGCTGTTTACTGTGATCCTACCACCAACCTACATCCGTCACGACTTCCTCCGAAGCTGCCTCCTCTCCTTGTTCGGGCAGGCTTCGGCGTTCGTCGTCACCGGCCTTCTAGCCACTGCCGCTCCATATCTCATCATTCCATTTGTCTTGTCTTGTTAATTAAACACACCTGGTTCATATTCCCCTCATTAGTACGTGTTTAAGTGTTCCCTCTGCCCCCCTTGTCCTTGTGGGTGATTGTTCATTGTGAGGATTTGTAGCTCGGTGGAGCTCGGTATTTTGTATTGACGGGGTATTTTCCCCGTGTGCCTGTTTGTTCCAGTGCGCCTGTTTTGCGCACTGGACTGGTTACGCTGGATTACGGAATAATCTCTGTATTCGGGGATTTACCCTCCTGCGCCTGACTCCTTAGAATCACGCATCACAACATCAAGCTCTTTACTGTGATCCTACCACCAACCTACATCCAGCTGTTTACACTGACTCTACCACAAAACTACATCCAGCCGACACAGTTTATTCACTTTCATGTAGCGACAATTCAACACACACACACACACACACCACCCATTAGTCGTCTGAACTCACACACACACACACACACACACACACACACACACACACACACACACACACACACACACACACACACACACACACACACACACACACACACAACGTCAAATAGTTGTCATTCCACTACTCACCTGTTAAACATAACACTAGATAATCACAGGACATATGGTCTTCATATAAGGAATCTGATGTTCTTCTACTTGTCTGTTTTCAATTTAGAAATGCTTGCACTACTTTTTGTGATGCACACACACACACACACGTACAAACACACATACACACACACGTACAAACACACACACGTACAAACACACATACACACATACACACACACATACACACACACACACACACACGTACAAACACACACACACACACGTACAAACACACATACACACATACACACACACACACGTACAAACACACATACACTCATACACACACACACACACACACACACATACACACACACACACACACACGTACAAACACACATACACACAATCACAGACACGCATGCTCGCACGCACACAGACACGCACACCAGGATTTAGAGAGCTTATAGCTTCCTGTTCTTTCATCTGTAGGATCTCGGGAAAGACTCAGTTTAACATTCCATATCGATGACATCACACAACCTACAGCACTATGCAACAGACACACGCACACACACACACACACACCACACACACACACACACACACACATACACACAACCTTTATCTTTATTTAGACAGGGAGTCAATGCTGAGACCAAGGTCTCTTTATTTAGACAGGGAGTCAATGCTGGGACCAAGGTCTCTTTATTTAGACAGGGAGTCAATGCTGAGATTAAGGTATCTTTATTTAGACAGGGAGTCAATGCTGAGACCAAGGTCTCTTTATTTAGACAGGGAGTCAATGCTGAGACCAAGGTCTCTTTATTTAGACAGGGAGTCAATGCTGAGACCAAGGTCTCTTTATTTAGACAGGGAGTCAATGCTGAGACCAAGGGGTCTTTATTTTTATATATATATATATACAGTGGGGGAAAAAAGTATTTAGTCAGCCACCAATTGTGCAAGTTCTCCCACTTAAAAAGATGAGAGAGGCCTGTAATTTTCATCATAGGTATACGTCAACTATGACAGACAAAATGAGATTTTTTTTTCTCCAGAAAATCACATTGTAGGATTTTTAATGAATTTATTTGCAAATTATGGTGGAAAATAAGTATTTGGTCAATAACAAAAGTTCCTCAATACTTTGTTATATACCGTTTGTTGGCAATGACACAGGTCAAACATTTTCTGTAAGTCTTCACAAGGTTTTCACACACTGTTGCTGGTATTTTGGCCCATTCCTCCATGCAGATCTCTTCTAGAGCAGTGATGTTTTGGGGCTGTCGCTGGGCAACACAGACTTTCAACTCCCTCCAAAGATTTTCTATGGGGTTGAGATCTGGAGACTGGCTAGGCCACTCCAGGACCTTGAAATGCTTCTTACGAAGCCACTCCTTCGTTGCCCGGGCAGTGTATTTGGGATCATTGTCATGCTGAAAGACCCAGCCACGTTTCATCTTCAATGCCCTTGCTGATGGAAGGAGGTTTTCACTCAAAATCTCAAGATACATGGCCCCATTGATTCTTTCCTTTACACGGATCAGTCGTCCTGGTCCCTTTGCAGAAAAACAGCCCCAAAGCATGATGTTTCCACCCCCATGCTTCACAGTAGGTATGGTGTTCTTTGGATGCAACTCAGCATTCTTTGTCCTCCAAACACAACGAGTTGAGTTTTTACCAAAAAGTTATATTTTGGTTTCATCTGACCATATGACATTCTCCCAATCCTCTTCTGGATCATCCAAATGCACTCTAGCAAACTTCAGACGGGCCTGGACATGTACTGGCTTAAGCAGGGGGACACGTCTGGCACTGCAGGATTTGAGTCCCTGGCGGCGTAGTGTGTTACTGATGGTAGGCTTTGTAACTTTGGTCCCAGCTCTCTGCAGGTCATTCACTAGGT
The DNA here is from genome assembly GCA_031479575.1 of Coregonus ussuriensis. Classification (NCBI taxonomy): domain Eukaryota; kingdom Metazoa; phylum Chordata; class Actinopteri; order Salmoniformes; family Salmonidae; genus Coregonus; species Coregonus ussuriensis. The sequence goes on from CM062496.1 coordinate 51,018,750, forward strand.
CCCCCTGTGTGGTTTTGGGATTTTTGCTTGTGATCATTTTGACCCCACGGGGTGAGATCTTGCGTGGAGCCCCAGATCGAGGGAGATTATCAGTGGTCTTGTATGTCTTCCATTTCCTAATAATTGCTCCCACAGTTGATTTCTTCAAACCAAGCTGCTTACCTATTGCAGATTCAGTCTTCCCAGCCTGGTGCAGGTCTACAATTTTGTTTCTGGTGTCCTTTGACAGCTCTTTGGTCTTGGCCATAGTGGAGTTTGGAGTGTGACTGTTTGAGGTTGTGGACAGGTGTCTTTTATACTGATAACAAGTTCGAACAGGTGCCATTAATACAGGTAATGAGTGGAGGACAGAGGAGCCTCTTAAAGAAGAAGTTACAGGTCTGTGAGAGCCAGAAACCTTGCTTGTTTGTAGGTGACCAAATACTTATTTTCCACCATAATTTGCAAATAAATTCATTAAAAATCCTACAATGTGATTTTCTGGAAAAAAAATTCTCAATTTGTCTGTCATAGTTGACGTGTACCTATGATGAAAATTACAGGCCTCTCTCATCTTTTTAAGTGGGAGAAGTTGCACAATTGGTGGCTGACTAAATACTTTTTTCCCCACTGTATATATATATATATATATATATATATATATATATATATATATATATATATTTATACTCCGGACTCTGACATTGCTCATCCTAATATTTCTATATTTATTTTACTTTTAGATTTGTGTGTATTGTTAGATATTACTGCGCTGTTGGAGATAGGAACACAAGCATTTCACTACCACCCACAGTAACATCTGCAAAATATGTGTATGTGACCAATACACTTTGATTTGATTTGATTTGAAATGCACACACTAGTCAAGTCAAGCTAGTGGGATGATGTCACTGGTACCTCTTCTGATGTGATGTGGGGTTTTAATAAAATAAAATAAATATGTGATTTGATTTGAAATCTAACAAAACAGCTCTAACTATCATCTCATTATTATTTTATCATTATTTTATTTATTATGTTAAGTCGGAAGTTTACATACACCTTAGCCAAATACATTTAAACTCAGTTTTTCACAATTCCTGACATTTAATCCTAGTAAGAAATTCCCTGTCTGAGGTCAGTTAGGATCACCACTTTATTTTAAGAATGTGAAATGTCAGAATAATAGTAGAGAGAATTATTTATTTCAGCTTTTATTTCTTTCATCACATTCCCAGTGGGTCAGAAGTTTACATACACTCAGTTAGTATTTGGTAGCATTGCCTTTAAATTGTTTAACTTGGGTCAAACGTTTCGGGTAGCCTTCCACAAGCTTTCCACTATAAGTTTGGTGAATTTTGGCCCATTCGTCCTGACAGAGCTGGTGTAACTGAGTCAGGTTTGTAGGCCTCCTTGCTTGTACACACTTTTTCAGTTCTGCCCACACATTTTCTATAGGATTGAGGTCAGGGCTTTGTGATGGCCACTCCAATACCTTGACTTTGTTGTCCTTAAGCCATTTTGCCACAACTTTGTAAGTACACTTGGGGTCATTGTCCATTTGGAAGACCCATTTGCGACCAAGCTTTAACTTCCTGACTGATGTCTTGAGATGTTGCTTCAATATATCCACATAATTGTCCTTCCTCATGATGCCATCTATTTTGTGAAGTGCACCGGTCCCTCCTGCAGCAAAGCACCCCCACAGCATGATGCTGCCACCCCCATGCTTCATGGTTGGGATGGTGTTCTTCGGCTTGCAAGCAACCCCCTTTTTCCTCCAAACATAACGATGGTCATCATGGCCAAACAGTTATATTTTTCATCAGACCAGAGGACATTTCTCCAAAAAGTACGATCTTTGTCCCCATGTGCAGTTGCAAACCGTAGTCTGTTTTTTTATGGCGGTTTTGGAGCAGTGGTTTCTTATTTGCTGTGCGGCCTTTCAGGTGATGTCGATATAGGACTCGTTTTACTGTGGATATAGATACTTTTGTACCTGTTTCCTCCAGCATCTTCACAAGGTCCTTTGCTGTTGTTCTGGGATTGATTAGCACTTTTCGCACCAAAGTACGTTCATCTCTAGGAGACAGAACGCGTCTCCTTCCTAAGCGGTATGGCTGCGTGGTCCCATGGTGTTTATACTTGTGTACTATTGTTTGTACAGATGAACGTGGTACCTTCAGGCATTTGGAAATTGCTCCCAAGGGTGAACCAGACTTGTGGTGGTCTACATTTTTTTCTGAGGTCTTGGCTGATTTCTTTTGATTTTCCCATGATGTCGAGCAAAGAGGCACTGTGTTTGAAGGTAGGCCTTGAAATGCATCCACAGGTACACCTCCAATTGACTCAAATTATGTCAATTAGCCTATCAGAAGCTTCTAAAGCCATGACATCATTTTCTGAAATTTTCCAAGCTGTTTAAAGGCACAGTCAACTTAGTGTATGTAAACTTCTGACCCACTGGAATTGTGATTCAGTGAATTATAAGTGAAATAATCTGTCTGTAAATAATTGTTGAAAAAATTATTTGTGTCATGCACAAAGTAGATGTCCTAACCGACTTGCCAAAACTATAGTTTGTTAACAAGAAATGTGTGGAGTGGTTGAAAAACGAGTTTTAATGTCTCCAACCTAAGTGTATGTAAACTTCCGACTTCAACTGTACAAAGGTATGTGAATTCGGCAATTTCAGCTACACCCGTTACATGTTTATCAAATCAAACACACATCCATGCAATCTCCATAGACAAACATTGGCAGTAGAATGGCCTTACTGAAGAGTCCTTTGTAGCTCAATTGGTAGAGTGTGGCGCTTGTAACGCCAAGGTAGTGGGTTCGATCCCCGGGACCACCCATACGTAAAAATGTATGCACACATGACTGTAAGTCGCTTTGGATAAAAGCGTCTGCTAAATGGCATATTATGAGCTAAGTGGCTTTCAACGTGGCACCGTCATAGGATGCCACCTTTCCAACAAGTCAGTTCATCACATTTCTGCCCTGCTAGAGCTTCCCCGGTTATCTGTAAGTGGGAATGTCTAGAAGCAACAACGGCTCAGCCGCAACGTGGTAGGCCACACAAGTTCACAGAACGGGACCGCCGAGTGATGAAGCCCGTAACGTGTAAAAATCGTCTGTCCTCGGTTGCAACACTCACTAACGAGTTCCAAACTGCCTCTGGAAGCAACGTCAGCACAATAACTGTTCGTCGGGAGCTTCATGAAATGGGTTTCCATGGCCGGGCAGCCACACACAAGCCTAAGATCACCATGCCTGGCTCGGAGAAGTGAAAACCCGTTCTCTGGAGTGATGAATCAGTTATGAATCACGCTTCACCATCTGGCAGTCCGACGGACGAATCTGGGTTTGGCGGATGCCAGGAGAACGCTACCTGTCCCAATGCATAGTGCCAACTGTAAAGTTTGGTGGAGGAAGAATAATGGTCTGGGGCTGTTTTTCATGGTTCAGGCTAGGCCCCTTAGTTCCAGTGAAGGGAAATCTTAATACTACAGCATACAATGACATTCTAGACGATTCTGTGCTTCAATCTTTGTGGCAACAGTTTGGGGAAGGCCCTTTCCTGTTTTAGCATGACAATGCCCCGTGCACAAAAGCGAGGTCCATACAGAAATGGTTTGTCGAGATCATTGTGGAAGAACTTGACTGGCCTGCACAGAGCCCTGACCTCAACCCCATCAAACACCTTTGGGATGAATTGGAACGCCGACTGCGAGCCAGGCCTAATCGCCCAACAACAGTGCCCGACCTCACTAATGCTCTTGTGGCTGAATGGAAGCAAGTCCCCGCAGCAATGTTCCAACATCTAGTGGAAAGCCTTCCCAGAAGAGTGGAGGCTGTTATAGCAGCAAAGGGGGGACCAACTCCATATTAATGCCCATCATTTTGGAATGAGATGTTCGACGAACATCCTTTTGGTCATGTAGTTTACCTTGTGTTCCATGAATATTTGTGTTGGCTCTGTCATGAGGCAGCCCACTGGGCACACCACGTAATTTTCAATGTGGAAATTTGGGTAATATATGGTTGAGACGTTGATCAATGAGATTTCTACCTTTGTTCACCCACTCAAAAAGACAGCCAGAAGTTTGTTGATATCCCAATGTGTTATCACTATGCTTTCAACCATCTAAAAAGCACAACCAAATTCCAATGAAAAAACTATGTCTGATTTTTGGTTTAGTTGTCATCTAAATGTGTTATCACTGCTTTCAACCATTTAAAAGCAGAACAAAGGTCTAGACCAGATCAACCGTTATCCGGCGTTAGAGATGTCATGTGGTCATTGTCATAAAGTGTCACGATCGTTATTAGAAGACACGGACCAAGGTGCAAAGTCCCCAGAGCCAGGGCGTGTCATAAAGCCATCTCACTTATGTTAGAAGTTTAGAATGAAAAAGTGTAAACTATATAGAAATAATAACACTAAATGTTTTAATCCTTAAAATAAATAATGAGGATTTCACATTCCAGTATTCGAACATAGCTGCATTGGATTTCTCTTAGTGTGACTCCAGTCAATTACAATGTCCGCTTTAGGTATAATGCTGAGAGGTCTAGTTCCACCGCCAAAGCAACCGATATGCGGGTGTTAGCTAAAGAGGATATTTTCAAATCCAGCCCAGGTTTCAAATGGGAATAGACTGTCAGATATTTTGTATTTATACAACTTAATGTGTTATCCCTGTACTTCATTTAATAGCAGAACCAAATGACTTGGATTACAATACATATTATTAAAGCAGTGATCTCCACACACATGTGACCTTTGTATGCGACCTTTGTATGCGACCTTGAACATGCAGCATTTTCTAGGATTTACATACGAAGACATTTATTGTTACAGTAACCTCAAAATGTGGATGTGTTAATCATTTTAAGGTTGAATAAATACTGTTCCATTACTTTGCAAGATGGCCTCAACTTTATGCTATTTACTGTTTTACAAAAGCAGTAATGAATTGTGTTTGGTTAACAACGCAACCAAATATCAACATTTAAATAATAGAACTAAATCGAATCAAATGTTATTTAAAGTGCATTTAAAATTTGATTTGATTTAGTTCTATTCTTGAACATACATTTTTGGTTGAGATGGAGACGTGAATCCAACATATTTTATTTTATTAATTTGTAGAAAAACTGAAATTAAAGCCAGACTAATAAGTCAGTGGCACAGATGGTGTCACGACTTCCTCCGAAGCTGCCACCTCTCCTTGTTCGGGCAGGCTTCGGCATTTGTCGTCACCGGCCTTCTAGCCACTGCCGCTCCTCATCTCATCATTCCATTTGTCTTGTCTTGTCAATTACACACACCTGTGGGTGATTGTTTATTTGTGCGATTAGTGGAGCTCGGTGGAGTTATTGCCGGGATATTTCCCCTGTACCTGTTATTGTTGGAGCTACCGTTACCTTGTATTGCCGGGGTAGATTTTCCCCTGTTTCATTTGTTGCTATCCAGCGCTATGTGTGTACGACGGAATAAACACTGCATTCGGCGATTACCCTCCTGCGCCTGATTCCTTCTATCACACTCATCACAGATGGAACTATCCAAGCAGATACAAATGTTGATGTTTGGTTGCGTTAAAAAACAAACACAATTCAATATCCAGTTTGTCTACAAATTAATAATTGATATGTTGGATTCACATCTCCATCTTAACCAAATAGTTAAAGAATAGAACTAATTCAGATAAAATCAAACTTTAAATGCAATTTAAATACATTTTGACTTTAGTCCTATTCTTTAACTTTGATTATTAACATATTAATTTATTAACATCAGGATTATATTTGAAATCTATTTTTAGTTTAACCCTGGGTTGAAATGGAACAATAGGTCATTATCAATAAAACAATTGACAACTATGTGCCGTTTTCAATGGATTGTTAAATAAATGTTTAAACTATTTGGTTTTAATATCGTCACCTCTTGAAGAGTATAGTCAAACCTACACATTTCAGATTATTCCACATTTATCTCCATCATCAGAGTTATACAGCAAGTAACTGCTTTTCATGATCAGTAAACATCAAACTTACATTTTTGGTTGAGATGTGAATCCAACATATTTTATTTTATTAATTTGTAGAAAAACTGAAATTAAAGCCAGACTGATAAGTCAGTGACACAGACTTCCGCCGAGTCTAAAACAGTTGACAACTATGTGCCGTTTTCAATGGATTGTTAAATAAATGTTTAAACTATTTGGTTTTAATATCATCACCTCTTGAAGAGCATAGTCAAAACTACTAATTTCAGATTATTCCACATTTAGCTCTATCGTCAGAGTTATACAGCAAGAAACAGCCTTATAATAATATAATAATAATATGCCATTCAGCAGACGCTTTTATCCAAAGCGACTTACAGTCATGCGTGCATACATTTTTACGTATGGGCGGTCCCGGGAATAAAATCCACTATCCTGGCGTTGCAAGCGCCATGCTCTACCAGCTGAGCTACAGGGGACCACAATCAATCACCACAGAATCAATTGATCTGTAATTTCAGATACGTGAGGATAGCCTCTCCATTTGTTGCTAGCTAGTTAAACAAATGCCGTGTCAGTTAGCTTCATCAGAGATTAGGCTTTTGGAAAGAGCTTGGCAAGTCGAGCTTGGCAAGTCGTCGTCGACTTCAACTGTAGCTGTTTATGACTTCCCAAAATGCTATACAGGTCTAGTATCATTGACGATCTACTGGATGACTTATAAAGTATGTTTACATTTCATTTGCTCTGTTAAACCTACCCTTTGAATGACTTCGCTAGCAACGGTGAATCTATTTAGTTATTAAACCCCATAATGGTCGAAGTCCGCGGAAATCTAATTATACAAAGACATCCTAGAGCTAGAGCTATGTGTTTGTCAAGTTCTGCGTGATTTCTGGCTGACCACAGCTCTGCCCAAACTTGAAAACGGCTTTATCCTTGATGAACGCAAAGGACAACTCAAAACTGTTCACTTTATGATTTTTTATTGTCATAAAGATGGAACAGAATAGGTTGATAACCTTCAAACCACACAAACAAAAACCCATGGATTAGTTACAAATAACTCTCAATTCCACTTTCTCAAAAATAAGCATAAACTAATGTTACTGAATCCTCAAACCTAACCAAACAATCATTTCATCATTTAGATTAACCTAGGATCATTGCAAGTTAATAATTAAATATCATAATTAAACATTTAACAATACACATGATTATAGTAACGTTACTGTCAAACAAAAGGGCATATAGAAGCATGAATTCACAACACATTCTGTCCTACCAGTTGCGTCTTTGGATGATCAGGAGCTGTGGTCATTGGTATCTCTTCTCAGGAATGAGTGAGAGCCAAGTAAGCTTTTACCAAACATTTCGATGCCATGCACATGCACTGCTTGTGGGTGCGCAGGTTAATATGGTCCCCAGAGCACTTCCTGGTGGTTGGTTTCAACAGCTCCGGTTGCATGGTTGCCCCCTGCAGGTTGGGAGTGCTTTGAGCACCCTGGGTGGATTTAGGCTTGAGTGCTCGGTATAGCTTGTAGTCAGGAATTGACACAACAGTGTTTTTACATTGGACGTCTGAAAACACTTTTTCTTTCAAATAACAAATCAGGAAACACTTTTTCACACTGGATGTTTTTTTTTACATTGGATGGTCTCAATGTCGCACTTCTGCATGAAGGTGACAGAGCTGGAGCGGTGTTTGTCAGACCATGAGACAATCCCGAAAATGTGTCTTCTCACAAAATTGTCTGTAGCGTCCGAATGATTTGGCCAACAAACTAGTATGTTTGAGACTTTCACAAAACACGATGGTTGTTCTCCGTTTTGCTCTGCGACCCCCCACAAGCGTCTTGGGACTCGTCTGAAGTCGGTACAGCCGATCTGCCAACTTCCGTCTGTAGCGTCCGGTCAGTCTAGGCTACGCACTAACAGGACGCCAACAGGCCTCAAAAGACTCTTCTGATGGTCCCTCGGGACTAGTTGAAACATTAATGGAAGTATATATGGAGACTGTTTAATGACAAAAATAAGTTAAATACCTGTAAAACAATCTAATAAAATGTTTCCTGATCTTTCTTATATCTCTCAGATATAGGAGAGACACTTCAGAACAAAACTTCCTTTTGATACTTTTTGGGGGGGACTTTCCGTTCCATGTAGTGAATCTGTTATCCAATGTGTTTGTACGGGCTAATAGCAGTAAAGACTGTTGTGCCATGTAGTGAATCTGTTATTCAATGTGTTTGTACGGGCTAATAGCAGTAAGGACTATCTGTTGTTCCATGCAGTGAATCTGTTATTCAATGTGTTTGTATGGGCTAATAGCAGTAAGGACTATCTGTTGTTCCATGCAGTGAATCTGTTATTCAATGTGTTTGTATGGGCTAATAGCAGTAAGGACTATCTGTTGTTCCATGTAGTGAATCTGTTATTCAATGTGTTTGTATGGGCTAATAGCAGTAAGGACTATCTGTTGTTCCATGTAGTGAATCTGTTATTCAATGTGTTTGTATGGGCTAATAGCAGTAAGGACTATCTGTTGTTCCATGTAGTGAATCTGTTATTCAATGTGTTTGTACGGGCTAATAGCAGTAAGGACTATCTGTTGTTCCATGTAGTGAATCTGTTATTCAATGTGTTTGTATGGGCTAATAGCAGTAAGGACTATCTGTTGTTCCATGTAGTGAATCTGTTATTCAATGTGTTTGTATGGGCTAATAGCAGTAAGGACTATCTGTTGTTCCATGCAGTGAATCTGTTATTCAATGTGTTTGTATGGGCTAATGGCAGTAAGGACTATCTGTTGTTCCATGTAGTGAATCTGTTATTCAATGTGTTTGTATGGGCTAATGGCAGTAAGGACTATCTGTTGTTCCATGTAGTGAATCTGTTATTCAATGTGTTTGTATGGGCTAATAGCAGTAAGGACTATCTGTTGTTCCATGTAGTGAATCTGTTGTTCAATGTGTTTGTATGGGCTAATAGCAGTAAAGACTATCTATTGTTCCATGTAGTGAATCTGTTATTCAATGTGTTTGTACGGGCTAATAGCAGTAAGGACTATCTGTTGTTCCATGTAGTGAATCTGTTATTCAATGTGTTTGTACGGGCTAATAGCAGTAAGGACTATCTGTTGTTCCATGTAGTGAATCTGTTGTTCTATGTGTTTGTATGGGCTAATAGCAGTAAAGACTATCTGTTGTTCCATGTAGTGAATCTGTTATTCAATGTGTTTGTACGGGCTAATAGCAGTAAGGCCAAATAAATGTTTTCATAAAAAATTAAAAATAAAGGATACTTCAATGGGTCTTAAAATTCTAAATCAAATAGCAAAATGATCCTTGGCATGACCTTCTTAAAACAATTCCATATAGCTTAGTAGAAACAGAGAATTAAGTCTAAGTCTAATTAAGATTAGTAAAACCCCTCCCCTCCACTAGCTTAGACTGTTTAGTGCCAAAAATAAGGGGTCATTCATTCTCACGATAGCACATCGGTAGTAGTTAGCACTGGTTGAAAAAGTACCCAACTGTCATACCTGAGTAAAAGTAAAGATACCTTAACAGAAAAATTATTCAAGTAAAAGTGAAAGTCACCCAGTAAAATACTACTTGAGTAAAAGTCTAAAAGTATTTGGTTTTAAATATGCTTTAAGTAACAAAAGTAAACCTAATTGCTAAAATATACAGTGAGGAAAAAAAATGTAAAAGTATAAATCATTTCATATTCCTTATATTAAGCAAATCAATGGCACCAATTTCTTGCTTTTTTATTTATTTACGGATAGCCAGAGGTCCACTCCAACATTTACAAACGAGGCATGTGTGTTTAGTGAGTCCAACAGATCAGAAGCAGTAGGGATGTCCAGGGATGTTCTCTTGATAAGTGCGTGAATTGGACCATTTTCCCGTCCTGCGAAGCATTCAAAATGTAACAAGTGGTTTCGGGTGTCAGGGAAAATGTATGGAGTAAAAAGTACATAATTTTCTTTAGGAATGCAGTGGAGTAAAAGTAGTCAAAAATATAAATAGTAAAGTACAGATACCCCAAAAACTACTTAAGTAGTACTTTAAAGTATTTTTACTTAAGTACTTTACACCACTGGTAGTCAGTAACAAATATCAAAGCTAAGCAGGGTTGACTTTAGTTAAAACACTGGATGGGAGACCAAATGGACATAAGCGTTAACGTTAGGTAGTTAGTAGCTACTGTACTCGAAATGTAGCTAGCTTGTTGCTACCTGGATAGCTACTAAACAATAGCTGGAACGACCTAGCGAACAGACGTGAACTGGCTGAGTCAATTCAGTGGCTAGCTTTGCACTTAACTGGCTAACAGTAGCTACTAAGGGTAAGTTATAACCTACATTTGTGTTTTATTTTTACATACTGGTAACCAGAGTCGTTCAAGGGAATTTGGGACATGGGTGACTAGTTAACGTTAGCTTGGCTCTCTCTGTGTGTTCGTGCCGTGGGAGGAGGGTTTTTTTCGTTGGCAGAGAGCAACGTCTAGCTAGTATGCTAACTATTCTAGCTAACTAACTGGCTGAATAAGTTGACGACGGACTCACTCAAACTGTCAAAACGAACCCAAAACTTTACACAACGCTAGACACGGACACGAATGATCACACTGGTAGTTTGTTGTAACCGAGTATTGGTGCTAAACCGTGTTATTGGAGGCTGGCATGCTAGTTGGCTATGGCGTCATAGGATTCGGTGCCCTGGACGGTTTTCGCGGAAGAATACTGTTCCAAGTTAGCTTCCTGAATAAACTAAGTTAGAGTCTATTCCTAGAAAACATTGAACCGCTGTAGTTTACAACAATTATAATTTCTAAAGTGGAAGTTGGGAGAGTTATATTTGAGTGTTTCAGTGAAACGTAAGTGAGGGAGGCCCCGCTCTCTCGATTTCCCAGATGTTTAGCTCATTTCATTCCGATCTCCTTTGCATTATTGTAGCCTTTTCTGTAGCCTGTCAACTATGTGTCTGTCTATCCCTGTTCTCTCCTCTCTGCACAGGCCATACAAACGCCTCACACCGCGTGGCTGCTGCTACTCTAATCTGGTGGTCCATGCGCGCACGACCCACGTGGAGTTCCAGGTCCCCGGCAGCCTCTGGAACTGCCGTTCTGCAGCCAACAAGGCAGAGTTCATCTCAGCCTATGCTACCCTCCAGTCCCTCGACTTCTTGGCGCTGACAGAAACATGGATTACCACAGAAAACACTGCTACTCCTACTGCTCTCTCCTCGTCTGACCATGTGTTCTCGCATACCCTGAGAGCATCTGGTCAGCAGGGTGGTGGCACAGGAATCCTCATCTCTCCCAAGTGGACATTCTCTCTTTCTCCCCTGACCCATCTGTCTATCTCCTCATTTGAATTCCATGCTGTCACAGTCACTAGCCCATTCAAGCTTAACATCCTTATCATTTATCGCCCTCCAGGTTCCCTTGGAGAGTTCATCAATGAGCTTGACGCCTTGATAAGTTCCTTTCCTGAGGATGGCTCACCCCTCACAGTTCTGGGTGACTTTAACCTCCCTACATCTACCTTTGACTCATTTCTCTCTGCCTCCTTCTTTCCACTCCTTTCTTCTTTTGACCTCACCCTCTCACCGTCCCCCCCTACTCACAAGGCAGGCAATACGCTTGACCTCATCTTTACTAGATGCTGATCTTCTACTAATCTCACTGCAACTCCCCTCCAAGTCTCCGACCACTACTTTGTATCCTTTTCTCTCTCGCTCTCCTCCAACACTACTCACTCTGCCCCTACTCAGATGGTAATGCGCCATCGCAACCTTCGCTCTCTCTCTCCCGCTACTCTCTCCTCTTCCATCCTATCATCTCTTCCCTCTGCTCATCCTTCTCCCTCCAATCTCCTGATTCTGCCTCCTCAACCCTCCTCTCCTCCCTTTCTGCATCCTTTGACTCTCTATGTCCCCTATCCTCCCGGCCGGCTCGGTCCTCCCCTCCTGCTCCGTGGCTTGATGACTCATTGCGAGCTCACAGAACAGAGCTCCGGGCAGCTGAGCGGAAATGGAAGAAAACTAAACTCCCTGCCGACCTGGCATCTTTTCACTCCCTCCTCTCTACATTTTCTTCATCTGTTTCTGCTGCTAAGGCCACTTTCTACCACTCTAAATTCCAAGCATCTGCCTCTAACCCTAGGAAGCTCTTTGCCACCTTCTCCTCCCTGCTGAATCCTCCTCCCCCTCCCCCCCTCCTCCCTCTCTGTGGATGACTTCGTCAACCATTTTGAAAAGAAGTCAAATGACACCGCTGGTCCTGCTCACACTGCCCTACCCTATGCTTTGACTTCTTTCTCCCCTCTCTCTCCAGATGAAATCTTGCGACTTGTGACGGCCGGCCACCCAACAACCTGCCCGCTTGACCCTATCCCCTCCTCTCTTCTCCAGACCATTTCCGGAGACCTTCTCCCTTACCTCACCTCGCTCATCAACTCATCCTTGACCGCTGGCTATGTCCCTTCCGACTTCAAGAGAGCGAGAGTTGCACCCCTTTTCAAAAAACCTACACTCGATCCCTCCGATGTCAACAACTACAGACCAGTCCCTGCTTTCTTTTCTCTCCAAAACTCTTGAACGTGTCGTCTTTAGCCAACTCTCTTGCTATCTCTCTCAGAATGACCTTCTTGATCCAAACC
>CM062496.1:51036418-51038918 GCA_031479575.1 Coregonus ussuriensis
CCCGACCCAGTGACTCAGTGTTCAGTCTCTCATGAGGCAGGCTACCAGGCAGGAGGAGAGGAGCTTGAGCAAAGAAAGAAATTGAGTGCAGAGTGAAGAGTCAAACAACGAGGTGAACCGAACATTGTTGTTGAGTGGCGTGTCACAGGACTCGTCTGAAGGTAACCAATACAAATGAATGGAACTATGGAGGTAGTTTTCTGCCCCAAAAAATAAATAAGGGGTTAAATATGTGCAAAATATACAGTGGGGTAAAAAAGTATTTAGTCAGCCACCAATTGTGCAAGTTCTCCCTCTTAAAAAGATGAGAGAGGCCTGTAATTTTCATCATAGGTACACGTCAACTATGACAGACAAAATGAGTAAAAAAAATCCAGAAAATCACATTGTAGGATTTTTTATGAATTTATTTGCAAATGATGGTGGAAAATAAGTATTTGGTCAATAACAAAAGTTTCTCAATACTTTGTTATATACCCTTTGTTGGCAATGACACAGGTCAAACGTTTTCTGTAAGTCTTCACAAGGTTTTCACACACTGTTGCTGGTATGTTGGCCCATTCCTCCATGCAGATCTCCTCTAGAGCAGTGATGTTTTGGGGCTGTCGCTGGGCAACACGGACTTTCAACTCCCTCCAAAGATTTTCTATGGGGTTGAGATCGGGAGACTGGCTAGGCCACTCCAGGACCTTGAAATGCTTCTTACGAAGCCACTCCTTCGTTGCCCGGGCGGTGTGTTTGGGATCATTGTCATGCTGAAAGACCCAGCCACGTTTCATCTTCAATGCCCTTGCTGATGGAAGGAGGTTTTCACTCAAAATCTCACGATACATGGCCCCATTCATTCTTTCCTTTACACGGATCAGTCGTCCTGGTCCCTTTGCAGAAAAACAGCCCCAAAGCTTGATGTTTCCACCCCCATGCTTCACAGTAGGTATGGTGTTCTTTGGATGCAACTCAGCATTCTTTGTCCTCCAAACACGACGAGTTGAATTTTTACGAAAAAGTTATATTTTGGTTTCATCTGACCATATGACATTCTCCCAGTCCTCTTCTGGATCATCCAAATGCACTCTAGCAAACTTCAGACGGGCCTGGACATGTACTGGCTTAAGCAGGGGGACACGTCTGGCACTGCAGGATTTGAGTCCCTGGCGGCGTAGTGTGTTACTAATGGTAGGCTTTGTTACTTTGGTCCCAGCTCTCTGCAGGTCATTCACTAGGTTCCCCCGTGTGGTTCTGGCATTTTTGCTCACCGTTCTTGTGATCATTTTGACCCCACGGGGTGAGATCTTGCGTGGAGCCCCAGATCGAGGGAGATTATCAGTGGTCTTGTATGTCTTCTATTTCCTAATAATTGCTCCCACAGTTGATTTCTTCAAACCAAGCTGCTTACCTATTGCAGATTCAGTCTTCCCAGCCTGGTGCAGGTCTACAATTTTGTCTCTGGTGTCCTTTGACAGCTCTTTGGTCTTGGCCATAGTGGAGTTTGGAGTGTGACTGTTTGAGGTTGTGGACAGGTGTCTTTTATACTGATAACAAGTTCAAACAGGTGCCATTAATACAGGTAACGAGTGGAGGACAGAGGAGCCTCTTAAAGAAGAAGTTACAGGTCTGTGAGAGCCAGAAATCTTGCTTGTTTGTAGGTGACCAAATACTTATTTTCCACCATAATTTGCAAATAAATTCATTACAAATCCTACAATGTGATTTTCTGGATTTTTTTTACTCATTTTGTCTGTCATAGTTGATATGTACCTATGATGAATATTACAGGCCTCTCTCATCTTTTTAAGTGGGAGAACTTGCACAATTGGTGGCTGACTAAATACTTTTCCATGGGAGTAGTAGAGGGGGGAATCCAGGACAGAGTAGCAGGATGACGAGACGTGGGACTGGAGACAGGGACCAGAGTCGGAGCGGGCAGAACTGTAGCGGAGAGGAAAACAGGCACAACAGGATAACAGGATCTGAACAGTAACAAACGGCTAGAACCGTAGACTGACTGAGCAGAGATTACGATCTGGCAGCGTGGAAGTGGCAGGACTGAGTATTTGTAGAGGTCTTGATTATGGAACAGGTTGCAACTGGTGGGGATCTGCTCTGACTCCAGCACACCTGTCTCCGCCCACACAATCACACACACACACACAGAGAGGGAGAGGGAGAGGAAGAGAGAGAGAGAGAGAGAGAGAGAGAGAGATAGAGAGAGAGAGAGAGAGAGAGAGAGAGAGAGAGAGAGAGAGAGAGAGAGAGAGAGAGAGAGAGAGAGAGAGAGAGAGAGAGAGAAAGAGAGAGAGAGAGTGTACTGGGGGAATGGTGGCATGTCAAGGAGACACAGGATGAGCAGTAGAGGGCGTTGCAGGGGCAGATGTGACAATTTTCTCAAAAAACTTCACCTGGAATGCTTTTCCAACAGTCTTGAAGGAGTTCCCACATATGCTGAGCACTTGTTGGCTGCTTTTCCTTCACTCTGCGGTCCGACTCATCCCAAATCACC
>CM062496.1:51048918-51157378 GCA_031479575.1 Coregonus ussuriensis
ACAGCTCAGCATTCAACACCATAGTGCCCTCTAAGCTCATCACTAAGCTAAGGATCCTGGGAATAAACACCTCCCTCTGCAACTGGATCCTGGACTTCCTGACGGGCCGCCCCCAGGTGGTAAGGGTAGGTAACAACACATCTGCCACACTGATCCTCAACACGGGGGCCCCTCAGGGGTGCGTGCTCAGTCCCCTCCTGTACTCTCTGTTCACCCATGACTGCATGGCCAGGCACGACTCCAACACCATCATTAAGTTTGCCGACGACACAACAGTGGTAGGCCTGATCACCGACAACGATGAGACAGCCTATAGGGAGGAGGTCAGAGATCTGGCCGTGTGGTGCCAGGACAACAACCTCTCCCTCAACGTGACCAAGACAAAGGAGATGATTGTGGACTACAGGAAAAAAAAGAGGACTGAGCACGCCCCCATTCTCATCGACGGGGCTGTAGTGGAACAGGTTGAGAGCTTCAAGTTCCTTGGTGTCCACATCACCAACGAACTATCATGGTCCAAACACACCAAGACAGTCGTGAAGAGGGCACGACAAAGCCTATTCCCCCTCAGGAGACTAAAAAGATTTGGCATGGGTCCTCAGATCCTCAAAAAATTCTACAGCTGCACCATCGAGAGCATCCTGACTGGTTGCATCACCGCCTGGTATGGCAACTGCTTGGCCTCTGACCGCAAGGCACTACAGAGGGTAGTGCGTACGGCCCAGTACATCACTGGGGCAAAGCTCCCTGCCATCCAGGACCTCTATACCAGGCGGTGTCAGAGGAAGGCCCTCAAAATTGTCAAAGACTCCAGCCACCCTAGTCATAGACTGTTCTCTCTGCTACCGCACGGCAAGCGGTACCGGAGTGCCAAGTCTAGGTCCAAAAGACTTCTCAACAGCTTCTACCCCCAAGCCATAAGACTCCTGAACAGCTAATCATGGCTACCCGGACTATTTGCACTGCCCCCCCACCCCATCCTTTTTACGCTGCTGCTACTCTGTTAAGTATTTATGCATAGTCACTTTAACTCTACCCACATGTACATATTACCTCAACTACCTCAACTAGCCGGTGCCCCCGCACATTGACTCTGCAACGGTACCCCCCTGTATATATAGCCTCCCTACTGTCACTTTATTTTACTGTATATATAGCCTCCCTACTGTCACTTTATTTTACTTCTGCTCTTTTTTTCTCAACACTTTTTTTGTTGTTGTTTTATTCTTACTTTTTTTGTTTAAAATAAATGCACTGTTGGTTAAGGGCTGTAAGTAAGCATTTCACTGCAATGTCTGCACCTGTTGTATTCGGCGCATGTGACCAATAAAATTTGATTTGATTTGATTTGATTTGATTTGACACAAAACACACAACACTGTTAGAATGTCTGTGTCCCAAATTGTACACTTTTCAATTTCTTATATAGTGCACTATTTTTGACTGGAGCCATATATGGGGAACATGGTGTCATTTGGGACGCATCCGATGTCTGGGATCAGTTTGGTGTGGTACCGTCTAGCACTTACAGAGAATAAAACGTTGGCAGTGTCCTCCCATACTGTTCTCTTTGGGTCTGTCTCTTCTGGCAGCCAAATAGACGTGCATCTCTATATGCTTAAAGTCAGTAGTGAACTTGTTCTTAAAAAAATAGCATTGCATTTGGTCAAACACAATTCTCTCCATCAGTTTACTTTTAGGCAGCAAAATGATTGGGCGGCTGTTAGAGCCAGCAACGGGATGCTTTACTATTTTGTGGAATTACTTTAGCCTCCTGTGGACTCTTTTATAGGCTTTGGTTAAAGATATAGCAAACAGGCGTGGCAATACCGTCTACTACCATTCTCAATAGTTTCCCATCTAGGTTGTCTATACAGTGCCTTGCAAAAGTATTCATCCCCCTTGGCGTTTTTCCTATTTTGTTGCATTACAACCTGTAATTTAAATGGATCTTTATTGGGATTTCATGTAATGGACATACACAAAATAATCCAAATTTGTGAAGTGAAATGAAAAAATAACTTGTTTCAGAAAATGCTAAAAAATAAATAACGGAAAAGTGATGCGTGCATATGTATTCACCGCCTTTGCTATGAAGCCCCTAAATAAAGATCTGGTGCAACCAATTACCTTCAGAAGTCACATAATTAGTTAAATAAAGTCCTCCTGTGTGCAATCTAAGTGTCACATGATCTCAGTATAGATACACCTGTTCTGAAAGGCCCCAGAGTCTGCAACACCGCTAAGCAAGGGGCACCATGAAGACCATGGAGCTCTCCAAACAGGTCAGGGACAACGTTGTGGAGAAGTACAGATCACGGTTGGGTTATAAAAAAAATATCAGAAACTTTGAACATCCCACGGAGCATCATTAAATCCATTATTAAAAAATGGAAAGAATATGGCACCACAACAAACCTGCCAAGAGAGGGCCGCCCACCAAAACTCACAGACCAGGCAAGGAGGGCATTAATCAGAGAGGCAACAAAGAGACCAAAGATAACCCTGAAGGAGCTGCAAAGCTCCACAGCGGAGATTGGAGTATCTGTCCATAGGACCACTTTAAGCCATACACTCCACAGAGCTGAGCTTTACGGAAGAGTGGCCAGAAAAAAAGCCATTGCTTAAAGAAAAAAATAAGCAAACACATTTGGTGTTCACCAAAAGGCATGTGGGAGACTCCCCAAACATATGGAAGAAGGTAATCTGGTCAAAATTGAGCTTTTTGGCCATCAAGGAAAACGCTATATCTGGCGCAAACCCAACACCTCTCATCACCACGAGAACACCATCCCCAAGTGAAGCATCGTGGTGGCAGCATCATGCTGCGGGGATGTCTTTCATCGGCAGGGACTGGGAAACTGGTCAGAATTGAAGGAATGATGGATGGCGCTAAATACAGGGAAATACTTGAAGGAAACCTGTTTCAGTCTTCCAGATATTTGAGACTGGGACGGAGGTTCACCTTCCAGCAGGACAATAACCCTAAGCATACTGCTAAAGCAACACTTGAGTGGTTTAAGGGGAAACGTTTAAATGTCTTGGAATGGCCTAGTCAAAGCCCAGACCTCAATCCAATTGTGAATCTGTGGTATGACTTAAAGATTGCTGTACAGCAGCGGAACCCATCCAACTTGAAGGAGCTGGAGCAGTTTTTCCTTGAAGAATGGGCAAAAATCCAAGTGGCTAGATGTGCCAAGCTTATAGTGACATACCCCAAGAGACTTGCAGCTGTAATTGTTGCAAAAGGTGCCTCTACAAAGTATTGGGTGTTGAATAGTTATGCACGCTCAAGATTTCTGTTTTTCTGTCTTATTTCTTGTTTGTTTCACAAAACAAAATATTTTGCATCTTCAAAGTGGAAGGCATGTTGTGAAAAAAATAAATTTTAATTCCAGGTTGTAAGGCAATAAAATAGGAAAAATGCCAAGGGGGTTGAACACTTTCACAAGCCACTGTACCTGGTGGCTCATCATTATTGATGGGATAGCAAAAAAAATTCCACCTCTCACACACTAACTTGACCAAATTCAAAACAGCAATCCTTCTCTTTCATTATTAGATATTTTATAAAAAAAATATGATGGTACACTGTTTAATGTTGTCATTTCACTTCTGAGTTTTTCCACTGTAATAGTAAAATAGTAATTGAAATGATTGGCAATATTGAAAGGCTTCATTGTAAATGACCCATCAACTTAAATGAACGATGGAGATGAATTGGGTTTTCTGCCCATGATATTGTTTAAAGTACTCCAAAGTATGTAATTTATCTTGGTTTTGTCAATATATACTGAACAAAAATATAAACGCCAAATGTAAAGTATTGGTACCATCTTTCAAATCAAATCAAATCAAAATCAAATTTTATTTGTCACATATGTCGAATCAGGGTATAATTACAAACACTGCAGGTCACTAGTTTATATAGTGTCAAAGGACACACACGGGTGTCTGTAATCATGGCCGGGTGTGGCCTGAGATCATTGGTTAATTCACAGATAAACAGAACATACAAAAAACATGGATGGCGTACGATCATAGATACAACTTGGCTACATCGGCCCACAAACATTTACAATGAATAGCAAAATCACAATAATCACATGAATGGCTTCAAATCAAAGTTTACATTGAGACCAAAGGGAGCAAGGGTCTTTAAATTAAAGATCCAGGCAGCCTCTCGTTTTAACAATAAGTTGTTGAGGTCACCTCCTAGGGAGGGTGACAATTCCAGTGGGTCAGAAGTTTACACTAAGTTCACTGTGCCTTTAAACAGCTTGGGAAATTCCAGAAAATGATGTCATGGCTTTAGAAGGTTCTGATAGGCTAATTGACATCATTTGAGTAAATTGGAGGTGTACCTGTGGATGCATTTCAAGGCCTACCTTCAAACACAGTGCCTCTTTGCTTGACATCATGGGAAAATCAAAAGAAATCAACCAAGACCTCAGAGAAAAAATGGACTGGTTCATCCTTGGGAGCAATTTTCAAACGCCTGAAGGTATCACGTTCATCTGTACAAACATTAGTATGCAAGTATAAACACCATGGGACCACGCAGCCGTCATACCGCTCAGGAAGGAGACGCGTTCTGTCTCCTAGAGATGAACGTAGTTTGGTGCGAAAAGTGCTAATCAATCCCAGAACAACAGCAAAGGACCTTGTGAAGATGCTGGAGGAAACAGGTACAAAAGTATCTATATCCACAGTAAAACGAATCCTATATCGACATAACCTGAAAGGCCGCTCAGTAAGGAAGAAGCCACTTCTCCAAAACCGCCATAAAAAGGCCAGACTACGGTTTGCAACTGCACATGGGGACAAAGATCGTACTTTTTGGAGAAATGTCCTCTGGTCTGATGAAAAATATAACTGTTCACGGCCATAATGACATTCGTTATATTTGGAGGAAAAAGGGGGTTGCTTGCAAGCTGAAGAACACCATCCCAACCATGAAGCATGGGGGTGGCAGCATCATGCTGTGGGGGTGCTTTGCTGCAGGAGGGACTGGTGCACTTCACAAAACAGATGGCATCATGAGGAAAGAAAATTATGTGGATATATTGAAGCAACATCTCAAGACATCAGTCAGGAAGTTAAAGCTTGGTCGCAAATGGGTCTTCCAAATGAACAATGACCCCAATCATACTTCCAAAGTTGTGGCAAAATGGCTTAAGGACAACAAAGTCAAGGTATTGGAGTAGCCATCACAAAGCCCTGACCTCAATCCTATAGAACATTTGTGGGCAGAACTGAAAAAGCATGTGCGAGCAAGGAGGCTTACAAACCTGACTCTGTTACACCAGCTCTGTCAGGAGAATGGGCCAAAATTCACCCAACTTATTGTGGGAAGCTTGTGGAAGGCTACCCGAAATGTTTGACCCAAGTTAAACAATTTAAAGGCAATGCTACCAAATACTAATTGAGTGTATGTAAACTACTGACCCACTGGGAATGTGATGAAAGAAATAAAAGCTGAAATAAATAATTCTCTCTACTATTATTCTGACATTTCACATTCTTAAAATAAAGTGGTGATCCTAACTGAGCTAAGACAGGGAATTTTTACTAGGATTAAATGTCAGGAATTGTGAAACTGAGTTTAAATGTATTTGGCTAAGGTGTATGTAAACTTCCGACTTCAACTGTAGGTATTACAGACTCGGTCAAGGAGATGTTGAAAATGTCAGTGAAGACACTTGCCAGTTGGTCAGCGCATGCTCTAAGTACGTGTCCTGGTAATCCATCTGGCCCTGCGGCCTTGTGAATGTTGACCTGTTTAAAGGTCTTGCTCACATCGGCTACGGAGAGCGTGATCACACAGTCGTCCGGAACAGCTGTGCTCTCATGCATGCTTCAGTGTTGCTTGCCTCGAAGCGAGCATAAAAGGCATTTAGCCAATCTGGTATGCTCGTGTCACTGGGCAGCTCGCGGCTGGGTTTCGCTTTGTAGTCCGTAATAGTTTGCAAGGCCTGCCACAGCTGACAAGTGTCAGAGCTGGTGTAGTAGGATTCAATCTTAGTCCTGTATTGACGCTTTGCCTGTTTGACGGTTCGTCTGAGGGCATAGCGGGGTTTGTTATAAGCGTCCAGATTAGTCTTCCTCTCCATTAAGGTGTTTTTGTTTGACCAATGCAAACGTGACCAAAACAGAAACCAACTTCGCAACAATTTATGTAGCCCTATACAGTGGAGATTTACAAACAAATGAATGTGATATGAGGCTCACTCACCAATTGAGTGTACACATTTTCAGTTTGAGTGAGTGATATGTTGGTTGGAGACATGTTTATTTCGACATTATAAACACACTTATGTTGCATTGAGCCTTGCTGTTGGAAAACCACATCAGTGTCCGACTTTCGGCTGTCGCAGATGTACCTCCCTGACCTCACTCCTCGACTTTCGTCTACACTCGGTTGTTTTCGCCCAATGTCTCAACTAAATTCCAGTCTTTCTTTCTTTCTTGTCACGGTGCTGTGTATGGGTGTGGTGTAGAATCAGGCGCAGGCAGCAGAGGGTAAGTCCAACAAGACTTTACTGAGCACGAAAATTAATCCAAAACAGCCCGGAGGCAAAAAGACGCACACAGGCGTAACTACAAGCGCACACACAGGTGCGTAAATCTCTCCTCACACAACAAGGAGGAAGCTCAGGAAAAATTGCGTACCGACACGGGTAGCGCAACCACGACACGAACAATCACACACAACACAAACCTAACAACAAGGAAACTAAATAGGGTGCTAAATGAGACCTAACACAAAACAGGTGTGACTAACAGACAAAACCAAACAAACAAGAAACATCGAGTGGTGGCAGCTAGAACTCCGGAGACGACGACCGGCGAAACCTGCCCGAACAAGGAGGAGGAGCCGCCTCGGCCGAAACCGTGACAGGAGTGGCCATCACAAAGCCCTGACCTCAATCCTATAGAAAATGTGTGGGCAGAACTGAAAAAGCGTGTGCGAGCAAGGAGGCCTACAAACCTGACTCAGTTACACCAGCTCTGTCAGGAGGAATGGGCCAAAATTCACCCAATGTGATGAGGTGATGTTGAAGGAGTCAGGCGCAGGAGGGTAAATCACAGAATAACAGGCTTTAATCCGCAAAATACAGGTTTACGCAGAAATGCATCAAACATACTCCAGGGCACAAAACAGGCGCACTGGAAAATACAAGGCACACGGGAAATACTCCCGTCGATACACAATACACGAGCTCCACCGAGCTTCACTAACCTCCACAATAAACAATCACCCACACAGACAAGGAAGCAAAGGGAACACTTATACAATGACTAATGAGGGATAAGGACCAGGTGTGTGTGATTGAAGACAAGACAAATGTAGTGATGATAAATGTATCGGCAGTAGCTAGTAAGCACCGAACGCCGAAACATGCCGAACAAGGAGGGGAGGCTGCCTCGGCGGAAGTCGTGACAGTACCCCCACCCTGATGCGTGG
Source organism: Coregonus ussuriensis (assembly GCA_031479575.1). Classification (NCBI taxonomy): domain Eukaryota; kingdom Metazoa; phylum Chordata; class Actinopteri; order Salmoniformes; family Salmonidae; genus Coregonus; species Coregonus ussuriensis. Next base: position 51,056,387 of record CM062496.1, read on the forward strand.
CTCCAGCTGCGCGCCGACCCCGGCCTGGCGACGGTGGAAATCCCGTAACATGGAAGGATCGAGGATATCCCTCACCGGGACCCAGCACCGTTCCTCCGGACTGTACCCCTCCCACTCCACGAGGTACTGAAGGCCCCCCACCCGACGCCTCGAATCCAGGATGGAACGGACAGAGTACCCAGGGGCCCCCTCGATGTCCAGAGGAGGTGGAGGGACCACCCGCACCTCAAACTCCTGGAGCGGACCAGCTACCACCGGACACATGAAACGAGGGGTTAATACGGTTATCAGGGGGAAGTAATAACCTATAAGTGACCTCGTTGACTCTCCTCAGGACTTTGAACGGCCCCACAAACTACGGGCTCAGCTTCCGGCAGGGCAGGCGGAGGGGCAGATTCCGTGTCAAGAGCCAGACCCAATCCACCGGTACAAAGACAAGGGCCTCACTGCGGTGGCGGTCAGCGTTGGCCTTCTGATGACGCACAGCGCGTTGGAGGTGTACATTGGCAGCATCCCACGTCTACTCTGCGTGCCAAAAACAGTCATCCACCGCAGGAAACTCGGTCTGGCTCTGGTGCCACGGTGCCAGAACCGGTTGGTAACCTAGAACACACTGGAAAGGCGTTAGGTTAGTGGAGGAGTGGCGGAGAGAGTTCTGGGCATATTCTGCCCATGGAAAGAACACCGACCACTCCCCCGGCCGGTCCTGGCAGTAGGACCGCAGGAACCTACCCACATCCTGATTTACCCGTTCCACCTGCCCATTACTCTCGGGGTGGAACCCAGAGGTCAGGCTGACCGAGACCCCCAGACGTTCCATGAACGTCTTCCGGACCTCGGTCAGACACTATATCCTCTGGTACCCTGTAGTGCCGGAAGACATGTGTAAACAGGGCCTCCGCTGTTTTCAGAGCTGTGGGGAGACCGGGCAGAGGAAAGAGGCGGCAGGCTTTAGAAAAGCGGTCCACAATGACCAGGATGGTGGTGTTACCTTGGGAGAGGGGAAGATCGTTAAGGAAATTAACACTCAGGTGAGACCATGGTCGTTGTGGAACTGGTAAAGGTTGTAACTTACCCACTGGGAGGTTCCTAGGTGCCTTACTCTGGGCGCACACCGAGCAGGAGGAGACATACACCCTCACGTCCTTAGCCAAGGTAGGCCACCAGTACTTTCCGGTCAAGCAACGCACTGTACGACCGATACCTGGGTGACCAGAGGAGGGTGACGTGTGTGCCCAGTAGATCAGACGGTCACGGATAAGAGCAGAAACGTACTGCAGCCCAGCTGGACACTGAGGTGGAGATGGATCTGTGCGTAACGCCTGCTCTATATCTGTGTCCATCGCCCATTCTACCGGCGCCACAATGCAGGAGGCCGGGAGTATGGGGGTCTTGTCTCTGGGCCTCTCGACTGTGTCATACAGCCGTGACATTTTACATTTACATTTTAGTCATTTAGCAGATGCTCTTATCCAGAGCGACTTACAGTTAAGTGAGTGCATACATTTTCATACTGGCCCCCCACTGGGAATCGAACCCACAACCCTGGCGTTGCAAACGCCATGCTCTACCAACTGAGCTACATCCCTGCCGGCCATTCCCTCCCCTACCCTGGACGACGCTGGCTAATTGTGCGCCGCCCCATGGGTCTCCCAGGATCTCTAGTGACACCACTGCGCCACTCGGGAGACTCATGGGAGACTCATGGGACACGGGTGACAATGCGTCTGCCTTCAAGCTCTTCATATCCGGGATGTATGATAGTGTGAAATCAAACCGGGTGTAGAATAGGGCCCACCTGGCCTGGCGAGGATTCAGCCTCCTCACTGCCCGGATGTACTCCAGGTTACGGTGGTCCGTCCAGACGAGGAAAGGGTGTTTCGCCCCCTCGAGCCAATGCCTCCACACGGTCAAGGCTCGGACAACAGCCAACAGCTCCCGATCACCAACGCCGTAGTTCTGCTCCGCCGGGCTGAGCTTCTTCGAGAAGAACACACAGTGTTGAGACAGGACAGCTCCTATCCCAACCTCGGAAGCATCCACCTCCACTACGAACGGTAGTGATGAATCGGGGTGTGCCAGTACTAGGGCTGAGGTGAACAGACCCTGCAGTTTGCTGAAGTCCAGGTCAGCCTCAGCAGACCAGCGGAGCCGGGACGGCCCACCCTTCAACAGGGAGGTAATGGGAGCTGCGACCTTGCCAAAGGCCTGGATAAACCTCCGATAGTAGTTGGCAAAGCCAAGGAAGCACTGCACCTCCTTAACCGTGGTTGGAGTCGGCCAATTACGCACGGCTGAAATGCGATCTCCCTCCATCTCCACACCTGAGGTGGAAATGCGGTATCCAAGGAAGGAGACGGACTGCTGGAAAAACATATACTTCTCTGTCTTAGCATACAGGTCATTTTCCAACAGTCGGGCCAGCACCTTGCAAACCAGGGACACATGCTCGGCGCGCGTAGCGGACTACACCAGGATGTCATCAATGTAGACCACTACACCACGACCAAGCATGTCCCGAAACACCTCATTCACAAAGGACTGGAAAACTGAGGGAGCATTCATCAAACCATAGGGCACCACCAGGTATTCATAATGCCCGTGGTTGTGCTGAATGCCGTCTTCCACTCATCTCCTTCTCGGATACACACCAGGTTGTACGCACTCCTGAGATCTAATTTGATTCAATCACTGAAGGAATGAGGGGGAGAGGATAACTCAATCTTATCATCTCCTTGTTCAGTGGTCGATAATCAATGCACGGGCGCAGACCTCCGTCCTTCTTCTTCACAAAGAAGAAAGTCGAGGAGGCGGGTGAAGTGGAGGGGCGTATATACCCCTGGCGCAGAGACTCGGTGACATATGTCTCCATAGCCACCGTTTCACTCCTGGGAGGTACAGCGTCTATCCGATGAGGTGGTAACTTAGTCGCCTGCGTTTTAGAGAACGCTTGCGCCAGATCGAGGTATTCAGGGGGAATGCGCATGGGTGGAGGTACTGTCTGGACTTTCCACCGTGGTTGCACCAATGGAAACACCTAGACACCTACCTTGACACTCTCACGACCACCCCTTGAGAACCCTCTGCGGCCATGAGAAGGTGGGGTTGTGGAGTGCTAGCCAAGGGATACCTAATACCACAGGGAAAGCAGGAGACTCAATAATGGAAAAAGTAACCTGCTCACAATGAGTCTCCTGGGTAATCATGGTGACTGGTGCAGTAACTTCCTTAACCAACCCGGACCCTAATGGTTGACTATCAAGTGCTCTGATGGGGCGTGGAATGGATAGGGGAATCAATGGAATGCCTATACGGTGTGCGAATGCCCTGTCCATAAAGTTCCCAGCTGCGCCTGAATCGACTAGCACCTTACACTGGGGAACTACCATGTGCTCAGGAAAGGAGATGTGTATTTTACAGTGCGCAGCAGAGGGCTCTGAACGAGTATGGGTGTTCGATACCTGGGGTGATGCGAGAGTGCCCTGCCTGCCGCCTCCAAACCCAGAAGAGCGTTGACAAAAATGTGTGGTGAAATGTCCCTTCGCGCCACCAGTGTGGCACTGGCGCTGTCGTCCTCCGCTCTCTCGGCTAGTGGTTCCACCTATCTCCATCGGTTCTGGATCCGAGTCGGCCGGGTTGGAAACGGGCAGACCTCCTCCAGGACGTCCTCTGGTTGCCAGCAGGTTGTCCAAACGAATGGCCATGTCCAGCAGTTGCGAGAAGGACAACATGGTGTCACGGTAGGCTAGTGTCACGATCGTCTACCAGAGAGGAGGACCAAGGCGCAGCGTTGAATGCGAACATTTTATTAAATGAATGAACACACGATCAAAACAACAAAACGAAACGTGACGTCCCTGGTTACATAAACAAACCAACACGGAACAAGAAACCACAAACACAAAGTGAAAGACAGACAGTTAAATATGGCTCCCAATCAGAGACAACCAGCTGACACTCGTTGCCTCTGATTGGGAGTCACTCAGGCCAACATAGAAATATAAACATAGACCCACACCCTACAACACAAAACATAGAAACTAACACCCTGGCTCAACATACGAGAGTCCCCCGAGCCAGGGCGTGACAGTACCCCCCCCCCTAAAGGCGCGGACTCCGACCGCGCCAACCAAACACAACAGGGGAGGGACCGGGTGGGCACTCCGCCTAGGCGGCGGATCCGGCTCCGGGCATGATCCCCACTCGCTCTCTAACCCCCCAAAGTACCCCTGGTCCGGTCTGGCCCTGCTGACTGGAGCTGGACTGCACACTGGTGGAGCGGATTGCAGCTGACCCGTGCCAAACCAGGCACCAGTGGAACAGGTACGGGCTGTGCCGGACTGACGACGCACACCACTGGCTTGGTGTGGGGAGCAGGGACGGCCCGAGCCGGGCTGACGAAACGCACCCTGACTTGGTGCGGGGAGCAGGAGTGGGCCAAACCGGGCTGACGAAACGCCCCACTGACTTGGTGCGGGGAGCAGGAATGGGCCGGACTGGGCTGGCGACGCGCACCACAGACTTGGTGCGGAGAGCAGAAACGGGCCGGACAGGGCTGACGAAACGCACCACAGACTTGGTGCGGAGAGCAGGAACGGGCCGGACTGGGCTGGCGACGCGCACCACAGACTTGGTGCAGGGAGCAGGAATGGGCCGGACTGGGCTGGCGACGCGCACCACAGACTTGGTGCGGAGAGCAGGAACGGGCCGGACAGGGCTGACGAAACGCACCACAGACTTGGTGCGGAGAGCAGGAACGGGCCGGACTGGGCTGGCGACGCGCACCACAGACTTGGTGCGGGGAGCAGGAACGGGCCGGACAGGGCTGACGAAACGCACCACAGACTTGGTGCGGAGAGCAGGAACGGGCCGGACTGGGCTGGCGACGCGCACCACAGACTTGGTGCGGGGAGCAGGAATGGGCCGGACTGGGCTGGCAACGCGCACCACAGACTTGGTGCGGAGAGCAGGAACGGGCCGGACCGTACTGGGAACACACACCACTGGCCCTACGTGGGGATCAGGAACAGGCCAGACCGGACTGGCAACACACGCCAGTACCTCTCGCCGTGCCTCTACATCTTCCACCCCCTCTTTGACCAGTGGCCCCCGTAACCTGGCGGCCTCCTCTGCCAATCCGCTGGGCCGCTCTGCCGCGGTCTCCTGCTGGCCCGTCGTCCACGGCGTTAGCCCCCCCCTAAAAAATTTCTGGGCGTCTCCCCTACCCGTGGACCAGGTCTCCATGTCCCTCGCCAGCCTTTTGCCCTTCTGCCATAATGTCAAGCCCTTCTCTTCCTCACTCGGCTTGACCCAGTCGAGGAGGCGAAGGAGATCTGTTAGGGATCTCCCTGGCGATGGCTCCTGGACACGCTGCTTGGTCACATCTTGGTGGTTTCTTCTGTCACGATCGTCTACCAGAGAGGAGGACCAAGGCGCAGCGTTGAATGCGAACATTTTATTAAATGAATGAACACACGATCAAAACAACAAAACGAAACGTGACGTCCCTGGTTACATAAACAAACCAACACGGAACAAGAAACCACAAACACAAAGTGAAAGACAGACAGTTAAATATGGCTCCCAATCAGAGACAACCAGCTGACACTCGTTGCCTCTGATTGGGAGTCACTCAGGCCAACATAGAAATATAAACATAGACCCACACCCTACAACACAAAACATAGAAACTAACACCCTGGCTCAACATACGAGAGTCCCCCGAGCCAGGACGTCCTCTCTCAGATGGCACCGGAACTGGTCGATCAGGGCCCGTTCGTTCCACCCGGACCCTTCTACCAGAGTTCGAAACTCCAATGCGAAGTCCTGCACAGTCCTCGTCCCCTGCCTCAGGTGGACCAGCCGCTCACCCGCCTCTCGACCCTCGGGCGGGTGATTGAAGACCGCCCGGAAGAGGCGAGCGAACTCCCCATAGTTCTCCAACGCGGCTCCTCCTTCGTTCCACACCATGTTGGCCCACTCCAGGGCTTTCCCCTAAAGGCAGGAGACGAGGGCGGACACCTTCTCCTGCTCCGATGGAACCGGCCGGATGCTGGAGAAGTAGAGCTCCAGTTGGAGAAGGAATCCTTGGCACAGCGCCGCTGTCCCGTCGAACTCCCCTGGTCGGGATATGTGGATCCCTCCGGGTGCTGGGGTGTAGGTGGCAGGATCCGGTTGACCAGCTGGTCTCGACGGATTGGGCTCTCTCCTCTCCAGGCGTTGAACGACCTGAAGAACCCGACCCATCGCTTCACCCAAGCTGGCTAGCATAGTTGAATGCTCCTGGACCCGTTCCACGACTCCAGGCATGTGCGTCTCTCCCGCTGACTCCATAGCGGGTGGGTGATTCTGTGATGAGGTGCTAATGAAGGAGTCAGGCACAGGAGAGTAAATCACAGAATAACAGGCTTTAATCCGCAAAATACAGGTTTACACAGAAATGCGTCAAACATACTCCAGGGCACAAAACAGGCGAACTGGAAAATACAAGGCACACGGGAAAATACTCCCGTCGATACACAATACACGAGCTCCACCGAGCTTCACTAACCTCCACAAAAAACAATCACCCACACAGACAAGGAAGCGGAGGGAACACTTATACCATGACTAATGAGGGAATAAGGACCAGGTGTGTGTGACTGAAGACAAGACAAATGTAGTGATGATAAATGGATCGGCAGTAGCTAGTAAGCCGGTGACACCGAACGCTGAAACCTGCCCGAACAAGGAGGAGAGGCAGCCTCGGCGGAAGTCGTGACAGTCTCAAGGTTTTGCTCGCCTGAGGTAGAGTATCTCATGATAAGCTGTAGACCACATTATTTACCAAGAGAGTTTTCATCTATGTTTTTCGTAGCTGTCTATTTACCACCACAAACCGATGCTTGCACTAAGATTGCACTCAATGAGCTGTATAAGGCCATAAGTAAACAGGAAAACACTCATCCAGAGGCAGCGCTCCTAGTGGCCGGGGACTTTAATGCAGGGAAACTTAAATCAGATGTGGTAGGGCTTGAAAAATATTACAGACTACAAAGGGAAGCACAGTCGCACGCTGCCTACCAGATGAGCTAAATCACTTCTATGCTCGCTTTGAGGCAAGCAACACTGAAGCATGCATGAGAGCATCAGCTGTTCCGGATGACTGTGTGATCACGCTCTCAATAGCCGATGTGAGTAAGACTTCTAAGCTGGTCAACATTCACAAGGCCGCAGGGCCAGACGGATTACCAGGATGTGTACTCCGAGCATGCGCTGACCAACTGGCAAGTGTCTTCACTGACATTTTCAACATGTCCCTGACTGAGTCTGTAACACCAACACGTTTCAAGCAGACCACCATAGTCCCTGTGGCCAAGAACACCAAGGTAACCTGCCTAAATGACTACCGACCTGTAGCACTCACGTCTGAAGTGCTTTGAAAGGCTGCTCATGGCTCACATCAACACCATTATCCCAGAAACCCTAGACCCACTCCAATTTGCATACCGCCCCAACAGATCCATAGATGATGCAATCTCTATTGCACTCCACACTGCCCTTTCCCACCTGGACAAGAGGAACATCTACGTGAGAATGCTATTCATTGACTACAGCTCAGCGTTCAACACCATAGTGCCCTCAAAGCTCATCACTAAGCTAAATATTTTAACTTTGACATTATGGGGTATTGTCTGTAGGCCAGTGACAACAAATCTCAATTGAATCAATTTTAAATTCAGGCTGTAACAAAACAAAATGTGGAAAAAGTCAAGGGGTAAAGACAACAGGTCCCAATACCGACCCCTGTGGTACAACATTTCGTAATATCCAGGAACCTAGACTTAACACCATCAGAAATCACACAGTGTTCTGTCTGACAGATAATAAAATATATAAGCCTAATATAAGCACTGCCTTACAGTGTGCAGGAACCCATTGATTCATAGAGTTTGTAACACCATCTCCCGTTCCGAATGCTTGAAAAAAACGTATACAAAGTAACAAAGTGTGATGTCATATCACGTAAAAGTGAATTACTTAGGCTTTTGGAAATTACATTTACATTTACATTTTAGTCATTTAGCAGATGCTCTAATCCAGAGCGATTTACAGGAGCAATTAGGGTTAAGTGCCTTGCTCAAGGGCACATTTACGTCATTTAGCAGACGCTCTTATCCAGAGCGGCTTACAAATTGGTGCATTCACCCTATAGCCAGTGGGATAACCACTTTACCCTTTTTTTTTTTTTTTTTTTTTTTTGGGGGGGGGGGGGGGGGGGTAGAAGGATTACTTTATCCTATCCCAGGTATTCCTTAAAGAGGTGGGGTTTCAAATGTCTCCGGAAGGTGGTGAGTGACTCCGCTGTCCTGGCGTCGTGAGGGAGCTTGTTCCACCATTGGGGTGCCAGAGCAGCGAACAGTTTTGACTGGGCTGAGCGGGAACTATGCTTCCGCAGAGGAAGGGGAGCCAGCAGGCCAGAGGTGGATGAGCGCAATGCCCTCGTTTGGGTGTAGGGACTGATCAGAGCCCGAAGGTACGGAGGTGCCGTTCCCCTCACTGCTCCATAGGCAAGCACCATGGTCTTGTAACGGATGCGAGCTTCAACTGGAAGCCAGTGGAGTGTGCGGAGGAGGGGGGTGACGTGAGAGAACTTGGGAAGGTTGAACACCAGACGGGCTGCGGCATTCTGGATGAGTTGTAGGGGTTTAATGGCACAGGCAGGGAGGCCAGCCAACAGCGAGTTGCAGTAATCCAGACGGGAGATGACAAGTGCCTGGATTAGGACCTGTGCCGCTTCCTGTGTAAGGCAGGGTCGTACTCTCCGAATGTTGTAGAGCATGAACCTGCAGGATCGGGTCACCGCCTTGATGTTAGCGGAGAACGACAGGGTGTTGTCCAGGGTCACGCCAAGGCTCTTCGCACTCTGGGAGGAGGACACAACGGAGTTGTCAACCGTGATGGCGAGATCATGGAACGGGCAGTCCTTCCCCGGGAGGAAGAGCAGCTCCGTCTTGCCAGGGTTCAGCTTGAGGTGGTGATCCGTCATCCATACTGATATGTCGGCCAGACATGCAGAGATGCGATTCGCCACCTGGTTATCAGAAGGGGGAAAGGAGAATATTAGTTGTGTATCGTCAGCGTAGCAATGATAGGAGAGGCCATGTGAGGATATGACAGAGCCAAGTGACTTGGTGTATAGGGAGAATAGGAGAGGGCCTAGAACTGAGCCCTGGGGGACACCAGTGGTGAGAGCACGTGGTGCGGAGACAGCTTCTCGCCACGCCACTTGGTAGGAGCGACCGGTCAGGTAGGACGCAAACCAGGAGTGAGCCGCGCCGGAGATGCCCAGCTCGGAGAGGGTGGAGAGGAGGATCTGATGGTTCACAGTATCAAAGGCAGCAGACAGGTCTAGAAGGACAAGAGCAGAGGAGAGAGAGTTATGCAACCAACTGCAGAGATTGATGGGAGGGGAGTGGGAGAGCAGGTGGACAGGGGTCATGGGAAGAACCTTGTTGAAGAGGAGATCCAGGAACCTGTCTATGTAGCCTGTGATATTTTTGAAAAGGGAAATGTTTGTTAAATAGGTAGTGAATTTCCTGTCCTTATATTTACTGTTCTGAGTTATAATGGCATCAATTTCTTTATGTAGCGATCTACTCCTTCTACAACGTGTTTTCTGGTGTTTTTGAAGTACTCCATTTGAAATATGCTATATTTGGTTGTACACATTTTGTGAAAACTTTTAATGTTTGTTGGAATTTTTGTTTGCCTGAAATGCTCAATTGATTTGAAATTAATAACTATGTCTTCACAGGCTTCACAGTATATCCCCCCTTCTTTGGTCTGTCTTCCCAGGCTTCACAGTATTTCCCCCCTTCTTTGGTCTGTCTTCACAGGCTTCACAGTATATCCCCCCTTCTTTGGTCTGTCTTCACAGGCTTCACAGCATATCCCCCCTTCTTTAGTCTGTCTTCACAGGCTTCACAGTATACCCACCCCCTTCTTTGGTCTGTCTTCACAGGCTTCACAGTATTTCCCCCCTTCTTTGGTCTGTCTTCACAGGCTTCACAGTATATCCCCCCCTTCTTTGGTCTGTCTTCACAGGCTTCACAGCATATCCCCCCCTTCTTTGGTCTGTCTTCACAGGCTTCACAGCATATCCCCCCTTCTTTGGTCTGTCTTCAATCAATCAATCAATCAATTTTATTTTATATAGCCCTTCGTACATCAGCTAATATCTTGAAGTGCTGTACAGAAACCCAGCCTAAAACCCCAAACAGCTAGTAATGCAGGTGTAGAAGCACGGTGGCTAGGAAAAACTCCCTAGAAAGGCCAAAACCTAGGAAGAAACCTAGAGAGGAACCAGGCTATGAGGGGTGGCCAGTCCTCTTCTGGCTGTGCCGGGTGGAGATTATAACAGAACCATGCCAAGATGTTCAAAAATGTTCATAAGTGACAAGCATGGTCAAATAATAATCAGGAATAAATCTCAGTTGGCTTTTCATAGTCGATCATTAAGAGTTGAAAACAGCAGGTCTGGGACAGGTAGGGGTTCCATAATCGCAGGCAGAACAGTTGAAACTGGAATAGCAGCAAGGCCAGGCGGACTGGGGACAGCAAGGAGTCACCACGGCCGGTAGTCCCGACGTATGGTCCTAGGGCTCAGGTCTCTCAGTTGGCTTTTCATAGCCGATCATTAAGAGTTGAAAACAGCAGGTCTGGGACAGGTAGGGGTTTCGTAACCGCAGGCAGAACAGTTGAAACTGGAATAGCAGCAAGGCCAGGCGGACTGGGGACAGCAAGGTGTCAGCATGCCCGGTAGTCCTGACGTATGGTCCTAGGGCTCAGGTTCTCAGAGAGAAAGAGAGAACGAGAGAATTAGAGAGAGCATACTTAAATTCACACAGGACACTGGATAAGACAGGAGAAGTACTCCAGGTATAACCAACTAACCCCAGCCCCCCGACACATAAACTACTGCAGCATAAATACTGGAGGCTGAGACAGGAGCGGTCCGGAGACACTGTGGCCCCATCCGAAGAAACCCCCGGACAGGGCCAAACAGGAAGGATATAACCCCACCCACTCTGCCAAAGCACAGCCCCCGCACCACTAGAGGGATATCCTCAACCACCAACTTACAATCCTGAGACAAGGCCGAGTATAGCCCACAGAGGTCTCCACCACAGCACAAACCAAGGGGGGGCGCCAACCCAGACAGGAAGATCACGTCAGTAACTCAACCCACTCAAGTGACGCACCCCTCCTAGGGACGGCATGAAAGAGCACCAGCAAGCCAGTGACTCAGCCCCTGTAACAGGGATAGAGGCAGAGAACCCCAGTGGAGAGAGGGGAACCGGCCTGGCAGAGACAGCAAGGGCTGTTCGTTGCTCCAGAGCCTTTCCGTTCACCTTCACACTCCTGGGCCAGACTACACTCAATCATATGACCTACTGAAGAGATAAGTCTTCAGTAAAGACTTAAAGGTTGAGACCGAGTCTGCGTCTCTCACATGGGTAGGCAGACTGTTCCATAAAAATGGAGATCTATAGGAGAAAGCCCTGCCTCCCGCTGTTTGCTTAGAAATTCTAGGGACAATTAGGAGGCCTGCGTCTTGTGACCGTAGCGTACGTATTGGTATGTACGGCAGGACCAACTCGGAAAGATAGGTAGGAGCAAGCCCATGTAACGCTTTATAGGTTAACAGTAAAACCTTGAAATCAGCCCTTGCCTTAACAGGAAGCCAGTGTAGGGAAGCTAGCACTGGAGTAATATGATCAAATTTCTTGGTTCTAGTCAGGATTCTAGCAGCCGTATTTAGCACTAACTGAAGTTTATTTAGTGCTTTATCCGGGTAGCCGGAAAGTAGAGCATTGCAGTAGTCTAACCTAGAAGTAACAAATGCATGGATTAATTTTTCTGCATCATTTTTGGACAGAAAATTTCTGATTTTTGCAATGTTACGTAGATGGAAAAAAGCTGTCCTTGAAACAGTCTTGATATGTTCGTCAAAAGAGAGATCAGGGTCAAGAGTAACGCCGAGGTCCTTCACAGTTTTATTTGAGACGACTTTACAACCATCAAGATGAATTGTCAGATTTAACAGAAGATCTCTTTGTTTCTTGGGACCTAGAACAAGCATCTGTGTTTTGTCCGAGTTTAAAAGTAGAAAGTTTTCAGCCATCCACTTCCTTATGTCTGAAACACAGGCTTCTAGCGAGGGCAATTTTGGGGCTTCACCATGTTTCATTGAAATGTACAGCTGTGTGTCATCCGCATAGCAGTGAAAGTTAACATTATGTTTTCGAATAACATCCCCAAGAGGTAAAATATATAGTGAAAACAATAGTGGTCCTAAAACGGAACCTTGAGGAACACCGAAATGTACAGTTGATTTGTCGGAGGACAGACCATTCACAGAGACAAACTGATATCTTTCCGACAGGTAAGATCTAAACCAGGCCAGAACTTGTCCGTGTAGACCAATTTGGGTTTCCAGTCTCTCCAAAAGAATGTGGTGATCGATGGTGTCAAAGGCAGCACTAAGGTCTAGTAGCACGAGGACAGATGCAGAGCCTCGGTCTGACGCCATTAAAAGGTCATTTACCACCTTCACAAGTGCAGTCTCAGTGCTATGATGGGGTCTAAAACCAGACTGAAGCATTTCGTATACATTGTTTGTCTTCAGAAAGGCAGTGAGTTGCTGCGCAACAGCTTTTTCTAAAATTTTTGAGAGGAATGGAAGATTCGATATAGGCCGATAGTTTTTTATATTTTCCGGGTCAAGGTTTGGCTTTTTCAAGAGAGGCTTTATCACTGCCACTTTTAGTGAGTTTGGTACACATCCGGTGGATAGAGAGCTGTTTATTATGTTCAACATAGGAGGGCCAAGCACAGGAAGCAGCTCCTTCAGCAGTTTAGTAGGAATAGGATCCAGTATGCAGCTTGAAGGTTTAGAGGCCATGATTATTTTCATCATTGTGTCAAGAGATATAGTACTAAAACACTTAAGTGTCTCTCCCGATCCCAGGCCCTCGCAGAGCTGTGCAGATCCAGGACAGCTAAGCCCTGGAGGAATACGCAGATTCAAAGAGGAGTCCGTAATTTGCTTTCTAATGGTCATGATCTTTTCCTCAAAGAAGTTCATGAATTTATTACTGCTGAAGTGAAAGCCATCCTCTCTTGGGGAATGCTGCTTTTTAGTTAGCTTTGCAACAGTATCAAAAATAAATTTTGGATTGTTCTTATTTTCCTCGATTAAGTTGGAAAAGTAGGATGATCGAGCAGCAGTGAGGGCTCTTCGGTACTGCACGGTACTGTCTTTCCAAGCTAGTCGGAAGACTTCCAGTTTGGTGTGGCGCCATTTCCGTTCCAATTTCCTGGAAGCTTGCTTCAAAGCTCGGGTATTTTCTGTATACCAGGGAGCTAGTTTCTTATGACAAATGTTTTTTTTCGTTTTTAGGGGTGCAACTGCATCTAGGGTATTGCGCAAGGTTAAATTGAGTTCCTCAGTTAAGTGGTTAACTGATTTTTGTCCTCTGACGTCCTTGGGTAGGCAGAAGGAGTCTGGAAGGGCATCAAGGAATTTTTGTGTTGTCTGAGAATTTATAGCACGACTTTTGATGCTCCTTGGTTGGGGTCTGAGCAGATTATTTGTTGCGATTGCAAACGTAATAAAATGGTGGTCCGATAGTCCAGGATTTTGTGGAAAAACATTAAGATCTACAACATTTATTCCATGGGATAAAACTAGGTCCAGAGTATGACTGTGGCAGTGAGTAGGTCCAGAGACATGTTGGACAAAACCCACTGAGTCGATGATGGCTCCGAAAGACTTTTGGAGTGGGTCTGTGGACTTCTCCATGTGAATATTAAAATCACCAAAAATTAGAATATGATCTGCTATGACTACAAGGTCTGATAGGAATTCAGGAAACTCAGAGAGGAACGCTGTATATGGCCCAGGAGGCCTGTAAACAGTAGCTATAAAAAGTGATTGAGTAGGCTGCATATATTTCATGACTAGAAGCTCAAAAGACGAAAACGCCATTTTTTTTTTTGTAAATTGAAATTTGCTATCGTAAATGTTAGCAACACCTCCGCCTTTGCGGGATGCACGGGGAATATGGTCACTAGTGTAACCAGGAGGTGAGGCCTCATTTAACACAGCAAATTCATCAGGCTTAAGCCATGTTTCAGTCAGGCCAATCACATCAAGATTATGATCAGTGATTAGTTCATTGACTATGACTGCCTTTGAAGTGAGGGATCTAACATTAAGTAGGCTTCACAGTATATTCCCCCTTCTTTGGTCTGTCTTCACAGGCTTCACAGTATATCCCCCCTTCTTTGGTCTGTCTTCACAGGCTTCACAGTATATCCCCCCCTTCTTTGGTCTGTCTTCACAGGATTCACAGCATATCCCCCCCTTCTTTGGTCTGTCTTCACAGGCTTCACAGTATATCCCCCCTTCTTTGGTCTGTCTTCACAGGCTTCACAGTATATCCCCCCCTTCTTTGTTCTGTCTTCACAGGCTTCACAGCATAACCCTCCTTCTTTGGTCTGTCTTCACAGCATATCCCCCCCTTCTTTGGTCTGTATTCACAGGCTTCACAGCATAACCCCCCTTCTTTGGTCTGTCTTCACAGGCTTCACAGTATATCCCCCCCTTCTTTGGTCTGTATTCACAGGCTTCACAGCATAACCCCCCTTCTTTAGTCTGTCTTCACAGGCTTCACAGTATATCCCCCCCTTCTTTGGTCTGTCTTCACAGGCTTCACAGCATAACCCCCCCTTCTTTGGTCTGTCTTCACAGGCTTCACAGTATATCCCCCCCTTCTTTGGTCTGTCTTCACAGGCTTCACAGCATAACCCCCCCTTCTTTGGTCTGTCTTCACAGGCTTCACAGCATAACCCCCCTTCTTTGGTCTGTCTTCACAGGCTTCACAGTATATCCCCCCTTCTTTGGTCTGTCTTCACAGGCTTCACAGTATATCCCCCCTTCTTTGGTCTGTCTTCACAGGCTTCACAGTATATCCCCCCTTCTTTGGTCTGTATTCACAGGCTTCACAGCATAACCCCCCTTCTCTGGTCTGTCTTCACAGGCTTCACAGTATATCCCCCCTTCTTTGGTCTATATTCACAGGCTTCACAGTATATCCTCCCCTTCTTTGGTCTGTCTTCACAGGCTTCACAGTATATCCCCCCCTTCTTTGGTCTGTCTTCACAGGCTTCACAGCATATCCCCCCTTCTTTGCCTTGGGAAAGATGATTTTGTATCACAGCATTCCTGCGCGGTGGTTGCCTGGGAAACTGTGCAGACAGAGTAGATGTTGATTAGCCCCAACGACAACAGGCTACATCAACTGTAAGACAACAACCCACACAATGGAATGGCAACATATGATTTTCAGGGGTAAATTAGAAATACTATACACACCACAACTCCTTTTGTGGACCGTTCACAAGTCAAAGCAGCCATAGTTACAGCTATATACTATACACACCGTGACCACACAGCGAGCATAGTTACAGCTATATACTATACACACCGTGACCACACAGCGGGCATAGTTACAGCTATATACTATACACACCGTGACCACACAGCGGGCATAGTTACAGCTATATACTATACACACCGTGACCACACAGCAGCCATAGTTACAGCTATATACTATACACACCGTGACCACACAGCAGCCATAGTTACAGCTATATACTATACACACCGTGACCACACAGCGGGCATAGTTACAGCTATATACTATACACACCGTGACCACACAGCGGGCATGAGCGCTATATACTATACACACCACAACTCCTTTTGTGGACAGCATTCCTTCATGTCAGCTGTGTGCTGGCAGTTCTCAGGCTCAATGTAGAAGGCTTAGGGACGGAAGAACAAAAACCTCATATGTGTTACAGAAAATATACCGTTCACAAGTCAAAGCAGCCACAGTCACAGCCACAGACTCATCAAACTCTGATACATTATGGTCAGCGCTGGCAAGACCCCACTGATCCACTGATCCACTGATCCACTGATCCACTGATCCACTGTCAATGATGGCACAGCATCCATCTTCAGGATTAGCTTCATGGCAAGAGCCATTGAATGTTCTCCCCGATTTATAAATCAACTTCGCTCCAAATGTGCACTGCATAAACGCGTGACATGATGTGACATGAATAATATTCATTTTAGCCTAAATGAAAAGCAGCCACTGTTTCAGAAAATAAACATTAAATTAACACTATGGCATCCAGTCAAACACAGCAGTGGGGGCTCCTCAGAGGAGGAAGGGGAGGACCATCCTCCTCAGTGAATTTCCTACAAATGAAAATGGTAAAACATTAAAAAAGTGATCCTTATTTGGTACAACTGTACTAAATATAATCACGTCACCAAATAATTGATTAGAACACACTATTTTGCAAAGAAGATCTACAGTAGCCTCAACAGCACTCTGCAGGGTAGCACCATCGTGTAGCCGGAGGACAGCTAGTTTCCGTCCTCCTCTGGGTACATTGACTTCAATACAAAACCTAGGAGGCTCATGGTTCTCACTCCCTTCCATAGACTTACACAGTAATTATGACAACTTCCGTAGGACGTCCTCCAGCCTATCAGAGCTCTTGCAGCATGAACTGACATGTTGTCCACCCAATCAAAGGATCAGAGAATTAATCTAGTACTGAACGCATAAACTACAGCTAGCTAGCACTGCAATGCATAAAATGTGGTGAGTAGTTGACTCAAAGAGAGAGAAAGACAATAGTTGAACAGTTGTGAACAAATTAATTTCTTCCAAAATGAAGGAGAAGCAAGAGAGAAATAGAGAGAGAGAGATTGTCACTTTTTTCTACTTTCAGTTTCACTTACTTAGCTAGCAAATGCAGCTAACTAGTGTGGCCCATCGAAACACCCAGCTCAAACAGAGGGATGCTATGTTAGCTAGCTGGCTAGTGTACCCTACTGGAACACCCAGCTCAAACAGAGGGATGCTATGTTAGCTAGCTGGCTAGTTTAGCCTACTGGAACACCCAGCTCAAACAGAGAGGGATGCTATGTTAGCTAGCTGGCTATGACTTTCCAACACAACACTGGAACTCAGTCAAGGTAAGCTTTTGGTTTTAAAAATCCCAGTGGCTAGATGTGCCAAGCGTATAGAGACATACAGTGGCGGGGGAAAAATACATGTAATCTGAATGTCAAATCAAATAGCCAATGGAAGCCGAGCGCTTTCCCTGCCGGTCTGTTTTTCAATGATGCTGGTAGGCTACTTCGGTTTTATAACTGAGCTGTGCTTAATATGAGCAGCTGAGAAATAAATATGAGAACACTTATTTCACTCCACTCATCAACCACTGTTTGAGGAGCACGCTCTCGCTGCACGACAGGTGATATTCTGCCCTCAAACTCTGCATGCTCTCCAACCCTGTCCCTCCAGCTACCCAGTACTCTGTATGCCATGGGCTCTCCAACCCTGTTCCTCCAGCTACCCAGTACTCTGTATGCCATGGGCTCTCCAACCCTGTTCCTCCTCCAGCTACCCAGTACTCTGTATGCCATGGGCTCTCCAACCCTGTTCCTCCAGCTACCCAGTACTCTGTATGCCATGGGCTCTCCAACCCTGTTCCTCCAGCTACCCAGTACTCTGTATGCCATGGGCTCTCCAACCCTGTTCCCCCAGCTACCCAGTACTCTGTATGCCATGGGCTCTCCAACCCTGTTCCTCCAGCTCCCCAGTACTCTGTATGCCATGGGCTCTCCAACCCTGTTCCTCCAGCTCCCCAGTACTCTGTATGCCATGGGCTCTCCAACCCTGTTCCTCCAGCTACCCAGTACTCTGTATGCCATGGGCTCTCCAACCCAGTTCCTCCAGCTACCCAGTACTCTGTATGCCATGGGCTCTCCAACCCTGTTCCTGCAGCTACCCAGTACTCTGTATGCCATGGGCTCTCCAACCCTGTTCCTCCAGCTACCCAGTACTCTGTATGCCATGGGCTCTCCAACCCTGTTCCTGCACCTACCCAGTACTCTGTATGCCATGGGCTCTCCAACCCTGTTCCTCCAGCTACCCAGTACTCTGTATGCCATGGGCTCTCCAACCCTGTTCCTCCAGCTACCCAGTACTCTGTATGCCATGGGCTCTCCAACCCTGTTCCTCCAGCTACCCAGTACTCTGTATGCCATGGGCTCTCCAACCCTGTTCCTCCAGCTACCCAGTACTCTATATGCCATGGGCTCTCCAACCCTGTTCCTCCAGCTACCCAGTACTCTGTATGCCATGGGCTCTCCAACCCTGTTCCTCCAGCTACCCAGTACTCTGTATGCCATGGGCTCTCCAACCCTGTTCCTCCAGCTCCCCAGTACTCTGTATGCCATGGGCTCTCCAACCCTGTTCCTCCAGCTACCCAGTACTCTGTATGCCATGGGCTCTCCAACCCTGCTCCTCCAGCTACCCAGTACTCTGTATGCCATGGGCTCTCCAACCCTGTTCCTCCAGCTACCCAGTGCTTAATTGGGGAAACCAAGTGAAATCTGTTCGATGTTATCCAACAAAACATTTACTAAACGGTTGACAGCCCTTCTGTGCGCTCGAGAAAGGAATAAAGGGGAGAGAGGAGGAGATGGAAACGCATCGTTGTGAGATATTCTGTATAGGTAAAGGTAGTGTCATCCAATTCATTATGAAAATATTTTTTTAAATCCCTATTACTGGGCTATTCAAAATCAAATACAAATTCACTATAATTGTAAGCCGCCCAGCCCAATCAATGAACCAACCATTAGCATCACCTAGGGCTATACATTCTCTCCACGTTCTATCCCAGACTCATAAATATACATTTATATGCGTAGCATAAGGTAACCAGTCCATCCAGTATGCATAATAATACAGTCCATAATCAGAGGTGATCACTCACATTTGTATAGGCTAGACCAATTATGCACCAAAGACATCTTAAATCAGTTGTGTTTTATGTGTTTCTGCCTGTGCGTAATGTGCAGTAGGCTATGTATTGTTTCTGCCTGTGCGTAATGTGCAGTAGGCTATGTATTGTTTCTGCCTGTGTGTAATGTGCAGTAGGCTATGTATTGTTTCTGCCTGTGTGTAATGTGCAGTAGGCTATGTATTGTTTCTGCCTGTGTGTAATGTGCAGTAGGCTATGTATTGTTTCTGCCTGTGCGTAATGTGCAGTAGGCTATGTATTGTATAACGGCTTTCTGCCTGTGTGTAATATGCAGTAGGCTATGTATTGTATAACGGCTTTCTGCCTGTGTGTAATGTGCAGTAGGCTATGTATTGTATAACGGCTTTCTGCCTGTGTGTAATGTGCAGTAGGCTATGTATTGTATAACGGCTTTCTGCCTGTGTGTAATGTGCAGTAGGCTATGTATTGTATAACGGCTTTCTGCCTGTGCGTAATGTGCAGTAGGCTATGTATTGTATAACGGCTTTCTGCCTGTGCGTAATGTGCAGTAGGCTATGTATTGTATAACGGCTTTCTGCCTGTGTGTAATATGCAGTAGGCTATGTATTGTATAACGGCTTTCTGCCTGTGTGTAATATGCAGTAGGCTATGTATTGTATAACGGCTTTCTGCCTGTGTGTAATGTGCAGTAGGCTATGTATTGTATAACGGCTTTCTGCCTGTGCGTAATGTGCAGTAGGCTATGTATTGTATAACGGCTTTCTGCCTGTGTGTAATATGCAGTAGGCTATGTATTGTATAACGGCTTTCTGCCTGTGCGTAATGTGCAGTAGGCTATGTATTGTATAACGGCTTTCTGCCTGTGCGTAATATGCAGTAGGCTATGTATTGTATAACGGCTTTCTGCCTGTGTGTAATGTGCAGTAGGCTATGTATTGTATAACGGCTTTCTGCCTGTGCGTAATATGCAGTAGGCTATGTATTGTATAACGGCTTTCTGCCTGTGCGTAATGTGCAGTAGGCTATGTATTGTATAACGGCTTTCTGCCTGTGTGTAATGTGCAGTAGGCTATGTATTGTATAACGGCTTTCTGCCTGTGCGTAATGTGCAGTAGGCTATGTATTGTATAACGGCTTTCTGCCTGTGCGTAATGTGCAGTAGGCTATGTATTGTATAACGGCTTTCTGCCTGTGCGTAATGTGCAGTAGGCTATGTATTGTATAACGGCTTTCTGCCTGTGTGTAATGTGCAGTAGGCTATGTATTGTATAACGGCTTTCTACCTGTGTGTAATGTGCAGTAGGCTATGTATTGTATAACGGCTTTCTGCCTGTGTGTAATGTGCAGTAGGCTATGTATTGTATAACGGCTTTCTGCCTGTGCGTAATGTGCAGTAGGCTATGTATTGTTTCTGCCTGTGCGTAATGTGCAGTAGGCTATGTATTGTATAACGGCTTTCTGCCTGTGCGTAATGTGCAGTAGGCTATGTATTGTATAACGGCTTTCTGCCTGTGCGTAATGTGCAGTAGGCTATGTATTGTATAACGGCACAATCAGTATTTTAATTTAGGGGGCTTTGGCTCGGGCTCATTAGCCTATGTATACGCTCTAATGTGTGTTTTGAATGAATCTTCACCTTAGAAAGCGCTGTCCATTTCGTTGTGTCAGTCTTTGAAACAACATCCACAATGACCATGTTTTACACTCAGTTTCAACCTGCTGTTGAACTTCTGTCTTCGAACTGATCATCACAGTGAGGTGAATTTTAAAAGCATGATACTGTTTTGATGATAGGTGTTTGATGTGATTTCCAATTGCATTTGCATTGATGTCATTGTGGTCAGAGGGAGCCCTGATTACCAGGTCATTAGGACCTGATGGCCATTAGCTAGTTGGGTACTACCAAAGCATGTCCAGATTGCATAAAAGGAGATTACGTCACATGGAAATTTACCGCAGTCATGTCTCATGACTGCCGGTGTGGCGGTAATATGATCACCGCAACAGCCTTAGTAGAGTGCAATTAAGATTGCGTCGTCTGTGGATCTGTTGGAGCGGTATGCAAATTGGAGTGGGTCCAGGGTGTCTGGGATGATGGAGTTGATGTGAGCCATGACCAGCCTTTCAAAGCACTTCATTATTACAGATGTGACTGCTACAGGGCAGTACTCATTGTGGCAGGATGCCTTCGGTTTTGGGAACAGGAATGATGGTGGTCAGTTTGAAACGTGGAGATTACAGACCGGGACAAGGAGAGGTTGAACATGACCATGATGATGTCTGCCAGCCGGTCTGCACATGCCCTGGGGACACGCCCAGGAATACAGTCTGGCCCTGCGGTCTTACAAATGTTGACCCGTTTGAAAACCAGCCTCGGAGAGCGAGAGATCACCCAGTCCTCTGGATAAGCGGGGACCCTCATGCAAGGCTCTGTGTTGTTTTTGCCTAAGCTTGCACAAAAGGCAGTGAGTTCGTCTGGTATAAAGGGATCGTTGGGCAGATCACCGCTAGCAGTCCATAATGTACTATATGCAGCCTCTGCCATTTGCGTCGAGTGTCGGAGGTGGTATACTAGAAATGCACCTTGTTCCTACATTGTCCTTTTGCGTGTTTGATGGCTCTGCGGAGGTCGTAGCAGGACTTCTTGTACTTGTTTGATGGCTCTGCGGAGGTCGTAGCAGGACTTCTTGTACTTGTTTGATGGCTCTGCGGAGGTCGTAGCAGGACTTCTTGTACTTGTTTGATGGCTCTGCGGAGGTCGTAGCAGGACTTCTTGTACTTGTTTGTGTCCTCAGCTGTAGCCTCGGGGTTGGCTGCGATAGCCCTGTGTGCGGTAGCCCTGTCCTTTAGCTTAGCGCCAACCTCAGTGTTAATCCAAGGCTTTTGATTGGGGAAGTAGTTAACCTTTACTGTGGGGACGACGTCTGCGATGCATTACCTGATGAAGCCGGTAACGGAGGTGGTTAGCTCGTCAATGCTATCGGTGGAGTCCCAGAACATATTCCAGCTAGCAAAGCAGTCTTGAAGCGTAGCCTCTGCCTAGGTAGATAATTTTTCTACGGAGCACACACGGGTACTTCCTGTTTGAGCTTTTGTTTGTAAACAGGAAGCAGGAGTATAAAGTCATGATCTGATTTGCCAAAGGGGTGAGGGCATTGTATGCTATGCTTGTAACAGTGGTCTAGGACTTTATTGCCCCTAGTGGCGAAATGGTTTGCTAAACTGTAACATTGAAGCAAGATTTTAGCAGACTAGTAGGGAATAGAGGATGGGTTTAAACTGCGGGTTCAGTCCTAGTACTGATTTAACCTTATCCCAAACCTTAACCAGTTGTAATTAATGCATCAAGTTTGTTTTTGCTTAACCGTTAAGTTTGACCTACTTTCAATTCCCCCATAGATGTTTATGTTTACCCTCCCTGGACAAACATTGAATACTCAAGAGAGACCTTGTTGAACATTGAGCCATAAAGATTTTTTATCTGTGACAGGATCCTGTCCACAAGTAATACATCTATCTTTCCACTGACCACCTCCCCGGCTCTCTCTTCTCCCCCTGTGTGTGCATCCTCCTCCTCTGTCCGACCCCTGGAACCACTCGCCCCCCGTAACCACTCGCCCCCCTTGACCACTCCCCCCCTGTGACCACTCCCCCCCTGTGACCACACCACCCCTGTGACCACTCCCCCCCTGTGACCACTCCCCCCCTTGACCACTCCACCCCTGTGACCACTCCCCCCCTGTGACCACTCCCCCCCGTGACCACTACCCCACTGTGACCACTCCCCTCCATTGACCACTCCCCCCCTGTGACCACTCCCCCCCTGTGACCACTCCCCCCCTGTGACCACTCCCCCCCTGTGACCACTCCACCCCTGTGACCACTCCTCCCCTGTGACCACTCCCCTCCTGTGACCACTCCACCCCTTTGAAAACACAATGATTTTAACCCATGGCACTCTGACTGATCACATCCAGGTGGTCCCCATCAGTAGGACCTGGCGCTGGAGGGATTTGTGTTTGCGTGTGTGTGTGTGTGTGTGTGTGTGTGTGTGTGTGTGTGTGTGTGTGTGTGTGTGTGTGTGTGTGTGTGTGTTTGTGTGTGTGTATGTGTGTGTGTGTGTGTTTGCGTGTGTGTGTGTGTGTGTGTGTTTGCGTGTGTGTATGTGTGTGTGTGTTTGCGTGTGTGTGTGTGCGTCTGTTTGTGTGTGTGTGTGCGTCTGTGTGTGTGTGTGTGTGTGTGTGTTTGCGTGTGTGCCTGCGTGCGTGCGTGTGTGTGTGTGTTACGGTGATGACTCACAGAGGCCTCCTTCCCACACATTCTCTCTCAGGCAGGTCCAGATGTGTGTGTTGGAGGGAAAGGGGCCCCATAGTGAAGTATCCACAGGTGTCCACATCCATTAGCATGTGTTTATAGCACTGAGACACACACACAAACACATAATTTGGCGCCGTAAAACCGAGATGGCGCTGCACTGTATGGTTGCCGTCTTGCGAGCTCCGACCCAACTTTGCTATTTTGTTTTGACGTTTATCTTTACTTTTTTTGAACGGAATGTATGCGCTATTATTTCTTATGATCGACAAGATCTTTTGAACACCAGATGTGTTCCTCCGACCCAATCTTCGACCTATCCAAGAGGAAACACTGGCGAAAAAGAGGCAGGAGAGTGGGCGTCCTAGTGAGACTAAGGCGAAGGGAAAACCACTTCCCTCCAGTCACTTGATAATAAGACGGATGACCTCTGATCGCAGATTTGCTGTCAACGGGACTCTCGTAACTGCAATATTAAAGTTTTTTCTGAAACATGGCTTTCGAGGTTTGCCTCTTCATCAACAACAGATGGTGTGCTGATTCCAGGGCAGTGCAAGTCTCAACCTATCGTTCACCCATCTTGGAATACCTGATGGTCAAATGCTGACCCCTCTACCTCACCGAGGGAGTTTTCATCTGTTATCATGAATGTTGTATATATTCCACCTCAGGACATAAAACAACAACAAGCTGTCACTCAAAGAACTGTATGAGGCTGTAGCTCAATTGGTAGAGCATGGCGCTTGTAACGCCAAGGTAGTGGGTTCGATCCCCGGGACCACCCATACGTAAAAATTTATGCACGCATGACTGTAAAGTCGCTTTGGATAAAAGCGTCTGCTAAATGGCAAATTATTATTATTATTAAACAAGCAGGAAACCCGTAGGCTGCTTTTCTTGTTGCCGGCGATTTTTATTCTGTGTCACTAAGACACGTGATGCCCACCTTCGCCACTAGGGGGGCGATAAAGTCCTAGACCGCTGTTACTCTACCCACAAGCAAGCATACAAGGCCCTCCCTCGTCCCCCCTTTGGCAAATCAGATCATGACTCTATACTACTGGTGGAATCAATTCTCACAGGCTCCGACCCTTGAGGCAGGGGATGCAGTCCTTTACGAATTACAAATGAAGAACCAGCCATACCCAATGATGTCTCTCTACCAGCCTTTTCACGAGGGCACTCCAAGGTTTTTAATCTGGTCAACACTCGCAAGGCCGCGGGGCTGGATGGTATTCCAGGGCGCGTTCTCAGAGCGTTCTCAGACCAGCTGGCAGACATCATCATGGTCATGTTCAACCTCTCCTTGCCCCAGTCTGTTATCCCCACGTTTCAAGCTGACCACCATCATTCCTGTTCCTAAGAACTCTAAGGCTTCATGCCACAATGCCTACCACCCTGTAGCGCTCACATCTGTAATCATGAAGTGCTTTGAAAGGCTGGTTATGGCACACATCAACTCCACCATCCCAGACACACTATAACCAATACAATTTGCACACCGCCCCAACAGATCTTCAGACGATGCACTCCACACTTCCCTTCCCACCTGGACAAGACTAATACCTGTGAGAATGCTGTTCATCGACTACAACTCAGCATTCAACACCATAGTGTCCTCCAAGCTCGTCACCAAGCTCGGGACCCTGGGACTGAACTCCTCCCACTGCAACTGGATCCTGGACGGCAATGAGACGGCCTACAGGGAGGAGGTCAGAGGCATGGCAGTGTGTTGCCAGGACAACAACCTCTCCCTCGACGTAGGCAAGACAAAGGAGCTGATCCTGGACTACAGGAAACACACCCCCATCCACATAGAGGGTCAAGAGCTTCACTGAGGACTTAACATTGTCCTCTCACACCAAAACAGTCATGAAGAAGGCTCGTCTCTACTCCCTCAGGAGGCTGAAATGATTTGGCCCCTCAGATCCTCAGGGACTTTAACATCGAGAGCATCCTCACTGGTTGTATCACCGTCTGGTATGGCAACTGCACCGCCCTCAACTGGAAGGCCCTACAGAGGGTGGTGCGGACAGAGGGTGGTGGAAGGCCCTACAGAGGGTGGTGCGGACAGCCCAGCGCATCATTGGTGGTGAGCTCCCAGCCATCCAGGACGTACATGCCAGGTGGTGTCTGAGAAAGATCAGAGAAATGGACTGTTCTCTGTCCGGCAGGCGGTAGCATGCTAGGCGGTGTCTGAGACTCCAGCCACCCAAGACATGGCGTGTTCTCCACGCTCCCATCGGGCAGGCGGTACCGGTGCATCAAGGCTCAAACCAACAGACTGCTGAACAGCTTCTATCCCCTGGCCTTAAGACTGTTAAAGGACTTAAATACTGCTGTCCCTCTCCCACAGACTATTCACACTGACTCTATGCCCATCCACAGGTTTTTACCCACTGACACGATGCCGCTAAATGATTATTGATTAGATGTATTACTCCATTATGCTGCTGTTAATTGATTATTGATTAACATTAACATTAGTATGTATCTTCACTACCGTTCAAAAGTTTGGGGTCACTTAGAAATGTCCTTGTTTTTGAAAGAAAAGCAATTTTTTTGTCCATTAAAATAACATCAAATTGATCAGA
Source organism: Coregonus ussuriensis (assembly GCA_031479575.1). NCBI lineage: Eukaryota > Metazoa > Chordata > Actinopteri > Salmoniformes > Salmonidae > Coregonus > Coregonus ussuriensis. Next base: position 51,082,222 of record CM062496.1, read on the forward strand.
AATACAGTGTAGACATTGTTAATGTTGTAAATGGCTGTTGTAGCTGGAAACGGCTGATTTGTAATGGAATATCTACATAGGCGTACAGAGGCCCATTATCAGCAACCATCAGTCCTGTGATCCAATGGCACGTTGTGTTTGCTAATCCAAGTTTATCATTTTAAAAGGCTAATTGATCATTAGAAAACCATTTTTCAATGATGTTAGCACAGCTGAAAACTGTTGCGCTGATTAAAGAAGCAATAAAACTGGCCTTTCTTGAGACTAGTTGTGTATCTGGAGCATCAGCAATTGTGGGTTCGATTACAGGCTCAAAATGGCCAGAAACAAATATCTTTCTTCTGAAACTCGTCAGTCTATTCTTGTTCTGAGAAATGAAGGCTATTCCATGTGAGAAATTGCCAAGGAACTGAAGACCTCGTACAGGCAAATTTTCTGACCCCAAACTTTTGAACGATAGTGTATGTACCGTGCTATTGGTCACTGTTACTCCTCTTTACATATATATATTACCATATTATTACCATATATATATATATATTACCATATTATTACCATATATATATATTACCATAAGTATTTATATATTCCTGCTACCAGTCACTTTCTCCTAATCCCTGCCTACATGTACATATCTACCTCCATCACTCCAGTATCCCTGAACATTGTTAATATGGTACTGGAACTGACCCTGTATATAGTCACCTAACCCCTATACATATCTACCTCCATCACTCCAGTATCCCTGTCCCCTTACCCCTATACATATCTACCTCTATCACTCCAGTATCCCTGAACATTGTTAATATGGTACTGGAACTGACCCTGTATATAGTCACCTGACCCCTATACATATCTACCTCTATCACTCCAGTATCCCTGAACATTGTTAATATGGTACTGGAACTGACCCTGTATATAGTCACCTAACCCCTATACATATCTACCTCCATCACTCCAGTATCCCTGTCCCCTTACCCCTATACATATCTACCTCCATCACTCCAGTATCCCTGTCCCCTTACCCCTATACATATCTACCTCCATCACTCCAGTATCCCTGCACATTGTTAATGTGGTACTGGAACTGACCCTGTATATAGTCCCCTTACCCCTATACATATCTACCTCCATCACTCCAGTATCCCTGCACATTGTTAATATGGTACTGGAACTGACCCTGTATATAGTCACCTGACCCCTATACATATCTACCTCCATCACTCCAGTATCCCTGCACATTGTTAATATGGTACTGGAACTGACCCTTTATATAGTCACCTTACCCCTATACATATCTACCTCCATCACTCCAGTATCCCTGCACATTGTTAATATGGTACTGGAACTGACCCTGTATATAGTCACCTGACCCCTATACATATCTACCTCCATCACTCCAGTATCCCTGCACATTGTTAATATGGTACTGGAACTGACCCTGTATATAGTCCCCTAACCCCTATATATATCTACCTCCATCACTCCAGTATCCCTGTCCCCTTACCCCTATACATATCTACCTCTATCACTCCAGTATCCCTGAACATTGTTAATATGGTACTGGAACTGACCCTGTATATAGTCACCTGGCCCCTATACATATCTACCTCCATCACTCCAGTATCCCTGCACATTGTTAATATGGTACTGGAACTGACCCTGTATATAGTCACCTTACCCCTATACATATCTACCTCCATCACTCCAGTATCCCTGTCCCCTAACCCCTATACATATCTACCTCCATCACTCCAGTATCCCTGCACATTGTTAATGTGGTACTGGCTCTGACCCTGTATATACTGTATATGCTGACCTGCTGACCTCTCTGACCCTGTCTAGACTGTATATGTTGATCTGCTGACCTCTCTTGTTTCTTTTCCATCCTTTTCTTATTTCTCATGTTTCATTGTTTTTTTTGTATGCTATTTTTGATATTGAATACTGCATTGTTCAGCAGGGCTTGTTAAGTTAAGCATTTATTTGTGTTCTTGTGAAGCTTGAATGACCTTTTCTCACTTCCTTTAAACCAGAGCTGAAAGAAGAGCTGAAGCTGATCATTGGCTGTGGTGGTAGCCATGGATACCGATGTATCTGTGACATGTTTAAGTGTTGGGGAGGTCGTTCAGCATTTAGTCACTACTGTAAACCCTGAACACTGCTATGTGTATGTATGTTTTGTTACACTACTGTAAACCCTGAACACTGCTATGTGTATGTATGTTTTGTTACACTACTGTAAACCCTGAACACCGCTGAGTCTCGTAAAGCAGCATTCCTCTCTGGGCTGGCTGTCATTAATGTGGAGAATCTACATATGTGGGAGAGAGAGAGAGAAAGAGAGAGAGAGAGAGCGAGAGAGATAGAGGGATAGAGAGAGAGGGGGCAGAGAGAGAGAGATATAGAGAGATGGAAAGAGATAGAGAGGGGGGCAGAGAGAGAGAGAAATGAAAAGAGAGAGAGAGGGGGGCAGAGAGAGAGAGAGAGAGAAATGAAAGAGAGAGACAGAGGGGGCAGAGAAGGAGGGGGCAGAGAGAGAGGGGGGCAGACAGAGAGAGTGAAAGTGGAGACAAATTTGACCCCAATAACTACCGTGGGATATGCGTCAACAGCAACCTTCGGAAAATCCTCTGCATCATCATTAACAGCAGACTCGTACATTTCCTCGGTGAAAACAATGTCCTGAGCAAATGTCAAAATAGCTTTTTACCAAATTACCGTACGACAGACCACGTATTCACCCTGCACACCCTAATTGACAAACAAACAAACCAAAACAAAGGCAAAGTCTTCTCATGCTTTGTTGATTTCAAAAAAGCTTTTGACTCAATTTGGCATGAGGGTCTGCTATACAAACTGATGGAAAGTGGTGTTGGGGGAAAAACATACAACATTATAAAATCCATGTACAAAAACAAATGTGCGGTTAAAATTGGCAAAAAAAACACATATTTCTTTCCACAGGGCCGTGGAGTGAGACAGGATGCAGCTTAAGCCCCAATCTCTTCAACATATTTATCAACGAATTGGCGAGGGCACTAGAACAGTCTGCAGCACCCGGCCTCACCCTACTAGAATCTGAAGTTACAGTGGGGAAAAAAAGTATTTAGTCAGCCACCAATTGTGCAAGTTCTCCCACTTAAAAAGATGAGAGAGGCCTGTAATTTTCATCATAGGTACACGTCAACTATGACAGACAAAATGAGGAAAAAAAATCCAGAAAATCACATTGTAGGATTTTTAATGAATTTATTTGCAAATTATGGTGGAAAATAAGTATTTGGTCACCTACAAACAAGCAAGATTTCTGGCTCTCACAGACCTGTAACTTCTTCTTTAAGAGGCTCCTCTGTCCTCCACTCGTTACCTGTATTAATGGCACCTGTTTGAACTTGTTATCAGTATAAAAGACACCTGTCCACAACCTCAAACAGTCACACTCCAAACTCCACTATGGCCAAGACCAAAGAGCTGTCAAAGGACACCAGAAACAAAATTGTAGACCTGCACCAGGTTGGGAAGACTGAATCTGCAATAGGTAAGCAGCTTGGTTTGACGAAATCAACTGTGGGAGCAATTATTAGGAAATGGAAAACATACAAGACCACTGATAATCTCCCTCGATCTGGGGCTCCACGCAAGATCTCACCCCGTGGGGTCAAAATGATCACAAGAACGGTGAGCAAAAATCCCAGAACCACACAGGGGGACCTAGTGAATGACCTGCAGAGAGCTGGGACCAAAGTAACAAAGCTTACCATCAGTAACACACTACGCCGCCAGGGACTCAAATCCTGCAGTGCCAGACGTGTCCCCCTGCTTAAGCCAGTACATGTCCAGGCCCGTCTGAAGTTTGCTAGAGTGCATTTGGATGATCCAGAAGAGGATTGGGAGAATGTCATATGGTCAGATGAAACCAAAATAGAACTTTTTGGTAAAAACTCAACTCGTCGTCTTTGGAGGACAAAGAATGCTGAGTTGCATCCAAAGAACACCATACCTACTGTGAAGCATGGGGGTGGAAACATCATGCTTTGGAGCTGTTTTTCTGCAAAGGGACCAGGACGACTGATCCGTGTAAAGGAAAGAATGAATGGGGCCATGTATCGTGAGATTTTGAGTGAAAACCTCCTTCCATCTGCAAGGGCATTGAAGATGAAACGTGGCTGGGTCTTTCAGCATGACAATGATCCCAAACACACAGCCCGGGCAATGAAGGAGTGGCTTCGTAAGAAGCATTTCAAGGTCCTGGAGTGGCCTAGCCAGTCTCCAGATCTCAACCCCATAGAAAATCTTTGGAGGGAGTTGAAAGTCTGTGTTGCCCAGCGACAGCCCCAAAACATCATTGCTCTAGAGGAGATCTGCATGGAGGAATGGGCCAAAATACCAACAGTGTGTGAAAACCTTGTGAAGACTTACAGAAAACGTTTGACCTGTGTCATTGCCAACAAAGGGTATATAACAAAGTATTGAGAAACTTTTGTTATTGACCAAATACTTATTTTCCACCATAATTTGCAAATAAATTCATTAAAAATCCTACAATGTGATTTTCTGGATTTTTTTTCTCATTTTGTGTGTCATAGTTGACGTGTACCTATGATGAAATTACAGGCCTCTCTCATCTTTTTAAGTGGGAGAACTTGCACAATTGGTGGCTGACTAAATACTTTTTTCCCCCACTGTATACTCCCCTTTATTACTTTTCAACCCCGCCATCCTTTCCCTACTTGGGGTAAATTAGTGAACAACAACGCCCAGGCCTCTATTTCCAGCCTATACTTACTATCTACACCTTATGGACACAGTCAATTTTACAATAATTATATTTTATTTGTTTTTTTTGTTTTTGCTCCTGACTGCCCATCTTAATCTTTTCTTTTTATTGGCCAGTCTGAGATAGGGCTTTTTCTTTGCAAATCTGCCTAGAAGGTCAGCATCCCAGAGTCGCCTCTTCACTGTTGACGTTGAGACTGGTGTTTTGCAGGTACTATTTAATGAACTATATTATTATCAATACCTTTCCTTTCCCTACGCACCTAGCATCTTTTACATGTCCTATATCTGATTTGATTGTCTTTGACAATGTTATCGGATATAACATTTTGATGGTTGGCTCGGGCAAAACAACCAAATGCTTCACAGAGTTTAAGTAACAGACACATCTCAACATCAACTGTTCAGAGGAGACTGAGTGAATCAGGCCTTCATGGTCGAATTTCTGAAATGAAACAACTACTACAGGACACCAATAATAAGAAGAGACTTGCTTGGGCCAAGAAACACGAGCAATGGACATTAGACTGGTGGAAAGTGTCCTTTGGTCTGGAGTCCAAATTGGAGATTTTTGGTTCCAACCGCCGTGTCTTTGTGAGACGTGGTGTGAGTGAATGGATGATCTCCGCATGTGTAGTTCCCACCGTAAAGCATGGAGGAGGAGGTGTGATGGTGTGGGTGTGCTTTGCTGGTGACACTGTCTGTGACTTATTTCAAATTCAAGGCACACTTAACCAGCATGGCTACCACAGCATTCTGCAGCGATACGCCATCCCATTTGGTTTGGGCTTAGTGGGACTATCATTTGTTTTTCAACAAGACAATGACCCAACACACCTCCAGGCTGTGTAAGGGCTATTTGACCAAGAAGGAGAGTGATGGAGTGCTGCATCAGATGACCTGGCCTCCACAATCCACCGACCTCAACCTAATTGAGATGGTTTGGGATGAGTTGGAGCGCAGAGTGAAGGAAAAGCAGCCAACAAGTGCTCAGCATATTTGGGAACTCCTTCAAGACTGTTGGAAAAGCAATCCTCATGAAGCTGATTGAGAGAATGCTAAGTGTGCAAAGCTGTCATCAAGGCAAAGGGTGGCTATTTGAAGAATCTCAAATATAAAATATAGTTTGATTTGTTTAACACTTTTTTGGTTACTACCTGATTCCATATGTGTTATTTTATAGTTTATGTCTTCACTATTATTCTAGAATGTAGAAAGTAGTAAAAATAAAGAAAAACCCTTGAATAAGTAGGTAAACTTTTGACTGGTACTGTACATCGCCACCTAGTGGATGTAGGTTTACATCAATACAAATGTTTCGACAGCTCATTTGGTGACTATACTAAAAGAAAACAGACTTCGTAGTTGAATGGTAAAAGAGTTGGGAAAGAGTAATATAAAGTACAACTCTGGAGGGAGAGTAGTATATCCTGAGGAGGCCAGTGTCAGTGGAGCTTGGTAAAGGAGTTGGACTGTAGGAGTGTGAAGGAGGTCAGTGGAGCGTGGAGCGTGGTAAAGGAGTTGGACTGTAGGAGTGTGAAGGAGGTCAGTGGAGCGTGGTAAAGGAGTTGGACTGTAGGAGTGTGAAGGAGGCCAGTGGAGCGTGGAGCGTGGTAAAGGAGTTGGACTGTAGGAGTGTGAAGGAGGTCAGTGGAGCGTGGTAAAGGAGTTGGACTGTAGGAGTGTGAAGGAGGCCAGTGTCAGTGGAGCGTGGTAAAGGAGTTGGACTGTAGGAGTGTGAAGGAGGCCAGTGGAGCGTGGTAAAGGAGTTGGACTGTAGGAGTGTGAAGGAGGTCAGTGGAGCATGGAGCGTGGTAAAGGAGTTGGATTGTAGGAGTGTGAAGGAGGCCAGTGTCAGTGGAGCGTGGTAAAGGAGTTGGACTGTAGGAGTGTGAAGGAGGCCAGTGTCAGTGGAGCGTGGTAAAGGAGTTGGATTGTAGGAGTGTGAAGGAGGCCAGTGTCAGTGGAGCGTGGTAAAGGAGTTGGACTGTAGGAGTGTGAAGGAGGCCAGTGGAGCGTGGAGCGTGGTAAAGGAGTTGGACTATAGGAGTGTGAAGGAGGTCAGTGTCAGTGGAGCGTGGTAAAGGAGTTGGACTGTAGGAGTGTGAAGGAGGTCAGTGGAGCGTGGTAAAGGAGTTGGACTGTAGGAGGCCAGTGGAGCGTGGTAAAGGAGTTGGACTGTAGGAGGTCAGTGGAGCGGGGTAAAGAAGTTGGACTGTAGGAGGCCAGTGGAGCGTGGAGCGGGGTAAATGAGTTGGACTGTAGGAGTGTGAAGGAGGCCAGTGGAGCGTGGTAAAGGAGTTGGACTGTAGGAGGTCAGTGGAGCGGGGTAAAGGAGTTGGACTGTAGGAGGCCAGTGGAGCGTGGTAAAGGAGTTGGACTGTAGGAGTGTGAAGGAGGTCAGTGGAGCGTGGAGCGTGGTAAAGGAGTTGGATTGTAGGAGTGTGAAGGAGGTCAGTGTCAGTGGAGCGTGGTAAAGGAGTTGGACTGTAGGAGTGTGAAGGAGGCCAGTGTCAGTGGAGCGTGGTAAAGGAGTTGGACTGTAGGAGTGTGAAGGAGGCCAGTGGAGCGTGGTAAAGGAGTTGGACTGTAGGAGTGTGAAGGAGGCCAGTGGAGCGTGGTAAAGGAGTTGGACTGTAGGAGTGTGAAGGAGGCCAGTGGAGCGTGGTAAAGGAGTTGGACTGTAGGAGTGTGAAGGAGGCCAGTGGGTAGCAGTCCTTCTGGTGATTTGAAGGTGAGTTAAAGGTGATCCTTTATTGAACTGGGAGCCAGTGGGGTTTGATGAGGGTGGGGGTGATGAGTGTGAGAACGCTTGCAGCTGAGTTTTGATTGAAGTCTGTCCAGTGTTTTGGTGTGTTTTGGTGTGTTTTGGTGTGTTTTGCAGAGTTTCAGAACACACTGGTAGAGTCGTACGGGTTTCTGTGGAACAGTTCCAGTAACTTCCCCAAAATACCCAGCTTTTCCAGGAATCCTGGTTGGAGGATTCAGGATTTCCTGCTTATTCCATTCTGATTCCGGGAATCTTCCAACCAGAATTTTGGAAAAACCTGGGAATCTTGAAATCTAATCTCTCTTCTCATCATATGATGGCCATTCATTCACTTTTCATTTATATCCACTGGAGGGCAGCAGTGTATAATGTATTTTAAGTGTTTATAAAATTCCCTACGTGAAGAATGAATGGTGGAAAAACAAATGGAACCATTTCCCTGTTTGACACTAGGTTTTATGGGTATGATGACACCTCCACTGTGGGGCTCTATAGAGGCCCACCCACCTGTGTACATTTGCAGGCTAAAATGACCAGGAGAAAAAATGAAACATTGTAAAATAATGCTTTTTATTCAGTCCATTTAAATACGTTTGACCGTCATGCTTACTGGTTTCTGGGTTAATTTGCATAATTTAATATAATTAAATTGGCCTGTGTGTATTTTGGTTAGTCATGTATCTTATTTATCCAACAGAACTATCACACAGTATACAGAGCCTATTCTGAGAGGGATTTATCCTGCTGCTCCTCAGCTGGTTGCTGCTCTAGTAAAACATGAGCTTTTATAATATAATAATATAATATTCATCTCAACTGGTAATTGAATGGTGAATGGGAGGCGCGCTTCAAGTGCAGGCAACAGGCCATCAGAGCGTCACCCACCACTTTACAATGTGAGCTGGAGGCACTATGCATTTAGAAAACATACTGAATTATTTGAAACCTGAATGTTTTATTTTGAATTATGAGGCATGTCTTACCTTGCTTCAAAGTAGCCTGTAGGCTAAATCTGACCATGGCAATTATTTTATAAAGACTTCAAAGGCCGGCGGGTGAGTTTCAAGTTTGGGGAAGTTTACAATTTATTCCTACCATTGTGTGTGCCAGTTATGATTTCATATGCGCATATGCGTTTTATTTCAATAATAACTTTTTCAAAATCATTGTCCCATGGTTAATCATAGATCTGAATTAAAATTATAATCAGACACATGCTCACTGCTCACTTGGAGCAATCCAAACAAAAGACAATGAAAACGTTAACAAATCTCGTAAATAATTATTGTTATTATTATTATTATTATTATTATTATTATTTATTATTATAATGGTTATGAAATGAACAAAAACTTGTTTCTCACAAGTGTAGCAGATTGTGAACAACGTTTCCACTCTGAGAATGAGAATGGTAAAATACTAATTAATACACGCATTAATAGAAATGAATGTAACCAAATGACGGCGAATAAAAGGTATATTTACTACTGTTGACATATGTAATGGGGAATTCATTTAAAGAAATCTAAGGGCAAACAATTCACACAATGAAACAATGAATGCGCTAGAATTGGTGGGAGACAGCTGAGCCATTCTGGAGAGAGACTTGCCTATATCTTCACATTGTCCAGTGCCACATTTTTCCTGACAGAAAACGGTATGTGTGTCCCCATCACTTCTCAGCAGTAGCATATATAGCCTGGTAGGTGATGTGTTTGTGTTGTTGATCCTCCATAGTGACCTGGTTAAACCCAGAGGCTCTCAGAGCTTCCATGTAGGCCTTGGGTTGCCAGTTCTCTCCAGGGAACTCCCGCCTGGACGCAAAGCTGGCCACACTGCTCAGTCTTAGAGTGGTCACCATCAGACCTCCTACAGCAGAGAGACATTCAGGATTACAAACCTCTTACACGAGCCGGGGAAGGGTCTCTTTAATTAACCTGTAATTTTAAAAATATCTCACAACCACACCAACCCTCCCCAGTCCCCACAACCACACCAACCCTCCCCAGTCCCCACAACCACACCACACCAACCCTCCCCAGACCCCAGTCCCCACAACCACACCCCTCACCTGGTTTCATGACTCTGTGTATCTCTGCGGCTCCCTTCCTCAGGTCTGGCCAGTAGTAGTAACAATTACAGTGGAAAACCTTGTCTACCATACTCTCTGCTAGAGGCATGGCTGCCACATCCCACTGATACAGAGACACCTTCCCACTGGAGACCAACTCCTTCAGACGATCACCTGCCATCTAGAGTTGAGAGGAGGAGAGGGGTGGGGAGGAGAGGGGTTAGGAGAGGGGAGAGGAGAGGGGAGAGGAGTGGGGAGGAGAGGTGGGTGGAGGTTATGAGAGGGGAGAGGAGTGGAGAGGAGAGGTGGGTGGAGGTTAGGAGAGGGGAGAGGAGTGGAGGAGGTGAGGAGAGGGGAGTGGGGAGGTGAGGGGAGGGGAGGGGTGAGAAGAGGGGAGAGGAGTGGGGAGGAGGTTAGGAGAGGGGAGAGGAGTGGAGAGGAGATTAGGAGGGAGGTGAGGAGAGGAGGAGAGGAGGGGGAGGTGAGAAAACCAGTGTTGTAGTTGAGCCACTAAACTACCACCCCTCTACACATGCACACACCCTACACACTCATTTAGTCTCTATCTCACCTGGTGCATATATTGTGAGTAGTCCACTCCTATGAGTCTCCCAGTAGGTTCTGTCAGTAGTGTGGCTGCAGCCTCCAGGCCCAGCCCCGGCCCACGGCCCAGCCTCCAGGCCCAGCCCCGGCCCAGCCCCGGCCCAGCCCCAGCCCACGGCCCAGCCTCCAGACCCAGCCCCGGCCCAGCCCCGGCCCATGGCCCAGCTCTAACACTGTATCTCCAGGCTGGATCCCACACAGAGACACCGCACTCTCCTCTAACAACGTGTTGTGGTACTTCAGGAACTTAATGATCAGCCAACCATACACTGACCGGGTGGGATGACGCAACTGCTGCCCCAGCTTCTCTAATAACATCATCTAGAGAGAGAGGAGAGAGAGGAGAGCGAGGAGAGAGAGAGAGAGAGAGAGAGAGAGAGAGGGAGAGGAGAGCGAGGAGAGAGAGAGAGAGAGAGAGAGAGAGAGAGAGAGAGAGAGAGGGAGAGGAGAGCGAGGAGAGAGAGAGGGAGAGGAGACAGGAAGAGGAGCGAGAGACGAGAGAGAGGGAGGGAGGGAGAGGAGAGGGAGGGAGGGAGAGGAGAGAGAGACAGGGAGAGGAGAGAGAGAGAGGGAGACAGGGAGAGAGAGAGAGGGAGAGGGAGAGAGAGAAGAGAGAGAGAGGGAGAAGAGAGAGGAGAGAGAGGGAGAGAGAGAGGAGAGAGGGAGAGAGACAGGGAGAGGAGAGCGAGAGACAGGGAGAGGAGAGAGAGAGACAGGGAGTGGAGAGAGAGAGAGGAGAGAGAGGAGAGAGAGAGAGAGGAGAGAGAGGAGAGAGAGAGGGAGGAGAGAGAGGAGAGAGAGAGGGAGGAGAGGGAGAGGAGAAAGAGAGGGAGGAGAGAGAGAGGGAGAGGAGAGAGAGAGAGAGACAGGGAGAGGAGACACAGAGACAGGGAGAGGAGAGAGAGAGGAGAGAGAGAGGGAGAGGAGAGAGACAGATAGAGACAGGGAGAGGAGAGAGAGAGACAGGGAGAGGAGAGCGAGAGAAAGAGAGGAGAGCGAGAGACAGGGAGAGGAGAGCGAGAGAAAGAGAGGAGAGCGAGAGACAGGGAGAGAGAGAGAGGAGAGAGAGAGAGGAGAGAGAGCGAGAGGAGAGCGAGAGGAGAGAGAGAGAGGGAGAGAGAGACAGAAAACAGAATGTAAGTATGCAAATATACTGAACAAAAGTATAAACGCAACATGCAACAATTTTACTCAGTTACAGTTCATGTAAGGAAATCAGTCAATTGAAATAAATTCATTAGGCCCTAATCTGTGGATTTCACCTGACTCTGGAAAATACGAGGACAAATCATGACCTCAGTGATCTTCAGGTGGGAAAGACAAGCTCTAGAAAGAGGCCTGAGTTGGATGATCGTTCAAATCCATTCTTCCCAGTCTGAGCTCGTTTTTTCCCCCAGTTTCCAGTTGTTTTGAACGTGGTAAATGAACAGTGAGTCAGGGTTGCCATGTCTGCGGTTTTCTCGCTAAATTGGGCTACTTTGAAAACTATTTTGTGGGTGAAAATGTATTGGTCGCGGGTTGCGGTATTTTGGGCTACTTCAAAATTGTGTTGCGGCCGCCATTGCATTAAAAAAAAAAAATCAAATCTATTTCATGTGACCTGCTGCTGTTGGCTATCAGGCAGCATGTGAGTGAGTGGTGGGGAGGGGGAGCGGGTGTTGAGAGCACTGGTTGAGAGAGTGCTGCAGCAGGCAGTCAATGAGTAGGAGCAGCATGCGCGCACGTTGTGACAACTTTTTACCAGTTTATAGGTATGCTATTTAGATTGTCATTATGGAGACACCTATTTCCAACCCTTTTTTCCATAAAAACACGTTAACACTCATATATATGGACATTAGGCGCACTAGAGCGCTTTACAGAAATTAGCTTAGAGGTGGTTTGAAATATTTACATTTACATTTTAGCAGACACTCTTATCCAGAGCGACTTACAGTTAGTGAGTGCAAAAATTTTCATACTGGCCCCCCGTGGGAAACGAACCCACAACCCTGGCGTTGCAAGCGCCATGCTCTACCAACTGAGCTACAGGGGACCTGTATAAACGGAATAAACTGAATAAACTGCATTCTAATGTCGACTTCCTTATGGAAAACCATATCAAGAGTAAGGTTTTACACCATGCTCAATTCTTGGGTCTCGTGGAAATGGAAGTTATCGACCTGAAACTGACATTAAATGTGGATAATTATATTTTTGCATTTTGGCCATCAAGTAGGCTATACATTGTTATGCCATTGTAGGCTACCATTTGATGCAGTAAATATGTAGAAATGACGATATCACTGGAGCCAATGCAAATCAATCCGTGCCACTTGTGTAGCCTACCTGGAGCTGGCAAACCAATTTAACTTCAGTTTATTGTTGTTGTAGCCTTGTGTTGTTGTTATGATTAGCCATGTTTAGTTAATGAAATTGGACGTTATAATTTGTGATCATGGTCACAGCTCTATCGCAAATGTAGCCTATCATTTACACCTGTTTAATTGTGGACTTATCCCTGAAATGAGATCAGGGCTATTATAGGGTACCTGCATCTAGTTCAGCAAAGTTGAATTGCAATTATAAACCCAGATTTTAGCCAATAGCCCATGTCAATATCGCAAATAGGCCATTTATAACAGTTTGCAGTATTAACATCTGCCACATAATAACAGCCCTATTGCCAGAAAATAGCCATACATTCGTTTTTTAAAGTTTGTCCAAGTGTTTCTTTCTGTCCAATTTTCATCACGCAAACTCTCATGTTGTATTTATCTAAAGTTATGAACATGCGCAAACAGGATTTATTTTTAGCAATATACCAGGGCTAAGAGATGTTCTTAAGCACGACGCAAGGTGGAGTACACAGCCTAGACACAGCCCTTAGCCGTGGTATATTGGCCATATACCACTAACCCCCCAGGTGCCTTATTGCTATCATAAACTGGTTACCAACGTAAATAGAGCAGTACAAATAAATGTTTTGTCATACCCGTGGTATATGGTCTGATATACCATGGCTGTTTATAATAAACTGGCTGAAAGCCTTGGTATATCAGACCATATATGGTGTTGTATCGCGGTGCTTCCCAACAGTTGCTTCACATGTCGCTGGTTGTGGCTTGCTAACGCAGTGGCCAATTTGTTCCATCCCACTTGCAGCCTACACGAAAAAATAACTTGTAACATTGGTAGTAACCATCTGGATGTCACCGTAATACAGTCTATTACTCAATGGGGAGAGTTTGCGCTGCAAGCCGGCAACAACATGGGGCGCAGTGTTGTGTCCTTCGCTCCCGACTACTGCTGTCATTTAGACGGAAGTAGCTAGATAGTGTAGCTAGGTCCAGGGTGACAGATAAAGCTTTTTTTACTGCTTTTGTAGTCCGATGAAAATTGTATGATTCTTAAGACTCCTGAGTCCCAACTTCGGCAGACAAGTGTCTGACAAATAAACTGGCTGAGTGCCATGGACAGGTGAGACTGGTATGGTCAAGGTTAACTGAGCAGCTAGTTAGTACTAACTTATGTTGTTTGAGTAAATTGGCTGGCTTATGTTAGTAAATCAAACCTTCATAATGCATTTAAATAATCAAACCAATAGTCATAATTACTTACTTTACATGTAAAATAGACACGAAACGTCGGTCCGTTCTGGAAGTTGAAACAAGTGTAAAGTTAAAGATGAACGCTATTTTTCAGCTGTTAACTTCTTCTATGGTGAAACAAAAATCAAGTTCATCCTCCTACTCTCATGTGTACATCGCCATCTAGTGGATGTACATGTCCATCAACATAAATGTTACACTACAAAAATGTGTAAGTGAGTAGTATCATGAATATGAATAATGGCAATATGTGAAAATTGAAATGTTGAGCAAGTTTGGATAGCTCATTTAATAACTATACTGAAAGAAAACAGACTTTGAAGTTGAATGGTAAAAGAGTTGGGAAAGAGTAAAGTAAAGTACAACTCTGGAGGGAGAGTAGTAGATCCTGAGGAGGCCAGTGGAGCGTGGAGCGTGGTAAAGGAGTTGGACTGTAGGAGGTCAGTGGAGCGTGGTAAAGGAGTTGGACTGTAGGAGTTCAGTGGAGCGTGGTAAAGGAGTTGGACTGTAGGAGGCCAGTGGAGCGTGGTAAAGGAGTTGGACTGTAGGAGGTCAGTGGAGCGTGGTGAAGGAGTTGGACTGTAGGAGGTCAGTGGAGCGTGGTAAAGGAGTTGGACTGTAGGAGTTCAGTGGAGCGTGGTAAAGGAGTTGGACTGTAGGAGGCCAGTGGAGCGTGGTAAAGGAGTTGGACTGTAGGAGGTCAGTGGAGCGTGGTGAAGGAGTTGGACTGTAGGAGGTCAGTGGAGCGTGGTAAAGGAGTTGGACTGTAGGAGGTCAGTGGAGCGTGGTGAAGGAGTTGGACTGTAGGAGGTCAGTGGAGCGTGGTGAAGGAGTTGGACTGTAGGAGGTCAGTGGAGCGTGGTAAAGGAGTTGGACTGTAGGAGGCCAGTGGAGCGTGGTAAAGGAGTTGGACTGTAGGAGGTCAGTGGAGCGTGGTAAAGGAGTTGGACTGTAGGAGGTCAGTGGAGCGTGGTAAAGGAGTTGGACTGTAGGAGGTCAGTGGAGTGTGGTAAAGGAGTTGGACTGTAGGAGGTCAGTGGAGTGTGGAGCGTGGTAAAGGAGTTGGACTGTAGGAGGTCAGTGGAGCGTGGTAAATGAGTTGGACTGTAGGAGGCCAGTGGAGCGTGGTAAAGGAGTTGGACTGTAGGAGGTCAGTGGAGCGTGGAGCGTGGTAAATGAGTTGGACTGTAGGAGGCCAGTGGAGCGTGGTAAAGGAGTTGGACTGTAGGAGGTCAGTGGAGCGTGGTAAAGGAGTTGGACTGTAGGAGGTCAGTGAAACGTGGAGCGTGGTAAAGGAGTTGGACTGTAGGAGGTCAGTGAAACGTGGAGCGTGGTAAAGGAGTTGGACTGTAGGAGGTCAGTGGAGCGTGGAGCGTGGTAAAGGAGTTGGACTGTAGGAGGTCAGTGGAGCGTGGTAAAGGAGTTGGACTGTAGGAGGTCAGTGGAGTGTGGTAAAGGAGTTGGACTGTAGGAGGCCAGTGGAGCGTGGTGAAGGAGTTGGACTGTAGGAGGTCAGTGGAGCGTGGTAAAAGGGTTGGACTGTAGGAGGCCAGTGGAGCGTGGTAAAGGAGTTGGACTGTAGGAGGTCAGTGGAGCGTGGTAAAGGAGTTGGACTGTAGGAGGTCAGTGGAGCGTGGTGAAGGAGTTGGACTGTAGGAGGCCAGTGTCAGTGGAGCGTGGTAAAGGAGTTGGACTGTAGGAGGCCAGTGGAGCGTGGTAAAGGAGTTGGACTGTAGGAGAACAGTGGAGCGTGGTAAAGGAGTTGGACTGTAGGAGGTCAGTGGAGCGTGGTAAAGGAGTTGGACTGTAGGAGGTCAGTGGAGCGTGGTAAAGGAGTTGGACTGTAGGAGGTCAGTGGAGCGTGGAGCGTGGTAAATGAGTTGGACTGTAGGAGGTCAGTGGAGCGTGGTAAAGGAGTTGGCCTGTAGGAGGTCAGTGGAGCGTGGTAAAGGAGTTGGACTGTAGGAGGCCAGTGTTAGTGGAGCGTGGTAAAGGAGTTGGACTGTAGGAGGCCAGTGTTAGTGGAGCGTGGTAAAGGAGTTGGACTGTAGGAGGCCAGTGGAGCGTGGTAAAGGAGTTGGACTGTAGGAGTTCAGTGGAGCGTGGTAAAGGAGTTGGACTGTAGGAGGTCAGTGGAGCGTGGTAAAGGAGTTGGACTGTAGGAGGCCAGTGTTAGTGGAGCGTGGTAAAGGAGTTGGACTGTAGGAGGCCAGTGTTAGTGGAGCGTGGTAAAGGAGTTGGACTGTAGGAGGTCAGTGGAGCGTGGTAAAGGAGTTGGACTGTAGGAGGTCAGTGGAGCGTGGAGCGTGGTAAATGAGTTGGACTGTAGGAGGTCAGTGGAGCGTGGTAAAGGAGTTGGCCTGTAGGAGGTCAGTGGAGCGTGGTAAAGGAGTAGGACTGTAGGAGGCCAGTGTCAGTGGACGTGGAGCGTGGTAAAGGAGTTGGACTGTAGGAGGCCAGTGTCAGTGGAGTGTGGTAAAGGAGTTGGACTGTAGGAGGTCAGTGGAGCGTGGAGCGTGGTAAAGTAGTTGGACTGTAGGAGGTCAGTGGAGCGTGGAGCGTGGTAAAGGAGTTGGACTGTAGGAGGTCAGTGGAGCGTGGTAAAGGAGTTGGACTGTAGGAGGTCAGTGGAGCGGGGTAAAGGAGTTGGACTGTAGGAGTTTGAAGGAGGTCAGTGGAGCGTGGTAAAGGAGTTGGACTGTAGGAGGCCAGTGGAGTGTGGTAAAGGAGTTGGACTGTAGGAGGCCAGTGGAGCGTGGAGCGGGGTAAAGGAGTTGGACTGTAGGAGGCCAGTGGAGCGTGGAGCGTGGTAAAGGAGATGGACTATAGGAGTGTGAAGGAGGCCAGTGGAGCGTGGAGCGTGGTAAAGGAGTTGGATTGTAGGAGTGTGAAGGAGTCCAGTGGAGCGTGGTAAAGGAGTTGGACTGTAGGAGTGTGAAGGAGGTCAGTGGAGCGTGGAGCGTGGTAAAGGAGTTGGACTGTAGGAGTGTGAAGGAGGCCAGTGGAGCGTGGTAAAGGAGTTGGACTGTAGGAGTGTGAAGGAGGCCAGTGGGTAGCAGTCCTTCTGGTGATTTGAAGGTGAGTTAAAGGTGATCCTTTATTGAACTGGGAGCCAGTGGAGTTTGATGAGGGTGGGGGTGATGAGTGAACTGGGAGCCAGTGGAGTTTGATGAGGGTGGGGGTGATGAGTGAACTGGGAGCCAGTGGAGTTTGATGAGGGTGGGGGTGATGAGTGAACTGGGAGCCAGTGGAGTTTGATGAGGGTGGGGGTGATGAGTGAACTGGGAGCCAGTGGAGTTTGATGAGGGTGGGGGTGATGAGTGAACTGGGAGCCAGTGGAGTTTGATGAGGGTGGGGGTGATGAGTGAACTGGGAGCCAGTGGAGTTTGATGAGGGTGGGGGTGATGAGTGAACTGGGAGCCAGTGGAGTTTGATGAGGGTGGGGGTGATGAGTGAACTGGGAGCCAGTGGGGTTTGATGAGGGTGGGGGTGATGAGTGAACTGGGAGCCAGTGGAGTTTGATGAGGGTGGGGGTGATGAGTGAACTGGGAGCCAGTGGAGTTTGATGAGGGTGGGGGTGATGAGTGAACTGGGAGCCAGTGGAGTTTGATGAGGGCTGGGGGTGATGAGTGAACTGGGAGCCAGTGGAGTTTGATGAGGGTGGGGGTGATGAGTGAACTGGGAGCCAGTGGGGTTTGATGAGGGTGGGGGTGATGAGTGAACTGGGAGCCAGTGGGGTTTGATGAGGGTGGGGGTGATGAGTGTGAGAACGCTTGCAGCTGAGTTTTGATTGAAGTCTGTCCAGTGTTTTGGTGTGTTTTGGTGTGTTTTGGTGTGTTTTGGTGTGTTTTGGTGTGTTTTGGTGTGTTTTGCAGAGTTTCAGAACACACTGGTAGAGTCGTACGGGTTCATGTGGAACAGTTGTCATGGTTCTTATTATATCTCTTAAAGGGTTGCAACATTACAGTAACTTCCCCAGAATACCCAGCTTTCATCCTGGTTGGAGGATTCAGGATTTCCTGCTTATTCCATTCTGATTCCGGGAATCTTCCAACCAGAATTTTGGAAAAACCTGGTAATCTTGAAATCTAATCTCTCTTCTCATCATATGATGGCCATTCATTCACTTTTCATTTATATCCACTGGAGGGCAGCAGTGTATAATGTATTTTAAGTGTTTATAAAATTCCCTACGCGAAGAATGAATGGTGGAAAAACAAATGGAACCATTTCCCTGTTTGACACTAGGTTTTATGGGTATGATGACACCTCCACTTTGGGGCTCTATAGAGGCCCACCCACCTGTGTACCTTTGCAGGCTAAAATGACCAGGAGAAAAAATGAAACATTGTAAAATAATGCTTTTTATTAAGTCCATTTAAATACATTTGACCGTCATGCTTACTGGTTTCTGGGTTAATTTGCATAATTTAGTATAATTAAATTGGCCTGTGTGTATTTTGGTTAGTCATCATGTATCTTATTTATCCAACAGAACTATCACACAGTATACAGAGCCTATTCTGAGAGGGATTTATCCTGCTGCTCCTCAGCTGGTTGCTGCTCTAGTAAAACATGAGCTTTTATAATATAATAATATAATATTCATCTCAACTGGTAATTGAATGGTGAATGGGAGGCGCGCTTCAAGTGCAGGCAACAGGCCATCAGAGCGTCACCCACCACTTTACAATGTGAGCTGGAGGCACTATGCATTTAGAAAACATACTGAATTATTTGAAACCTGAATGTTTTATTTCGTATTATGAGGCTTGTCTTACCTTGCTTCAAAGTAGCCTGTAGGCTAAATCTGACCATGGCAATTATTTTATAAAGACTTCAAAGGCCGGCGGGTGAGTTTCAAGTTTGGGGAAGTTTACAATTTATTCCTACCATTGTGTGTGCCAGTTATGATTTCATATGCGCATTTTCGTGGAACAGTTTTATTTCAATAATAACTTTCTCAAAATCATTGTCCCATGGTTAATCATAGATCTGAATTAAAATTATAATCTAAAAGTTAAAAATCAATCAATCAAATGTATTTATAAAGCCCTTTTTACATCAGATGTAACAAAGTGCTTATAGAGAAACTCAGCCTAAAACCCCAAACAGCAAGCAATGCAGATGTAGAAGCACGGTGGCTAGGAAAAACTCCCTAGAAAGGCTGGAATTTAGGAAGAAACCAAGAGAGGAACCAGGCTCTGAGGGGTGGCCAGTCCTCTTCTGGCTGTGCCGGGTGGAGATTATAACAGTACATGTCCATTAAGGTTAGATCGTTCTTCAAGATGTTTAAACGTTCAAAAGTCAACTAATGAGAGATCATCAGCCTCTACCATATGGACGCATAGATACACCGTGATCCATTGTTGGCTATTTGTATTTATTGTGGATCTCCATTAGCTGCTGCCAAGGCATAACTTCCATTGCTCTTTCACACTGAGGATTGGTGATTATCGAGGGGGAGATTATTGGAAAGATTTTCCAAATAGCTTACTGTGAGGAATTATAGTTTTAATATATTATCATTCACAAACCAGACACCTGCTCACTGCTCACATGGAGCAATCCAAACAAAAGACAATGAAAACATTTACAAATCTCCTAAATAATGGTTATGAAATGAACAAAAACTTGTTTCTCACAAGTGTAGCAGGTTGTGAACAACGTTTCCACTCCGAGAATGAGAATGGTAAAGACTAATTAATTCAGTCATCAGCTAATTGAATTCTACAGGACCTAGAGAAGTGGAAGGCTTGAAAGCTAAAGCACTTGATTGACAAAGAAGTACGTTTGATTATATTTATTGAAATGAAAGTATTTTGGACAGTCGTGGTCAAAAGTTTGGAGAATGACACAAATACTAATTTTCACATAGTCTGCTGCCTCAGTTTTGATGATGGCAATTTGCATATACTCCCGAATGTCATGAAGAGTGATCAGATGAATTGCAATTAATTGCAAAGTCCCTCTTTGCCATGAAAATGAACTTAATCCCAAAAAATATTTCCACTGCATTTCAGCCCTGCCACAAAAGGACTAGCTGCCATCATGTCAGTGATTCTCTCGTTAACACAGGTCAGAGTGTTGACGAGGACAAGGCTGGAGATCACTCTGTCATGCTGATTGAGTTAGAATAACAGACTGGAAGCTTTAAAAGGAGGGTGGTGCTTGAAATCATTGTTCTTCCTCTGTTAACCATGGTTGCCTGCAAGGAAACACGTGCCGTCATCATTGCTTTGCACAAAAAGTGCTTCACAGGCAAGGATATTGCTGCTAGTAAGATTGCACCTAAATCAACCATTTATCGGATCATCAAGAACTTCAAGGAGAGAGGTTCAATTGTTGTGAAGAAGGCGTCAGGGCGCCCAAGAAAGTCCAGCAAGCGCCAGGACCATCTCCTAAAGTTGATTCAGCTGCAGGATCGGGGCACCACCAGTGCAGAGCTTGCTCAGGAATGGCAGCAGGCAGGTGTGAGTGCATCTGCACGCACAGTGAGGCGAAGACTTTTGGAGGATGGCCTGGTGTCAAGAAGGGCAGCAAAGAAGCCACTTCTCTCCAGGAAAAACATCAGTGACAGACTGATATTCTGCAAAAGGTACAGGGATTGGACTGCTGAGGACTGGGGTAAAGTCATTTTCTCTGATGAATCCCCTTTCCGATTGTTTGGGGCATCCGGAAAACACCTTGTCCGGAGAAGACAAGGTGAGTGCTACCATCAGTCCTGTGTCATGCCAACAGTAAAGCATCCTGAGACCATTCATGTGTGGGGTTGCTTCTCAGCCAAGGGAGTGGGCTCACTCACAATTTGACCTAAGAACACAGCCATGAATAAAGAATGGTACCAACACATCCTCCGAGAGCAACTTCTCCCAACCATCCAAGAACAGTTTGGTGACGACCAATGCCTTTTCATGAGGCAAAAGTGATAACTAAATAGCTCGGGGAACAAAACATTGACATTTTGGGTCCATGGCCAGGAAACTCCCCAGACCTTAATCCCATTGAGAACTTGTGGTCGATCCTCAAGAGGCGGGTGGACAAACAAAATCCCACAAATTCTGACAAACTCCAAGCATTGATTATGCAAGAATGGGCTGCCATCAGTCAGGATGTGGCCCAGAAGTTAATTGACAGCATGCCAGGGCAGATTGCAGAGGTCTTGAAAAAGAAGGGTCAACACTGCAAATATTGACTCTTTACATAAACTTACTGTAATTGTCAATAAAAGCCTTTGACACGTATGGAATACTTGTAATTATACTTCAGTATACCATAGTAACATCTGACAAAAATATCTCATAACACTGAAGCAGCGAACTTTGTGAAGACCAATACTTGTGTCATTCTCAACTTTTGACGACGACTATACAGTCCAGTACGTACTTTTGGTGTGTATTGATAATGTTACTATTTTAGATGCCTTGTGTCATTTACAACCACATTTCTTAATTTCCCTCTTTGCAAGTTGGTTAATTTTATCTGGGCTCACTTACCTTGCCATACACATCTTGAAACCACACTATGGATTTTATCCCAATAGCCAGAAGGGGAGAGACAAGGGAAGCATTGATCCACAGAAATTCAGCCGAGGCAATATATTCATTTTGACAATAGATATTCTGCCGGTTAAAGCAACTGGGATATTATTATTCCATCTACTGAGGTCGGAGTGAATTGATTTGAGCGTTCTGTTAAAGTTTCTGGCAATGGTTTTGTCTAAGGAAGGAAATATATCTATTCCCAAGTATTTAAAATGGGATTCCATAAATCGGCGTATAATGAGATGACGTATCTATTGTATTGAGATCTGGGCTTTGACTAGGCCATTCCAAGACATCTATCAGCAGGCAAACTGACTGGTGTGTAGCTACTTTTCCTCACATACTGTAAAATGCAAGATTAACATCAAGCAAAACATTAGGAAATGTAGCTGACAACATTATTTCAATGATAAACTTTAGAAATATGCGTCGTTTGTGCAGAAAAGACATTTACTTGTGTTGGAGTTGGAATGAGTAGTCATGCTGTACTTCGCTCCGCAGGAAATATGACACACATTACATTACAATGGAACGATTTGATTAGTGTAATATTAGCTAGCTACATAGTTGTCTTTGTATCAAAGATAAAGGTGTAGTATAGAGAAACTATCGAGGTTAGCTAGCCAGCTACATTCGTTCGCAGCGACGCCGTTTTTCAAACAAAGTCAACACCGCAGCCATTAATAGCTAGCCAACACTACCAGCTAGCAGTACTGTAGCAACTAAATACAACATCATTTTAGTCAATGAGAATTTTGCAACGTAAAGCTTCACTTTCTGAACAGTCAAGATGTGTAGTCCACTTGTGTAGCTAGCATGACTGACTTTGTGCTAGCTAGCCAACGTTTAATTATTTCTGCGTTATGAAAGGAACTAGACACGGACACGAATTATCTGTTTAGTGTGTTAACACACTATTGGTAGTTTGTTGTAACCGAGTATTGGTGCTAAACCGTGTGTTATTGGATGCTAGCATGCTAGTTAGCTATGGCGTCATAGGACACGGTGCCCTGGTTGGTTTTCACAGAAGAATACTGTACCAAGTTAGCTAGCTGAATAAACTAAGTTAGAGTCTATTCCTAGAAAACATTGAACCGCTGTAGTTTACAACAATTATAATTTCTAAAGTGGAAGTTGGGAGAGTTATATTTGAGTGTTTCAGTGAAAGGTAAGTGAGGGAGGCTCCGCTCTCTCGCTTCCCCAGATGTTTAGTTAATTTTATTCCGATCTCTTTTGCATTATTGTAGCCTTTTCTGTAACCTGTCAACTATGTGTCTGTCTATCCCTGTTCTCTCCTCTCTGCACAGGCCATACAAACGCTTCACACCGTGTGGCTGCTGCCACTCTAATCTGGTGGTCCCGGTGCACACGACCCACGTGGAGTTCCAGGTCTCCGGCAGCCTCTGGAACTGCCGTTCTGCGGCCAACAAGGCAGAGTTCATCTCAGCCTATGCTACCCTCCAGTCCCTCGACTTCTTGGCGCTGACGGAAACATGGATTACCACAGAAACCACTGCTACTCCTACTGCTCTCTCCTCGTCTGATCATGTGTTCTTGCATACCCCGAGAGCATCTGGTCAGCGGGGTGGTGGCACAGGAATCCTCATCTCTCCCAAATGGACATTCTCTCTTTTCCCCCTGACCCATCTGTCTATCTCCTCATTTGAATTCCATGCTGTCACAGTCACTAGCCCATTTAAGCTTAACATCCTTGTCATTTATCGCCCTCCAGGTTCCCTTGGAGAGTTCATCAATGAGCTTGACGCCTTGATAAGTTCCTTTCCTGAGGATGGCTCACCCCTCACAGTTCTGGGTGACTTTAACCTCCCTACGTCTGCCTTTGACTCATTTCTCTCTGCCTCCTTCTTTCCACTCCTTTCTTCTTTTGACCTCACCCTCTCACCGTCCCCCCCTACTCACAAGGCAGGCAATACGCTTGACCTCATCTTCACTAGATGCTGTTCTTCTATTAATCTCACTGCAACTCCCCTCCAAGTCTCCGACCACTACTTTGTATCCTTTTCTCTCTTGCTCTCCTCCAACACTACTCACTCTGCCCCTACTCAGATGGTAATGTGCCGTCGCAAACTTCGCTCTCTCTCTCCTGCTACTCTCTCCTCTTCCATCCTATCATCTCTTCCCTCTGCTAAATCCTTCTCCCTCCGATCTCCTGATTCTGCCTCCTCAACCCTCCTCTCCTCCCTTTCTGCATATTTTGACTCTCTATGTCCCCTATCCTCCCGGCCGGCTCGGTCCTCCCCTCCAGCTCCGTGGCTTGACGACTCATTGCGAGCTCACAGAACAGAGCTCCGGGCAGCTGAGCGGAAATGGAAGAAAACTAAACTCCCTGCCGACCTGGCATCTTTTCACTCCCTCCTCTCTACATTTTCTTCATCTGTTTCTGCTGCTAAGGCCACTTTCTACCACTCTAAATTCCAAGCATCTGCCTCTAACCCTAGGAAGCTCTTTGCCACATTCTCCTCACTGCTGAATCCTCCCCCCCAACCCCCATCCTCCTCCCTCTCTGTGGATGACTTCGTCAACCACTTTGAAAAGAAGGTTGACGACATCCGATCCTCATTTATTAAGTCAAATGACACTGCTGGTCCTGCTCACACTGCCCTACCCTATGCTTTGACTTCTTTCTCCCCTCTCTCTCCAGATGAAATCTTGCGACTTGTGATGGCCGGCCGCCCAACAACCTGCCCCGCTTGATCCTATCCCCTCCTCTCTTCTCCAGACCATTTCCGGAGACCTTCTCCCTTACCTCACCTCGCTCATCAACTCATCCTTGACCGCTGGCTATGTCCCTTCCGTCTTCAAGAGAGCGAGAGTTACACCCCTCCTCAAAAAACCTACACTTGATCCCTTCGATGTCAACAACTACAGACCTTCTTTTTTTTCTCTCCAAAACTCTTGAGCGTGCCATCTCTAGTCAACTCTCCTGCTATCTCTCTCAGAATGACCTTCTTGATCCAAACCAGTCAGGTTTCAAGACTGGTCATTCAACTGAGACTGCTCTTCACTGTGTCATGGAGGCTCTCCGCACTGCTAAAGCTAACTCTCTCTCCTCTGCTCTTATCCTTCTAGACCTATCTGCTGCCTTTGATGCTGTGAACCATCAGATCCTCCTCTCCACCCTCTCCGAGTTGGGCATCTCCGGCGCTGCTCACTCTTGGATTGCGTCCTACCTGACAGGTCGCTCCTACCAGGTGGCGTGGCAAGAATCTGTCTCCGCACCACGTGCTCTCACCACTGGTGTCCCCCAGGGCTCAGTTCTAGGCCCTCTCCTATCTCTCTATACACCAAGTCACTTGGCTCTGTCATATCCTCACATGGTCTTTCCTATCATTGCTACGCAGACGACACACAATTAATTTTCTCCTTTCCCCCTTCTGATAACCAGGTGGCGAATCGCATCTCTGCATGTCTGGCAGACATATCAGTGTGGATGTCGGATCACCACCTCAAGCTGAACCTCGGCAAGACGGAGCTGTTTTTCCTCCCGGGGAAGGACTGCCCGCTCCATGATCTCGCCATCACGGTTGACAACTCCATTGTGTCCTCCTCCCAGAGTGCAAAGAACCTTGGCGTGACCCTGGACAACACCTTGTCGTTCTCCGCTAACATCAAGGCGGTGACCCGAACCTGCGGGTTCATGCTCTACAACATTCGCAGAATACGACCCTATCTTACACAGAAAGTGGCACAGGTCCTAATCCAGGCACTTGTCATCTCCCGTCTGGATTACTGCAACTCGCTGTTGACTGGGCTCCCTGCCTGTGCCATTAAACCCCTACAACTTATCCAGAACGCTGCAGCCCATCTGGTGTTCAACCTTCCCAAGTTCTCTCATGTCACCCGCTCTGCCGCACACTCCACTTGCTTCCAGTTGAAGCTCGCATCTACTACAAAACCATGGTGCTTGCCTACGGAGCTGTGAGGGGAACAGCACCTCCTTACCTTCAGGCTCTGATCAGACCCTACACCCAAACGAGGGCACTACGTTCATCCACCTCTGGCCTGCTAGCCCCCCTACCTCTACGGAAGCACAGTTCCCTCTCAGCCCAGTCAAAGCTATTCGCTGCTCTGGCACCCCAATGGTGGAACAAGCTTCCCCACAACGCCAGGACAGCGGAGTCACTGACCACCTTCCGGAGACATTTGAAATCCCACCTCTTTAAGGAATACCTGGAATAGTATGACAGTAATCCTTCTACCCCCCCACCCCCCTCCCCCATCCCCCCATAACAAAAAAAATGTGGTTGTCCCACTGGCTATCCTAAGTTGAATGCACCAATTTGTAAGTAGCTCTGCATAAGAGCGTCTGCTAAATGTCTTAAATGTAAAAATGTAAATGTTTCCCCTAAACCACTCGAGTGTTGCTTTAGCAGTATGCTTAGAGTCAATGTCCTGCTGGAAGGTGAACCTCTGTCCCAGTCTCAAATCTCTGGAAGACTGAAACAGGTTTCCCTCAAGAATTTCCTTGTATTTAGCGCCATCCATCATTCCTTCAATTCTGACCAGTTTCCCAGTCCCTGCCGATTAAAAACATCCCCACAGCATGATGCTGCCACCACCATGTTTCACTGTGGGTATGGTGTTCTCGGGGTGACGAGAGGTGTTGGGTTTGCACCAGACATAGCGTTTTCCTTGATGGCCAAAAGACTCAATTTTAGTCTCACCTGTTTGGGGAGTCTCCCACATCGCTTTTGGCGAACACCAAACGTGTTTGCTTATTTTTTTCTTTAAGCAATGGCTTTTTTCTGGCCACTCTTCCGTAAAGCCCAGCTCTGTGGAGTGTACGGCTTAAAGTGGTCCTATGGACAGATACTCCAATCTCCGCTGTGGAGCTTTGCAGCTCCTTCAGGGTTATCTTTGGTCTCTTTGTTTTTCCCTCTGATTAATGCCCTCCTTGCCTGGTCCATGAGTTTTGGTGAGCTGCCCTCTCTTGGCAGGTTTGTTGACGTGCCATATTCTTTCCATTTTTTAATAATGAATTTAATGGTACTCCGTGGGATGTTCAAAGTTTCGGATATTTTTTTTATAACCCAACCCTGATCTGTACTTCTCCACAACGTTGTCCCTGACCTGTTTGGAGAGCTCCTTGGTCTTCATGGTGCCGCTTGCTTGGTGGTGCCCCTTGCTTAGTGGTGTTGCAGACTCTGGGGCCTTTCAGAACAGGTGTATATATAGGGGAAAAAAAGTATTTAGTCAGCCACCAATTGTGCAAGTTCTCCCACTTAAAAAGATGAGAGAGGCCTGTCATTTTCATCATAGGTACACGTCAACTATGACAGACAAAATGAGAAAGAAAATCCAGAAAATCACATTGTAGGATTTTTTATGAATTTATTTGCAAATTATGGTGGAAAATAAGTATTTGGTCAATAACAAAAGTTTCTCAATACTTTGTTATATACCCTTTGTTGGCAATGACACAGGTCAAACGTTTTCTGTAAGTCTTCACAAGGTTTTCACACACTGTTGCTGGTATTTTGGCCCATTCCTCCATGCAGATCTCCTCTAGAGCAGTGATGTTTTGGGGCTGTCGCTGGGCAACACAGACTTTCAACTCCCTCCAAAGATGTTCTATGGGGTTGAGATCTGGAGACTGGCTAGGCCACTCCAGGACCTTGAAATGCTTCTTACGAAGCCACTCATTTGTTGCCCGGGCGGTGTGTTTGGGATCATTGTCATGCTGAAAGACCCAGCCACGTTTCATCTTCAATGCCCTTGCTGATGGAAGGAGGTTTTCACTCAAAATCTCACGATACATGGCCCCATTCATTCTTTCCTCTGCACGGATCAGTCGTCCTGGTCCCTTTGCAGAATAACAGCCCAAAAGCATGATGTTTCCACCCACATGCTTCACAGTAGGTATGGTGTTCTTTGGATTCAACTCAGCATTCTTTGTCCTCCAAACACGACAAGTTGAGTTTTTTACCAAAAAGTTATATTTTGGTTTCATCTGACCATATGACATTCTCCCAATCCTCTTCTGGATCATCCAAATGCACTCTAGCTAACTTCAGACGGGCCTGGACATGTACTGGCTTAAGCAGGGGGACACGTCTGGCACTGCAGGACTTGAGTCCCTGGCGGCGTAGTGTGTTACTGATGGTAGGCTTTGTTACTTTGGTCCCAGCTCTCTGCAGGTCATTCACTAGGTCCCCCCGTGTGGTTATGGGATTTTTGCTCACAGTTCTTGTGATCATTTTGACCCCATGGGCTGAGATCTTGCGTGGAGCCCCAGATCGAGGGAGATTATCAGTGGTCTTGTATGTCTTCCATTTCCTAATAATTGCTCCCACAGTTGATTTCTTCAAACCAAGCTGCTTACCTATTGCAGATTCAGTCTTCCCAGCCTGGTACAGGTCTACAATTTTGTTTCTGGTGTCCTTTGACAGCTCTTTGGTCTTGGCCATAGTGGAGTTTGGAGTGTGACTGTTTGAGGTTGTGGACAGGTGTCTTTTATACTGATAACAAGTTCAAACAGGTGCCATTAATACAGGTAACGAGTGGAGGACAGAGGAGCCTCTTAAAGAAGAAGTTACAGGTCTGTGAGAGCCAGAAATCTTGCTTGTTTGTAGGTGACCAAATACTTATTTTCCACCATAATTTGCAAATAAATTCATTAAAAATCCTACAATGTGATTTTCTGGATTTTCCCTCAATATCTCTGTCATAGTTGACGTGTACCTATGATGAAAATTACAGGCCTCTCTCATCTTTTTAAGTGGGAGAACTTGCACAATTGGTGGCTGACTAAATACTTTTTTCCCCCACTGTATATACTGAGATCATGTGACAGATCATGTGTCACTTAGATTGCACACAGGTGGACTTTATTTAACTAATTATGTGACCTCTGAAGGTAATTGGTTGCACCAGATCTTATTCAGGGGCTTCATAGCAATGGGGGGAATACATATGCATGCACCACTTTTACAGTATTTATTTTTTATAATTTTTTGAAACAAGTTATTTTTTTCATTTCACTTCACCAATTTGGACTATTTTGTCTATGTCCATTACATGAAATCCAAATAAAAATCAATTTAAATTACAGGTTGTAATGCAACAAAATAGGAAAAATGACAAGGGGGGTGAATACTTTTGCAAGGCACTGTACCTTGTCAAAACACAACTGATTGGCTCAAACTCATTATGAAGGAAAGAAATTCCACAAATTAACTTTTATGAAGGCACACCTGTTAATTGAAATGCATTCCAGGTGACTACCTCATGAAGCTGGTTGAGAGAATGCCAAGCGTGTGCAAAGCTGTCATCAAGGCAAAGGGTGGCTATTTGAAGAATCTCAAATATAAAATATATTTCGATTTGTTTAACACTTTTTGGGTTTTTACATGATTCCATATGTGTTATTTCATAGTTTTGATGTCTTCACTATTATTCCACAATGTAGAAAATAGAAAAATTTTAGAAAAACCCTGGAATGAGTAGGTGTGTCCAAACTTTTGACTGGTAATGTATCTACAAAGAAAAGGAGAGATTTTAGAATGAAAGCTACACTATATATACAGCAGTATGTGGACACCCCTTCATATTAGTGGATTCTAATAGAGATCCACTATATATACAGCAGTATGTGGACACCCCTTCATATTAGTGGATTCTAATAGAGATGCACTATATATACAGCTGTATGTGGACACCCCTTCATATTAGTGGATTCTAATAGAGATGCACTATATATACAGCAGTATGTGGACACCCCTTCATATTAGTGGATTCTTATAGAGATACACTATATATACAGCAGTATGTGGACACCCCTTCATATTAGTGGATTCTAATAGAGATACACTATATATACAGCAGTATGTGGACACCCCTTCATATTAGTGGATTCTAATAGAGATAAACTATATATACAGCAGTGTGTGGACACCCCTTCATATTAGTGGATTCTAATAGAGATACACTATATATACAGCAGTATGTGGACACCCCTTCATATTAGTGGATTCTAATAGAGATACACTATATATACAGCAGTATGTGGACACCCCTTCATATTAGTGGATTCTAATAGAGATCCACTATATATACAGCAGTATGTGGACACCCCTTCATATTAGTGGATTCTAATAGAGATACACTGTATATACAGCAGTATGTGGACACCCCTTCATATTAGTGGATTCTAATAGAGATACACTGTATATACAGCAGTATGTGGACACCCCTTCATATTAGTGGATTCTAATAGAGATACACTATATATACAGCAGTATGTGGACACCCCTTCATATTAGTTGATTCTAATAGAGATACACTATATATACAGCAGTATGTGGACACCCCTTCATATTAGTGGATTCTTATAGAGATACACTATATATACAGTAGTATGAGGACACCCCTTCATATTAGTGGATTCTAATAGAGATGCACTATATATACAGCAGTATGTGGACACCCCTTCATATTAGTGGATTCGGCTATTTCAGCCACACCCGTTGCTGACAGGTGTATCAAATCGAGCACACAGCCATGCAATCTCCATAGACAAACATTGGCAGTAGAATGGCCTTACTGAAGAGCTCAGTGACTTTCAACGTCGCACCGTCATATGATGCCACCTTTCCAACAAGTCAGATTTCGTAAAATCTCTGCCCTGCTAGAGCTGCCCCCGGTCACCTGTAAGTGCTGTTATTGTGAAGTGGAAACATCTAGGAGCAATAACGACTCAGGCGCGAAGTGGTAGGCCACACAAGCTCACAGAACGGGAATGCCGAGTGCTGAAGAGCGTAGTGCGTAAAAATCGTCTGTCCTCAGTTGCAACACTCACTACGGAGTTCCAAACGGCCTCTGAAAGCAACGTCAGCGCAAGAACTGGTCGTCGGGAGATTCATGAAATGGGTTTCCATGGCCAAGCAGCCGCACACAAGCCTAAGATCACCATGCACAATGCCAAGCGTAGGCTGGAGTGGTGTAAAGCTTGCCGCCATTGGACTCTGGAGCAGTGGAAACACGTTCTCTGGAGTGATGAATCACGCTTCACCATCTGGCAGTCCGACGGACGAATCTGGGTTATGCGGATGCCAGGAGAACGCTACCTGCCCCAATGCATAGTGCCAACTGTAAAGTTTGGTGGAGGAGGAATAATGGTTTGTGGCTGTTTTTCATGGTTCGGGCTAGGCCCCTTAGTTCCAGTGAAGGGGAATCTTAACGCTACAGCATACATTGACATTCTAGATGATTCTGTGCTTCCAACTTTGTGGGAACAGTTTGGGGAAAGACCTTTCCTGTTTCAGCATCACACTGCCCCCGTGCACAAAGCGAGGTCCATACAGAAATGGTTTGTCAAGATCGGTGTGGAAGAACTTGACTGGCCTGCACAGAGCCCTGACCTCAACCCCATCGAACACCTTTGGGATGAATTGGAATGCCAACTTCGAGCCAGGCCTAATCGCCCAACATCAGTGCCCGACCTCACTTATGCTCTTGTGGCTGAATGGAAGCAAGTCACCGCAGTAATGTTCCAACAACTAGTGGAAAGCCTTCCCAGAAGAGTGGAGGCTGTTATAGCACCAAAGGCTGGATCAACTCCATGTTAATGTCCATGACTTTGGAATGAGATGTTCGAGGAGCAGATGTCCACATACTTATGGTCATGTAGTGTAAATGTCATGCCTGCATAATGAAACACCTCTGAGAGAGGGAGGAGAGAGGGAGGGGGTGGGGAGGCAGAGAGAGAGATTCAGAGAGAGAATAAAGTAAAGTGTATGGTTCCTCATAGTTGCACCTGGAAAAGACATGATGACCCACTTACTGAAGACAGATGGACTGGGAGAGAGTGATGGCACCGAGAGCACAGAAAACACAGAGAACACAGAGAGCACAGAGAACACAGAGAGAACACAGAGAACACAGAGAGAACACAGAGAACACAGAGAGCACAGAGAGCACAGAGAACACAGATAGAACACAGAGAACACAGAGAGCACAGAGAGAACACAGAGAACACAGAGAACACAGAGAACACAGAGAGCACCGAGAACACAGAGAGAACAGAGAGAACACAGAGAAAACAGAGAAAACAAATATCACAGAGAACACAGAGAGAACACAGAGAAAACAGAGAACATGTGTGTTTTTCCACAGCAGCGAACTATATTAGTGACTTACAGCCTCTGAGGACTCTAGGCAGCATGACTGGACCTCCCACTGCAACACACACACACACACACACACACACACACACACACACACACACACACACACACACACACACTACTCTCTCCCTTCAACCTCAGTGTAAGACACACACACTCACTCCTCTGGAGGTCCTTGGGAACAAAATCAAAATGGGAACAGTTTAGACAGTGTAAATGGTTGACCAATATTCGACTGCCTCTTTGCTGTGTGTTTAGTACATAGCTTACATCCCCTTGGAGAGTTACTGGCTCTGACAAAACACACCAGCAGTCTTCTAATGTACAGTAAGTCGTCTACACCAGCAGTCTTCTAATGTACAGTAAGTAGTCAACAAACAGTACTCCTGAGCTGCAGGATGCCTTATTAAAACGATTCAACCTGGTTTTGGAGAGTGGCTGCATCCCTGATACAGTATATATATATTATTTTTCTTCTATATATTGTCTTTTTATATTATTTTTCACAAGTTTTTGAAAAACTCACTTCTATAACTCTCGTCCCCTTGGAACGAGCCCAACCAAAACAATACACGTCTCCAAAACCGCAAAACGTGCAGTCAAGGCAACACACTGGCTAAGCGCGAAACACAAAACGTATTGACTGCCCACCCTTGAAAGACATTCAGTGACCAAGTTATCCTTACTACGGACATGTCTGATTTCAAGGGGAAACTCCTGCAACATCAGTAGTAGAGAAAAGTTACCACCTCACTGCGGAGCTTCTCTCTCTTTCAGGGTTCACTCGATAGGCATGTTGTGTGATTGGTGCCGAGTCCCCAACATCAACGTCATGCTCTAGTACATTTGAGTTGGCACATCTGAGAATAAACCCTGATATTCTAAAAGCAGTGCAACAATGTTGCCTTTTTCCACCGGAGAAAAGTGTGCGAAAAAGATAAAGGTTTTCTAAAATCTCTGAGTTACTCAGCCGTCCCACAGGCACAAGGTGTATTGAGCTTTCCTTGTGCTCTTGAGGAAGACTATAGTGAGGAAGATTAAAGTCAATGGTGACGGCAGTGGCCACAGGCAGAACATCACTACCGATTTCCACCGACTTCGCCGCCTGATCGTAGCAGGTGAAGTATGGTTTCAGCATGTTGACATGACACAGCCAAGTTTTTCTCCTGCGCTCCTGTGTGGCGATGATGTAATCCAGATTACCAATTTGTTTCACTATGGGGTAAGGACCTGAAAAGCAAGCCTGCAACGGTGACCCCAGAACGGGCAACAAAAACCAGGACTTGGTCACCCACATTGAAGGTGCAGTTTCGGGCCTTTCGATCGTACCAAACTTTTATTTTCGTTTGCCCCTTCTCCAGATTCTCACTGGGAAACTCACAGGCACGGTGCAATCTGTATCGAAAAGCGCTAACGTGCTGCAACAGATTTATTTTTGTGTTTAAGGTGTAGCCCTGCAACAACCTCTCTCAGAAAACTCAAGGGACCTCTGACATGATGTCCAAACACAAGTTAATTCAGACTAAAACCGAGAGATTCCTGAACAACCTCCCACACAGCAATCAGCACAAGACCCCTTCATCCCAGTCTTTCTCAAACTCAAAGCAGTAAGCTCTCAACATTGACTTCAAAGTCTGATGAAATCTCTCAAGAGCATCTTGAGACTGGGTGTTAGGCACTAGAGGGGCAATGGTTAACACCCAATTGCTGTAGCACTTGCTGGAAGTTCGAACCTTGGTCCGACTGCACTACCTGCAGAAGTCCAAACAATAAACATAATTTCACCAGGTCCTTAACAATACTGGGAGCTGTGATTTTCCTCAGTGGAATGACCTCAGGGAAACGAATGACAGTGTACATAATGGTCAAGAGAAACTGGTTACCACTCTTGGCTTTGGGCAAAGGACCAACACAATCCACCAGAACCCTGCTGAAAGGTTTGTCAAAAGCAGGAATAGGCTGCAAAGGTGCAACCGGCACAGCTTGGTTCGGTTTACCCGTCCGCTGGCAAACGCAACAGAATTTACAGTAAGACACAACATCCTGTTTCAGACCAGGACAGAAGAAGTTACACAAGATGCAGTCATATGTCTTTTTTACCCCAAGATGGCCTGCCATACTGCCATCGGGAGCCAACCGGTCATATGTCTTGTTGACCCCAAGATGGCCTGCTATACTACCATCGGGAGCCAACTGGTCATATGTCTTGTTGAGCCCAAGATGGCCTGCCATACTACCATCGGGAGCCAACCTCAGTATCTCTTGTCCAAGTGGAACTGGAACGACAACTTGAGATACACTGGGCCAATCGCCTTGCCCAGAAGTGGAGCGAGAACGCCATTTCCTCATTAGAACACCATCTCTGTCAAAGTAACCCACACAAACTTCATCAAACTCCTCCTCTGGACATATCACAGCAAAAAGAGGAGAGAGTGAAACATCTTTAGACTGTTCCGCAATCAGCTGCTTCGTAGACATAAAAGTGTCAATTGTAGGAACCCTCTCTTCCTTCAGCGGTCCTACAAACTAACTCACCTTTGTGGTTTTCAAAGAAGAGGTCAACTCAGGAGGTTTAGCGAAATCAGGATCACCCATAAACGTCTCGGACAGATTGACCATGGTGTGATTGCTGACATCCTCCTCGACACTAGACTTGCACTTGCACACGCTGGGAACACTCTAGGGTACTTTTCTGATAACTCATCAGGTTCCTCTACTCTGGGTTCCTTACAAATGACAGGATTTGGCATGACCTTCCCTCCAGAAAAATGTTTACCAAAATGAATGAGACCCCCGTCACCGGTAGGCTAGGCCTTACTCCAACGACAAGGGAGACAGACATAAAGACCAGACTAGAGTTCCACATTATACAAAGGAACTTCCATGCAACCCATCTCCACGCCTTGTACTAACACACTGTAACCAGTTGCTGAAGTGTCAGACAAAGGCTGCCCCAGTGTCTCGCAGTATCTTTACCGGCTGCTTAACAGCATCGCCACTCTGCAGACACACAAACCCGTCTGAAACAAAGGGTTCATACACATCTGATCCAACATCATGTTGAGGAGATACACCAGTCCAAACCAGAGACTTAATGAGATACACCAGTCCCAACCAGAGACTTAATGGGCTAGAGTGCTCCCACAAGAAGAAACAGCTTTCTCTATCTCTCTCATTATTCTGTTTCAACTTAGGACACTTAGAGACAATGTGTCCTTTCTCACGGCAGTAATGACAAACTGGTGGATACGAAAAAACTGTTTTCTGCAGATCTGCACTGCAGAAATGGACTAAAACCTCACAGTAAGAAGTGTCTTCTCTGGATAGATTTTTCTGTAGGGATAACTACTGCGTGCGTGGTTTGTGAAGGTATTTTTATTTGTCAACACAAAACTCATCTGCAAGAACTGCAGCTTTCTCAAGAGTGAAATCTTGTGCTCATAAATGTAGGAAGTAACCCTTTTGTGAAGACAATTCTTCAACGGCTCGAGACGTATGAGTGTCTTTAAATCCTCAAGGACCTCGACCTCTTGAGAACCACACCACCGATCAAAAATACATGCTTGTTCCCTTGCCAACTCAACATGGCTTTGTGATTCTGTCTTTCGTAATTTACGGAACTGTTGTCTACATGCCTCTATATGCCTCTGGGACCAACTCGTATAGCAGTTTTAACAGTGTCATAATATGCACTCTTGTCGAGATAATGCGGAGTACACTTTGAGCTTTTCCCACAAGAACACTTTGGAGGTGCAGTGACCAAATACCTCGCAGCCATTTTAGGGATGTGGCAATCCGCTCAAACAGAGTCAAATATACATCCACCTCCTTTTCGTTGAAAGGCGGAACAAGCCGGCTGTTCCGACCAAGGGTGCAGGATGGCCTGACTGGATTCGGAGTGCTTCCAGATCTATCTCCCTTTGTTGCGCTTCCAGATCTATCTCCCTTTGTTGCGCTTCCAGATCTATCTCCCTTTGTTGCGCTTCCAGATCTATCTCCCTTTGTTGCGCTTCCAGATCTATCTCCCTTTGTTGCGCTTCCAGATCTATCTCCCTTTGTTGCGCTTCCAGATCTATCTCCCTTTGTTGCGCTTCCAGATCTATCTCCCTTTGTTGCGCTTCCAGATCTATCTCTTTTAATCGTTCTAGTCTGGCTGCACGTTCTTCTTGTTCTTGTTGTTTGGCTGCAATCAATCAATCAATCAATCAATCAATCAATCAAATGTATTTATAAAGCCCTTTTTACATCAGCAGATGTCACAAAGTGCTATACAGAAACCCAGCCTAAAACCCCAAACAGCAAGCTATGCAGATGTAGAAGCACGGTGGCTAGGAAAAACTCCCTAGAAAGGCAGGAACCTAGGAAGAAACCTAGAGAGGAACCAGCCTCTGATTGTTCTTGTTGTTTGGCTCTTCTTGTTCTTCTATTTGCTTTCTGTGGTGGTGGGGCAGCCAGCGGAAAATACAGAGCGCAGGGGTTTGTAATGTTCTCTAGATGCGCCGTGATTGGCTCAGGCTTCTGTCACTCATGGAGACACTACGTCACCGCAAAATCTACGGGTAGAGCTCGAAAATTCAAGCCCCTTGGGTGCTGCCATAGAGTTACATTAGAAGTGCCCATCCAAGAAGGCTCAAGGTCATAGGCCACAGATAAAATTACGTCAAATGAGGTTATATCTATAGTAGCTTTGATTGTATTTGTATTTGTATTTATTATGGATGCCAAGGCAGCAGCTACTCTTCCTGGGGTCCAGCAAAATTAAGGCAGTTTTAAAACATTACAATACATTCATAACAGATTTCACAACATATTAAGTGTGTGCCCTCAGGCCCCTACTCTACTACCACATATCTATAACACAAAATCCATGTCTACATGTGTGTATAGTGCTTATGTTATCGTGTGTTTGTATGCGTGTCTGTGTTGCTTCACAGTCCCCGCTGTTCCATAAGGTGTATTTTTATCAGGTTTTTTTATCTAATTTTACTGCTGGCATGAGTTACTTGATGTGGAATAGAGTTCCATGTAGTCATGGCTCTATGTAGTACTGTGTGCCTCCCATAGTCTGTTCTGGACATGGGCACTGTGAAGAGACCTCTGGTGGCATGTCTTGTGGGGTATGGATGGATATCCGAGCTGTGTGCCAGTAGTTCAAACAGACAGCTCGGTGCATTCAACATGTCAATACCTCTCAAAAAATACCAGTGGTGATGAAGTCAATCTCTCCTCTACTTTGAGCCAGGCATATTATTAATATTAGCTCCCTGTGTACATCCAAGGGACACCTGACCACACGACTGAACAGTAGTCCAGGTGCGACAAAACTAGGGCCTGTAGGACCTGCCTTGTTGATAGTGTTATCTCCTCTAGGGCCTCTAGGGACCTGCCTTGTTGATAATGTTATCTCCTCTAGGGCCTGTAGGACCTGCCTTGTTTATAGTGTTATATCCTCTAGGGCCTGTAGGACCTGCCTTGTTGATAGTGTTATCTCCTCTAGGGCCTGTAGGGACCTGCCTTGTTGATAGTGTTATCTCCTCTAGGGCCTGTAGGACCTGCCTTGTTGATAGTGTTATCTCCTCTAGGGCCTGTAGGACCTGCCTTGTTGATAGTGTTATCTCCTCTAGGGCCTGTAGGACCTGCCTTGTTGATAGTGTTATCTCCTCTAGGGCCTGTAGGACCTGCCTTGTTGATAGTGTTATCTCCTCCAGGGCCTGTAGGACCTGCCTTGTTGATAGTGTTATATCCTCTAGGGCCTGTAGGGACCTGCCTTGTTGATAGTGTTATCTCCTCTAGGGCCTGAAGGACCTGCCTTGTTTATAGTGTTATCTCCTCTAGGGCCTGTAGGGATCTGCCTTGTTGATAGTGTTATCTCCTCTAGGGCCTGTAGGACCTGCCTTGTTGATAGTGTTATCTCCTCTAGGGCCTGTAGGACCTGCCTTGTTGATAGTGTTATCTCCTCTAGGGCCTGTAGGGACCTGCCTTGTTGATAGTGTTATCTCCTCTAGGGCCTGTAGGGACCTGCCTTGTTGATAGTGTTATCTCCTCTAGAGCCTGTAGGGACCTGCCTTGTTGATAGTGTTATCTCCTCCAGGGCCTGTAGGACCTGCCTTGTTGATAGTGTTATCTCCTCTAGGGCCTGTAGGACCTGCCTTGTTGATAGTGTTATCTCCTCTAGGGCCTGTAGGACCTACCTTGTTGATAGTGTTATCTCCTCTAGGGCCTGTAGGGACCTGCCTTGTTGATAGTGTTATCTCCTCCAGGACCTGCCTTGTTGATAGTGTTATCTCCTCCAGGGCCTGTAGCGAACTGCCTTGTTAATAGTGTTATCTCCTCTTGGGCCTGTAGGACCTGCCTTGTTGATAGTGTTATCTTCTCTAGGGCCTGTAGGGACCTGCCTTGTTGATAAAGTTATCTCCTCTAGGGCCTGTAGGGACCTGCCTTGTTAATAGTGTTATCTCCTCCAGGGCCTGTAGGGACCTGCCTTGTTAATAGTGTTATCTCCTCTAGGGCCTGTAGGACCTGCCCTGTTGATAGTGTTATCTCCTCCAGGGCCTGGAGGGACCTGCCTTGTTGATAGTGTTATCTCCTCTAGGGTCTGTAGGACCTGCCTTGTTGATAGTGTTATCTCCTCTAGGGCCTGTAGGACCTGCCTTGTTGATAGTGTTATCTCCTCTAGGGCCTCTAGGACCTGCCTTGTTGATAGTGTTATCTCCTCTAGGGCCTGTAGGGACCTGCCTTGTTGATAGTGTTATCTCCTCTAGGGCCTGTAGGACCTGCCTTGTTGATAGTGTTATCTCCTCTAGGGCCTGTAGGACCTGCCTTGTTGATAGTGTTATCTCCTCTAGGGCCTGTAGGACCTGCCTTGTTGATAGTGTTATCTCCTCTAGGGCCTGTAGGACCTGCCTTGTTGATAGTGTTATCTCCTCCAGGGCCTGTAGGACCTGCCTTGTTGATAGTGTTATATCCTCTAGGGCCTGTAGGGACCTGCCTTGTTGATAGTGTTATCTCCTCTAGGGCCTGAAGGACCTGCCTTGTTTATAGTGTTATCTCCTCTAGGGCCTGTAGGGATCTGCCTTGTTGATAGTGTTATCTCCTCTAGGGCCTGTAGGACCTGCCTTGTTGATAGTGTTATCTCCTCTAGGGCCTGTAGGACCTGCCTTGTTGATAGTGTTATCTCCTCTAGGGCCTGTAGGGACCTGCCTTGTTGATAGTGTTATCTCCTCTAGGGCCTGTAGGGACCTGCCTTGTTGATAGTGTTATCTCCTCTAGAGCCTGTAGGGACCTGCCTTGTTGATAGTGTTATCTCCTCCAGGGCCTGTAGGACCTGCCTTGTTGATAGTGTTATCTCCTCTAGGGCCTGTAGGACCTGCCTTGTTGATAGTGTTATCTCCTCTAGGGCCTGTAGGACCTACCTTGTTGATAGTGTTATCTCCTCTAGGGCCTGTAGGGACCTGCCTTGTTGATAGTGTTATCTCCTCCAGGACCTGCCTTGTTGATAGTGTTATCTCCTCCAGGGCCTGTAGCGAACTGCCTTGTTAATAGTGTTATCTCCTCTTGGGCCTGTAGGACCTGCCTTGTTGATAGTGTTATCTTCTCTAGGGCCTGTAGGGACCTGCCTTGTTGATAAAGTTATCTCCTCTAGGGCCTGTAGGGACCTGCCTTGTTAATAGTGTTATCTCCTCCAGGGCCTGTAGGGACCTGCCTTGTTAATAGTGTTATCTCCTCTAGGGCCTGTAGGACCTGCCCTGTTGATAGTGTTATCTCCTCCAGGGCCTGGAGGGACCTGCCTTGTTGATAGTGTTATCTCCTCTAGGGCCTGTAGGACCTGCCTTGTTGATAGTGTTATCTCCTCTAGGGCCTGTAGGACCTGCCTTGTTGATAGTGTTATCTCCTCTAGGGCCTCTAGGACCTGCCTTGTTG
This sequence comes from Coregonus ussuriensis, assembly GCA_031479575.1. Taxonomy (NCBI): domain Eukaryota; kingdom Metazoa; phylum Chordata; class Actinopteri; order Salmoniformes; family Salmonidae; genus Coregonus; species Coregonus ussuriensis. The sequence continues at coordinate 51,121,644 of CM062496.1, forward strand.
ATAGTGTTATCTCCTCTAGGGCCTGTAGGACCTGCCTTGTTGATATTGTTATCTCCTCTAGGGCCTGTAGGGACCTGCCTTGTTGATAAAGTTATCTCCTCTAGGGCCTGTAGGACCTGCCTTGTTTATAGTGTTATCTCCTCTAGGGCCTGTAGGACCTGCCTTGTTGATAGTGTTATCTCCTCTAGGGCCTGTAGGACCTGCCTTGTTAATAGTGTTATCTCTTCTAGGGCCTGTAGGACCTGCCTTGTCGATAGTGTTATCTCCTCTAGGGCCTGTAGGACCTGCCTTGTTGATAGTGTTATCTCCTCTAGGGCATGTAGGACCTGCCTTGTTGATAGTGTTATCTCCTCTAGGGCCTGTAGGACCTGCCTTGTTGATAGTGTTATCTCCTCTAGGGCCTGTAGGACCTGCCTTGTTGATAGTGTAATCTCCTCTAGGGCCTGTAGGACCTGCCTTGTTGATAGTGTTATCTCCTCTAGGGCCTCTAGGGACCTGCCTTGTTGATAGTGTTATCTCCTCTAGGGCCTGTAGGACCTGCCTTGTTGATAGTGTTATCTCCTCTAGGGCCTGTAGGACCTGCCTTGTTGATAGTGTTATCTCCTCTAGGGCCTGTAGGACCTGCCTTGTTGATAGTGTTATCTCCTCTAGGGCCTGTAGGGACCTGCCTTGTTGATAGTGTTATCTCCTCTAGGGCCTGTAGGACCATCCTTGTTGATAGTGTTATCTCCTCTAGGGCCTGTAGGACCTGCCTTGTTTATAGTGTTATCTCCTCTAGGGCCTGTAGGGACCTGCCCTGTTGATAGTGTTATCTCCTCTAGGGCCTTTAGGACCTGCCTTGTTGATAGTGTTATCTCCTCTAGGGCCTGTAGGGACCTGCCTTGTTGATAGTGTTATCTCCTCTAGGGCATGTAGGACCTGCCTTGTTGATAGTGTTATCTCCTCTAGGGCCTGTAGGGACCTGCCTTGTTGAAAGTGTTATCTCCTCTAGGGCCTGTAGGACCTGCCTTGTTGATAGTGTTATCTCCTATAGGGCCTGTAGGGACCTGCCTTGTTGATAGTGTTATCTCCTCTAGGGCTGTAGGACCTGCCTTGTTTATAGTGTTATCTGCTCTAGGGCCTGTAGGGACCTGCATTGTTGATAGTGTTATCTCCTCTAGGGCCTGTAGGGACCTGCCTTGTTGATAGTGTTATCTCCTCTAGGGCCTGTAGGGACCTGCCTTGTTGATAGTGTTATCTCCTCTAGGGCCTGTAGGACCTGCCTTGTTGATAGTGTTATCTCCTCTAGGGCCTGTAGGGACCTGCATTGTTGATAGTGTTATCTCCTCTAGCGCCAGTAGGACCTGCCTTGTTGATAGTATTATCTCCTCTAGGGCCTGTAGGACCTGCCTTGTTGATAGTGTTATCTCCTCTAGGGCCTGTAGGACCTGCCTTGTTGATAGTGTTATCTCCTCTAGGGCCTGTAGGACCTGCCTTCTTGATAGTGTTATCTCCTCTAGGGCCTGTAGGACCTGCATTGTTGATAGTGTTATCTCCTCTAGGACCTGTAGGACCTGCCTTGTTGATAGTGCTATCTCCTCTAGGGCCTGTAGGACCTGCCTTGTTGATAGTGTTATCTCCTCTAGGGCCTGTAGGACCTGCCTTGTTGATAGTGTTATCTCCTCCAGGGCCTGTAGGACCTGCCTTGTTGATAGTGTTATCTCCTCTAGGGCCTGTAGGACCTGCCTTTTTGATAGTGTTATCTCCTCTAGGGCCTCTAGGACCTGCCTTGTTAATAGTGTTATCTCCTCTAGGGCCTGTAGGACCTGCCTTGTTGATAGTGTTATCTCCTCTAGGGCCTGTAGGGACCTGCCTTGTTGATAGTGTTATCTCCTCTAGGGCCTGTAGGGACCTGCCTTGTTGATAGTGTTATCTCCTCTAGGGCCCGTAGGACCTGCCTTGTTGATAGTGTTATCTCCTCTAGGGCCTGTAGGACCTGCCTTGTTAATAGTGTTATCTCCTCTAGGGCATGTAGGACCTGCCTTGTTGATAGTGTTATCTCCTCTAGGGCCTGTAGGGACCTGCCTTGTTGATAGTGTTATCTCCTCTAGGGCCTGTAGGACCATCCTTGTTGATAGTGTTATATCCTCTAGGGCCTGTAGGACCTGCCTTGTTTATAGTGTTATCTCCTCTAGGGCCTATAAGAACCTGCCTTGTTGATAGTGTTATCTCCTCTAGGGCCTGTAGGACCTGCCTTGTTGATAGTGTTATCTCCTCTAGGGTCTGTAGGGACCTGCCTTGTTGATAGTGTTATCTCCTCTAGGGCCTGTAGGACCTGCCTTGTTGATAGTATTATCTCCTCTAGGGCCTGTAGGGACCTGCCTTGTTGATAGTGTTATCTCATCTAGAGCCTGTAGGACGTGCCTTGTTGATAGTGTTATCTCCTCTAGGGCCTGTAGGACCTGCCTTGTTGATAGTGTTATCTCCTCTAGGGCCTGTAGGACCTGCCTTGTTAATAGTGTTATCTCTTCTAGGGCCTGTAGGACCTTCCTTGTTGATAGTGTTATCTCCTCTAGGGCCTGTAGGACCTGCCTTGTTGATAGTGTTATCTCCTCTAGGGCATGTAGGACCTGCCTTGTTGATAGTGTTATCTCCTCTAGGGCCTGTAGGACCTGCCTTGTTGATAGTGTTATCTCCTCTAGGGCCTGTAGAACCATCCTTGTTGATAGTGTTATCTCCTCTAGGGCCTGTAGGACCTGCCTTGTTTATAGTGTTATCTCCTCTAGGGCCTGTAGGGACCTGCCCTGTTGATAGTGTTATCTCCTCTAGGGCCTGTAGGACCTGCCTTGTTGATAGTGTTATCTCCTCTAGGGCCTGTAGGGACCTGCCTTGTTGATAGTGTTATCTCCTCTAGGGCCTGTAGGACCTGCCTTGTTTATAGTGTTATCTCCTCTAGGGCCTATAAGAACCTGCCTTGTTGATAGTGTTATCTCCTCTAGGGCCTGTAGGACCTGCCTTGTTGATAGTGTTATCTCCTCTAGGGTCTGTAGGGACCTGCCTTGTTGATAGTGTTATCTCCTCTAGGGCCTGTAGGACCTGCCTTGTTGATAGTATTATCTCCTCTAGGGCCTGTAGGGACCTGCCTTGTTGATAGTGTTATCTCATCTAGAGCCTGTAGGACGTGCCTTGTTGATAGTGTTATCTCCTCTAGGGCCTGTAGGACCTGCCTTGTTGATAGTGTTATCTCCTCTAGGGCCTGTAGGACCTGCCTTGTTAATAGTGTTATCTCTTCTAGGGCCTGTAGGACCTTCCTTGTTGATAGTGTTATCTCCTCTAGGGCCTGTAGGACCTGCCTTGTTGATAGTGTTATCTCCTCTAGGGCATGTAGGACCTGCCTTGTTGATAGTGTTATCTCCTCTAGGGCCTGTAGGACCTGCCTTGTTGATAGTGTTATCTCCTCTAGGGCCTGTAGAACCATCCTTGTTGATAGTGTTATCTCCTCTAGGGCCTGTAGGACCTGCCTTGTTTATAGTGTTATCTCCTCTAGGGCCTGTAGGGACCTGCCCTGTTGATAGTGTTATCTCCTCTAGGGCCTGTAGGACCTGCCTTGTTGATAGTGTTATCTCCTCTAGGGCCTGTAGGGACCTGCCTTGTTGATAGTGTTATCTCCTCTAGGGCATGTAGGACCTGCCTTGTTGCTAGTGTTATCTCCTCTAGGGCCTGTAGGGACCTGCCTTGTTGATAGTGTTATCTCCTCTAGGGCCTGTAGGACCTGCCTTGTTGATAGTTTTATCTCCTATAGGGCCTCTAGGGACCTGCCTTGTTGATAGTGTTATCTCCTCTAGGGCCTGTAGGACCTGCCTTGTTGATAGTATTATCTCCTATAGGGCCTGTAGGGACCTGCCTTGTTGATAGTGTTATCTCCTCTAGGGCCTGTAGGGACCTGCCTTGTTGATAGTGTTATCTCCTCTAGGGCCCGTAGGACCTGCCTTGTTGATAGTGTTATCTCCTCTAGGGCCTGTAGGACCTGCCTTGTTAATAGTGTTATCTCCTCTAGGGCATGTAGGACCTGCCTTGTTGATAGTGTTATCTCCTCTAGGGCCTGTAGGGACCTGCCTTGTTGATAGTGTTATCTCCTCTAGGGCCTGTATGACCATCCTTGTTGATAGTGTTATATCCTCTAGGGCCTGTAGGACCTGCCTTGTTTATAGTGTTATCTCCTCTAGGGCCTATAAGAACCTGCCTTGTTGATAGTGTTATCTCCTCTAGGGCCTGTAGGACCTGCCTTGTTGATAGTGTTATCTCCTCCAGGGCCCGTAGGGACCTGCCTTGTTGATAGTGTTATCTCCTCTAGGGCCTGTAGGACCTGCCTTGTTGATAGTGTTATCTCCTCTAGGGTCTGTAGGGACCTGCCTTGTTGATAGTGTTATCTCATCTAGAGCCTGTAGGACGTGCCTTGTTGATAGTGTTATCTCCTCTAGGGCCTGTAGGACCTGCCTTGTTGATAGTGTTATCTCCTCTAGGGCCTGTAGGACCTGCCTTGTTAATAGTGTTATCTCTTCTAGGGCCTGTAGGACCTTCCTTGTTGATAGTGTTATCTCCTCTAGGGCCTGTAGGACCTGCCTTGTTGATAGTGTTATCTCCTCTAGGGCATGTAGGACCTGCCTTGTTGATAGTGTTATCTCCTCTAGGGCCTGTAGGACCTGCCTTGTTGATAGTGTTATCTCCTCTAGGGCCTGTAGAACCATCCTTGTTGATAGTGTTATCTCCTCTAGGGCCTGTAGGACCTGCCTTGTTTATAGTGTTATCTCCTCTAGGGCCTGTAGGGACCTGCCCTGTTGATAGTGTTATCTCCTCTAGGGCCTGTAGGACCTGCCTTGTTGATAGTGCTATCTCCTCTAGGGCCTGTAGGGACCTGCATTGTTGATAGTGTTATCTCCTCTAGGGCATGTAGGACCTGCCTTGTTGATAGTGTTATCTCCTCTAGGGCCTGTAGGACCTGCCTTGTTGATAGTGTTATCTCCTCTAGGGCCTGTAGAACCATCCTTGTTGATAGTGTTATCTCCTCTAGGGCCTGTAGGACCTGCCTTGTTTATAGTGTTATCTCCTCTAGGGCCTGTAGGGACCTGCCCTGTTGATAGTGTTATCTCCTCTAGGGCCTGTAGGACCTGCCTTGTTGATAGTGTTATCTCCTCTAGGGCCTGTAGGGACCTGCCTTGTTGATAGTGTTATCTCCTCTAGGGCATGTAGGACCTGCCTTGTTGATAGTGTTATCTCCTCTAGGGCCTGTAGGGACCTGCCTTGTTGATAGTGTTATCTCCTCTAGGGCCTGTAGGACCTGCCTTGTTGATAGTTTTATCTCCTATAGGGCCTCTAGGGACCTGCCTTGTTGATAGTGTTATCTCCTCTAGGGCCTGTAGGACCTGCCTTGTTGATAGTATTATCTCCTATAGGGCCTGTAGGGACCTGCCTTGTTGATAGTGTTATCTCCTCTAGGGCCTGTAGGGACCTGCCTTGTTGATAGTGTTATCTCCTCTAGGGCCCGTAGGACCTGCCTTGTTGATAGTGTTATCTCCTCTAGGGCCTGTAGGACCTGCCTTGTTAATAGTGTTATCTCCTCTAGGGCATGTAGGACCTGCCTTGTTGATAGTGTTATCTCCTCTAGGGCCTGTAAGGACCTGCCTTGTTGATAGTGTTATCTCCTCTAGGGCCTGTATGACCATCCTTGTTGATAGTGTTATATCCTCTAGGGCCTGTAGGACCTGCCTTGTTTATAGTGTTATCTCCTCTAGGGCCTATAAGAACCTGCCTTGTTGATAGTGTTATCTCCTCTAGGGCCTGTAGGACCTGCCTTGTTGATAGTGTTATCTCCTCCAGGGCCCGTAGGGACCTGCCTTGTTGATAGTGTTATCTCCTCTAGGGCCTGTAGGACCTGCCTTGTTGATAGTGTTATCTCCTCTAGGGTCTGTAGGGACCTGCCTTGTTGATAGTGTTATCTCATCTAGAGCCTGTAGGACGTGCCTTGTTGATAGTGTTATCTCCTCTAGGGCCTGTAGGACCTGCCTTGTTGATAGTGTTATCTCTTCTAGGGCATGTAGGACCTGCCTTGTTGATAGTGTTATCTCCTCTAGGGCCTGTAGGACCTGCCTTGTTGATAGTGTTATCTCCTCTAGGGCCTGTAGGACCTGCCTTGTTGATAGTGTTATCTCCTGTAGGGCCTGTAGAACCATCCTTGTTGATAGTGTTATCTCCTCTAGGGCCTGTAGGACCTGCCTTGTTTATAGTGTTATCTCCTCTAGGGCCTGTAGGGACCTGCCCTGTTGATAGTGTTATCTCCTCTAGGGCCTGTAGGACCTGCCTTGTTGATAGTGCTATCTCCTCTAGGGCCTGTAGGGACCTGCCTTGTTGATAGTGTTATCTCCTCTAGGGCATGTAGGACCTGCCTTGTTGATAGTGTTATCTCCTCTAGGGCCTGTAGGGACCTGCCTTGTTGATAGTGTTATCTCCTCTAGGGCCTGTAGGACCTGCCTTGTTGATAGTTTTATCTCCTATAGGGCCTCTAGGGACCTGCCTTGTTGATAGTGTTATCTCCTCTAGGGCCTGTAGGACCTGCCTTGTTGATAGTATTATCTCCTATAGGGCCTGTAGGGACCTGCCTTGTTGATAGTGTTATCTCCTCTAGGGCCTGTAGGACCTGCCTTGTTTATAGTGTTATCTGCTCTAGGGCCTGTAGGACCTGCCTTGTTGATAGTATTATCTCCTCTAGGGCCTGTAGGGACCTGCCTTGTTGATAGTGTTTTCTCCTCTAGGGCCTGTAGGGACCTGCCTTGTTGATAGTGTTATCTCCTCTAGGGCCTGTAGGGACCTGCCTTCTTGATAGTGTTATCTCCTCTAGGGCCTGTAGGGACCTGCATTGTTGATAGTGTTATCTCCTCTAGGGCCTGTAGGGACCTGCCTTGTTGATAGTGTTATCTCTTCTAGGGCCTGTAGGGACCTGCCTTGTTGATAGTGTTATCTCCTCTAGGGCCTGTAGGACCTGCCTTGTTGATAGTGTTATCTCCTCTAGGGCCTGTAGGGACCTGCATTGTTGATAGTGTTATCTCCTCTAGCGCCTGTAGGACCTGCCTTGTTGATAGTATTATCTCCTCTAGGGCCTGTAGGACCTGCCTTTTTGATAGTGTTATCTCCTATAGGGCCTGTAGGGACCTGCATTGTTGATAGTGTTATCTCCTCTAGGACTTGTAGGACCTGCCTTGTTGATAGTGCTATCTCCTCTAGGGCCTGTAGGACCTGCCTTGTTGATAGTGTTATCTCCTCTAGGGCCTGTAGGGACCTGCCTTGTTGATAGTGTTATCTCCTCTAGGGCCTGTAGGACCTGCCTTTTTGATAGTGTTATCTCCTCTAGGGCCTCTAGGACCTGCCTTGTTAATAGTGTTATCTCCTCTAGGGCCTCTAGGACCTGCCTTGTTGATAGTGTTATCTCCTCTAGGGCCTGTAGGGACCTGCCTTGTTGATAGTGTTATCTCCTCTTGGGCCTGTAGGACCTGCCTTTTTGATAGTGTTATCTCCTCTAGGGCCTGTAGGGACCTGCCTTGTTGATAGTGTTATATCCTCTAGGGCCCGTAGGACCTGCCTTGTTGATAGTGTTATCTCCTCTAGGGCCTCTAGGACCTGCCTTGTTAATAGTGTTATCTCCTCTAGGGCATGTAGGACCTGCCTTGTTGATAGTGTTATCTCCTCTAGGGCCTGTAGGGACCTGCCTTGTTGATAGTGTTATCTCCTCTAGGGCCTGTAGGACCATCCTTGTTGATAGTGTTATATCCTCTAGGGCCTGTAGGACCTGCCTTGTTTATAGTGTTATCTCCTCTAGGGCCTATAAGAACCTGCCTTGTTGATAATGTTATCTCCTCTAGGGCCTGTAGGACCTGCCTTGTTGATAGTGTTATCTCCTCCAGGGCCTGTAGGGACCTGCCTTGTTGATAGTGTTATCTCCTCTAGGGCCTGTAGGACCTGCCTTGTTGATAGTGTTATCTCCTCTAGGGTCTGTAGGGACCTGCCTTGATAGTGTTATCTCCTCTAGGGCCTGCAGGACCTGCCTTGTTGATAGTATTATCTCCTCTAGGGCCTGTAGGGACCTGCCTTGTTGATAGTGTTATCTCCTCTAGAGCCTGTAGGACCTGCCTTGTTGATAGTTTTATCTCCTCTAGGGCCTGTAGGACCTGCCTTGTTGATAGTGTTATCTCCTCTAGGGCCTGTAGGGACCTGCCTTGTTGATAGTGTTATCTCCTCTAGGGCCTGTAGGACCTGCCTTGTTGATAGTGTTATCTCCTCTAGGGCCTGTAGGGACCTGCATTGTTGATAATGTTATCTCCTCTAGGACATGTAGGACCTGCCTTGTTGATAGTGTTATCTCCTCTAGGGCCTGTAGGACCTGCCTTGTTGATAGTGTTATCTCCTCTAGGGCCTGTAGGGACCTGCCTTGTTGATAGTGTTATCTCCTCTAGGGCCTGTAGGACCTGCCTTGTTGATAGTGTTATCTCCTCTAGGGCCTCTAGGAGCTGCCTTGTTAATAGTGTTATCTCCTCTTGGGCCTGTAGGAACTGCCTTGTTGATAGTGTTATCTCCTCTAGGGCCTGTAGGACCTGCCTTGTTTATAGTGTTATCTCCTCTGGGGCCTGTAGGGACCTGCCTTGTTAATAGTGTTATCTCCTCCAGGGCCTGTAGGGACCTGCCTTGTTGATAGTGTTATCTCCTCTAGGGCCTGTATGACCTGCCTTGTTGATAGTGTTATCTCCTCTAGGGCCTGTAGGGACCTGCCTTGTTGATAGTGTTATCTCCTCCAGGGCCTGTAGGGACCTGCCTTGTTGATAGTGTTATCTCCTCTAGGGCCTGTAGGGACCTGCCTTGTTAATAGTGTTATCTCCTCCAGGGCCTGTAGGGACCTGCCTTGTTGATAGTGTTATCTCCTCTAGGGCCTGTAGGGACCTGCCTTGTTGATAGTGTTATCTCCTCCAGGGCCTGTAGGGACCTGCCTTGTTGATAGTGTTATCTCCTCTAGGGCCTGTAGGACCTGCCTTGTTGATAGTTTTATCTCCTCCATGGCCTGTAGGACCTGCCTTGTTGATAGTGTTATCTCCTCTAGGGCCTGTAGGACCTGCCTTTTTGATAGTGTTATCTCCTCTAGGGCCTGTAGGGACCTGCCTTGTTGATAGTGTTATCTCCTCTAGGGCCTGTAGGGACCTGCCTTGTTGATAGTGTTATCTCTTCCAGGGCCTGTAGGATCTGCCTTGTTGATAGTATTATCTCCTCCAGGGCCTCTAGGACCTGCCTTGTTGATGGTGTTATCTCCTCTAGGGCCTGTAGGACCTGCCTTGTTGATAGTATTATCTCCTCTAGTGCCTGTAGGACCTGCCTTGTTGATAGTTTTATCTCCTCTAGGGCCTGTAGGGACCTGCCTTGTTGATAGTGTTATCTCCTCCAGAGCCTGTAGGACCTGCCTTGTTGATAGTGTTATCTCCTCCAGGGCATGTAGGACCTGCCTTGTTGATAGTGTTATCTCCTCTAGGGCCTGTAGGACCTGCCTTGTTGATAGTATTATCTCCTCTAGGGCCTGTAGGACCTGCCTTGTTGATAGTTTTGTCTCCTCTAGGGCCTGTAGGACCTGCCTTGTTGATAGTGTTATCTCCTCCAGGGCCTGTAGGACCTGCCTTGTTGATAGTGTTATCTCCTCCAGGGCCTGTAGGACCTGCCCTGTTGATATTGTTATCTCCTCTACGGCCTGTAGGACCTGCCTTGTTAATAGTGTTATCTCTTCTAGGGCCTGTAGGACCTGCCTTGTTGATAGTGTTATCTCCTCTAGGGCCTGTAGGGACCTGCCTTGTTGATAGTGTTATCTCCTGTAGGGCCTGTAGGACCTGCCTTGTTGATAGTGTTATCTCCTCTAGGGCCTGTAGGACCTGCCTTGTTGATAGTGTTATCTCCTCTAGGGCCTGTAGGACCTGCCTTGTTGATAGTGTTATCTCCTCCAGGGCCTGTAGGGACCTGCCTTGTTAATAGTGTTATCTCCTCTAGGGCCTCTAGGACCTGCCTTGTTAATAGTGTTATCTCCTCTAGGGCCTGTAGGGCCTGCCTTGTTAATAGTGTTATCTCCTCCAGGGCCTGTAGCACCTGCCTTTTTGTTTGGACACTCATCATGTTGCTCCAACTCTATTTTATGTTGATCCAACCTCGCCTCACGTTCTCTTTCCCTTTCCTTGTTGTCGAGCTCTAATTTATGTTTTCCCATTTTGCCTTTAGTTTGTTCCCCAGCTAAATAAAATAAAAAATGTCACTCATACAGAATGGGGAACTAACAAAGAGTCACTGACAACAACCAAAACGAAACAGGTGGGGTTTTAGGAGGGCTTCTGAAAGGCACTCATGGGGGGTCCACTGGAGGCTGACTAGCAACAACTGGGACCTAAAAGACACCCACCATGAGACCCACTAAATGTGACAAAGAAGAGGCAAACAAAATAAAAACTCAAACCAAACTGAAAGACAGGAAGCAAACCAACAAGTGGAGCAAAACGAAAACAGAGAAGATCAGATAAAGGATTGTTTGACTAGAAATCAAATAGGAAGAGACAACTAAAGGTGTTGAACCTCCACATCTCCCAGGACAACTGGAGCACTGGGCCAGCCGCTCTTAAATATCACCTGGGACAGCACAGGTGAAACACCTTCCCACTAACGAGACGGCAACCAGCAGAGGTGTAACACATACTGACTAACGAGGAGACATCAGTCGGTGCGCCCTAAGTCCAACCTCAAAACATAAATGATCAACCAAAGCCTGCTGGTGTAGACTACTTACTGTCAGTAGTGGAATAAGTACCCAATTGTCATACACTACCATTACAGAGAGTTGAAGGGTAGAGGCTAATGATGACACTACCATTACAGAGAGTTGAAGGGTAGAGGCTAATGATGACACTACCATTACAGAGAGTTGAAGGGTAGAGGCTAATGATGACACTACCATTACAGAGAGTTGAAGGGTAGAGGCTAATGATGACACTACCATTACAGAGAGTTGAAGGGTAGAGGCTAATGATGACACTACCATTACAGAGAGTTGAAGGGTAGAGGCTAATGATGACACTACCATTACAGAGAGTCTAGTTGTGGGATCTTGTTCCGTGTAAGGTTTGTTTTCTGTACTACCTTGGACTTCACGTTTCGTTTATTGTTTTGTCGTGGTGTTTATTCAGATAAAATAAACATGTATGCATATCACGCTGCGCCTTGGTCTGACCCGTCATTCAACGAACGTGACATACAGAGAGTTGAAGGGTTTGGCTAATAATGATACTTCCTGTCACGCCCTGACATAGAGTTCTCTGGTTGGTTTGGTCAGGGTGTGAATATCTATGTGAATATCTATGTTGACATTCTATGTTATCTATTTCTATGTTGGCCGGGTGTGGTTCCCATTCAGAGGCAGCTGTCGATCGTTGTCTCTGATTGGGGGTCATCCTTAGGTAGCCATGTTGTCTTCCTGTGTTGTGGGATCTGGTTTCTGTGTGTTTGGCTTGTTTGATGTTTAGCCTTTAGAACTTCACGTTACGTTGCTTTTGTTGTTTTGTTCAGGTGTTTATTCAATAAACGAACATGTACGCATACCACGCTGCACCTTGGTCCAATCCTGTACTCAACGAACGTGACACTACCATTACAGAGAGTTGAAGTGTAGAGGTCATTGGCTTAATCTGCCAACCAATCATCTCCCACAACACCTTCCCCTATGTGTCTTGTGCACCTCTGCCGTATAGTTCAGACTTCTTGGCAATAAAGAGACTGTGTTTGTATAGTTCAGACGTCTAGACAACAAAGAGACTGTGTTCTAGGCCCTCTCCTATTCTCTCTATACACCAAGCCACTTGGCTCTGTCATATCCTCACATGGCCTCTCCTATCATTGCTACGCAGACGAAACACAATTAATCTTCTCCTTTCCCCCTTCTGATAACCAGGTGGCGAATCGCATCTCTGCATGTCTGGCAGGCATATCAGTGTGGATGACGGGTCACCACCTCAAACTGAACCTCTGCAAGACGGAGCTGCTCTTCCTCCCAGGGAAGGACTGCCCGTTCCATGATCTTCGTCATCACGGTTGACAACTCCGTTGTGTCGTCCTCCCAGAGTGCAAAGAACCTTGGCGTGACCCTGGACAATACCCTGTCGTTCTCCGCTAACATCAAGGCGGTGACCCGATCCTGTAGGTTCATGCTCTACAACATTCGGAGAGTACGACCCTATCTTACACAGGAAGCGGCACAGGTCCTAATCCAGGCACTTGTTATCTCCAGTCTGGATTACTGCAACTCGCTGTTGGCTGGGCTCCCTGCCTGTGCCATTAAACCCCTACAACTCATCCAGAATGCTGCAGCCCGTCTGGTGTTCAACCTTCCCAAGTTCTCTCACGTCACCCCGCTCCTCCGCACACTCCACTGGCTTCCAGTTGAAGCCCGCATCTGCTACAAGACCATGGTGCTTGCCTACGGAGCTGTGAGGGGAACAGCACCTCCGTACCTTCAGGCTCTGATCAGTCCCTACACCCAAACGAGGGCACTGCGTTCATCCACCTCTGGCCTGCTGGCTCCCCTTCCTCTGCGGAAGCATAGTTCCCGCTCAGCCCAGTCAAAACTGTTCGCTGCTCTGGCACCCCAATGGTGGAACAAGCTCCCTCACGACGCCAGGACAGCGGAGTCACTCACCACCTTCCGGAGACACTTGAAACCCCACCTCTTTAAGGAATACCTGGGATAGGACAAAAGTAATCCTTCTACCCCCCCCCCCCTCCCCAAAAAAAGGTGATATATTGTAAAGTGGTTGTCCCACTGGCTATCATAAGGTGAATGCACCAATTTGTAAGTTGCTCTGGATAAGAGCGTCTGCTAAATGACGTAAATGTAAATGAAAATGTAAATGTATAGTTCAGACGTCTTGGCAATAAAGAGATTGTGTTTTTATAGTTCAGACATCTTGGCAATAAAGAGACTATTGTTTCTCTCATTGGGATAGACTCTGTTGTGTAGGTCAGATAGAGATAGAGACTGTATTGTTTAGGTCTGTTGTATAGGTCAGATAGAGATAGAGACTGTATTGTTTAGGTCTGTAGTGCAGGTCAGATAGAGATAGACTGTATTGTTTAGGTCTGTTGTGTAGGTCAGATAGAGATAGAGACTGTATTGTTTAGGTCTGTAGTGTAGGTCAGATAGAGATAGAGACTGTATTGTTTAGGTCTGTAGTGTAGGTCAGATAGAGATAGAGACTGTATTGTTTAGGTCTGTTGTGTAGGTCAGATAGAGATAGAGACTGTATTGTTTAGGTCTGTTGTATAGGTCAGATAGAGATAGAGACTGTATTGTTTAGGTCTGTAGTGCAGGTCAGATAGAGATAGAGACTGTATTGTTTAGGTCTGTTGTGTAGGTCAGATAGAGATAGAGACTGTATTGTTTAGGTCTGTTGTATAGGTCAGATAGAGATAGAGACTGTATTGTTTAGGTCTGTTGTATAGGTCAGTGTTGTTAGTCTTGTAGGTCAGATAGTGTTCCACACATCGACCACAAATTGTATGGTTGTAGTCTTTCTTATTTTCTCCATTTGGAGCCTCGCAGTCGTTTGATTCGCTATAATTAAATCATGACCAATGCTTTTTCTCAGTAAGGTCACTCTCATATAATGATGTGGTCCCTTCCACTAATGGTTGTTGTCCCCAGGCTTATATGCGCTGTGCGCAATAGCCTGGGGACAAGGTTAGTCTGAATTTGATTGAAATGTAACGCTGTGCTTTCTGCAGACAGACCCAGTCCCATTTCCAGTCCTATATCATATGTAGCAGTTCTTTGGTCTTTGGGGTTGTTTCAATGTCTTTCAGCTGTGAAGCGCTCTAATTTAAAGAGCGATGAGAAGGTAGCCTAGTTCCTGAGGTTAATAGATAGTTGGGCGTGGAGAGCCTATATATAGCAGAGAGAGCCCCTGGCTGTCCCTTAACTTCAGTCCCACTGGACCTACAGGGGCCTTTCATATTGAGCAGCAGAACCACTGGCCTCAATACACATCTCTGACTGATACACAGCCTCTCTGTCCCTCTCTCTCTCTCTCTCTCTCTCTGTCCCTCTCTCTCTCTCTCTCTCTCTCTCTCTCTCTCTCTCTCTCTCTCTCTCTCTCTCTCTCTCTCTCTCTCTCTCTCTCTCTGTCTCTCTCTCTCTCTCTCTCTCTCTCTCTCTCTCTCTCTCTCTCCCTCTCTCTCTCTCTGTCTCTCTCTCTCTCTCTCTCTCTGTCTCTCTCTCTCTCTCTCTCTCTCTCTCTGTCCCTCTCCCTCTCTCTCTCTCTCTCTGTCTCTCTCTCTCTCTCTCTCTCCCTCTCTGTGTCTCTGTCTCTGTGTCTCTGTCTATGTCTCTGTCTCTCACTGTTTCTGCACAGTGAGATAATGACATCAACACATATAATAATGGTGATTAGAGAAAGAGGACAGTATACAGTGGGATCCAAAATGATTGATAAAGATGAGCAATAGTGACTGTATAAAATAATTAATTCAAATACGGAGCTATTGTATGCTAACAACATGTTATGCTAACAACATGTTATGCTAACAACATTTTATACTAATACATTTTATACGAATACAATTGCTCAGAGAAAATGATTTTGTTTAACAAGTAATACTTTTTTTCTCAAAATTATTGACACCCCCTAAATATATATACACCTGGATTCACCTGATCAGTCTATGTCATGGAAAGAGCAGATGTCCCTAATGTTTTGTACACTCAGTGTATATGTCAGTACAATGAGATTATGCAGTGTCTATCTGTAACAACATTGAATATGTACAGTACAATGATATCATATGTCAGTAGTGTGCGTTTCACTTATCTTGTCAAATTTCTGGCAGGAATACAAGAAGTGCATGTCATTTTTGTACCTCCTGTTAAATCCCCTGATCTCTGATTGGAGCTGTCTTCTTCTGTCCGTGGCTCAGTCTGTCTGAGAGGGGGTTCTTCATTTGACATCTTGGAGGCTCAGATATCTTGACAAATGTACATTTTCAATTTAGGGACGGATAACAATCAAGTTTGTCAAATATTATTGGTGGAGTACTGTGGATATCAATATTCCTGTCAGCCTCCCAGGCGCATGTTGCCCAGGATTAAGAACATGAATTGTAGATGAATAATATAGCATTGTATTATATTGTATCACAGGCTTCAGACCTCCCCCTTTGGTTTTGCCTGAGTCCGCTGTCCAGTCGCAACGAAGCATGGAGAAACCCTTAAGTCTGTTGGCTGGGCTCCCTGCCTGTGCCGTTAAACCCCTACAACTCATCCAGAACGCTGCAGCCGATCCTGCAGGTTCATGCTCTACAACATTCGGAGAGTACGACCCTGCCTTACACAGGAAGCGGCACAGGTCCTAATCCAGGCACTTGTCATCTCCCGTCTGGATTACTGCAACTCGCTGTTGGCTGGGCTCCCTGCCTGTGCCATTAAACCCCTACAATTTATCCAGAACGCTGCAGCCCGTCTGGTGTTCAACCTTCCCAAGTTCTCTCACGTCACCCCGCTCCTCCGCACACTCCACTGGCTTCCAGTTGAAGCTCGCATCTGCTACAAGACCATGGTGCTTGCCTATGGAGCAGTGAGGGGAACGGCACCTCCTTACCTTCAGGCTCTGATCAGACCTTACACCCAAACGAGGGCACTGCGTTCATCCACCTCTGGCCTGCTAGCCCCCCTACCTCTACGGAAGCACAGTTCCCGCTCAGCCCAGTCAAAGCTATTCGCTGCTCTGGCACCCCAATGGTGGAACAAGCTCCCCCACGACGCCAGGACAGCGGAGTCACTCAACACCTTCCGGAGACACTTGAAACCCTACCTCTTTAAGGAATACCTGGAATAGTCTAACAGTAATCCTTCTACCCCCCCCCCCCCCCCCCCCCCCCCCACAAAAAAATGACAAGTTTCTGAAAAGCATAGAATATTGCAGCTTGTTACGCCCCGTAGGTAGGAAACTCCTGCCCTCCTCCCGTATCTTTGTTTGTCCAAACAATGGAGGAGGGTCCGGTGTAAACAAGGGAACAGCTGAGTCAGAGTTGAAATAGGAGCCGAAATCAGGGTTGAAGTCGAGGTTAGTAGCTGTCGATTCGTAGTTCAAAAGTACTTGCCGTCAAAAGTGATAATGGTGTGCACTTTCTGTACAAAAAAAGTCAGGATAAATACAAAATAGCAAAGTCAGGTTGGAGCACATCAGATGTCTACTATCTCCGTCGGCGCCATCTTATCATTTCATTATTCATATTATGATTTTCTAAGATGGTTCTGCTAATTACGAAGACAGAATTAATGAAAATATCACTACATTACTTTTGAGCAGATTATGTTTAGCATATGCCTTATCTGGTTTAGTTGGGCAGGGTACTCTGGTCTTCGTGCCTTATCTGGTTTAGTTGGGCAGGGTACTCTGGTCTTCGTGCCTTATCTGGTTTAGTTGGGCAGGGTACTCTGGTCTTCGTGCCTTATCTGGTTTAGTTGGGCAGGGTACTCTGGTCTTCGTGCAACTACTTCGTAGCTGTCTTGCTGGACTGTTGCTCTCAATGGTGCAGTGGGGTGACGTCCTTTCAGCATGGGAGGTAATGGGGTGGGGGGGGGGGGGGGGGGGGGGGGGGGTGCTATCCTGTCAGCGTGTGAGCTAGTGAGTACTTAATGGGGGCCAATAGAGTGAGGGGATGCTGGTCCCTCTGGGTGAAGTGCTGGTCTCCTGGACAAAGTGCTGGTCTCTCTGAACAAAGTGCTGGTCTCTCTGGGTGGAGTGCTGGTCTCTCTGGGTGGAGTGCTGGTCTCTCTGGGTGGAGTGCTGGTCTCTCTGGGTGGAGTGCTGGTCTCTCTGGGTGGAGTGCTGGTCTCTCTGGGTGGAGTGCTGGTCTCTCTGGGTGGAGTGCTGGTCTCTCTGAACAAAGTGCTGGTCTCTCTGGGTGGAGTGCTGGTCTCTCTGGGTGGAGTGCTGGTCTCTCTGGGTGGAGTGCTGGTCTCTCTGAACAGTGCTGGTCTCTCTGGGTGGAGTGCTGGTCTCTCTGAACAGTGCTGGTCTCTCTGGGTGGAGTGCTGGTCTCTCTGAACACTGCTTGTCTCTCTGAACAGTGCTGGTCTCTCTGAACAGTGCTGGTCTCTCTGAACACTGCTGGTCTCTCTGAACAAAGTGCTGGTCTCTCTGGGTGGAGTGCTGGTCTCTCTGAACAGTGCTGGTCTCTCTGAACAGTGCTGGTCTCTCTGGGTGGAGTGCTGGTCTCTCTGAACAGTGCTGGTCTCTCTGAACAGTGCTGGTCTCTCTGGGTGGAGTGCTGGTCTCTCTGGGTGGAGTGCTGGTCTCTCTGAACAGTACTGGTCTCTCTGAACAAAGTGCTGGTCTCTCTGAACAGTGCTGGTCTCTCTGAACAGTACTGGTCTCTCTGAACAGTGCTGGTCTCTCTGGGTGGAGTGCTGGTCTCTCTGAACAGTACTGGTCTCTGGGTGGAGTGCTGGTCTCTCTGAACAGTACTGGTCTCTCTGAACAAAGTGCTGGTCTCTCTGAACAGTGCTGGTCTCTCTGGGTGGAGTGCTGGTCTCTCTGAACAGTACTGGTCTCTCTGAACAGTGCTGGTCTCTCTGGGTGGAGTGCTGTTCTCTCTGAACAGTCCTGGTCTCTCTGAACAAAGTGCTGGTCTCTCTGAACAGTGCTGGTCTCTCTGGGTGGAGTGCTGGTCTCTCTGAACAGTACTGGTCTCTCTGGGTGGAGTGCTGGTCTCTCTGAACAGTACTGGTCTCTCTGAACAAAGTGCTGGACTCTCTGAACAGTGCTGGTCTCTCTGGGTGGAGTGCTGGTCTCTCTGAACAGTACTGGTCTCTCTGAACAGTGCTGGTCTCTCTGGGTGGAGTGCTGGTCTCTCTGAACAGTACTGGTCTCTCTGAACAAAGTGCTGGTCTCTCTGAACAGTGCTGGTCTCTCTGGGTGGAGTGCTGGTCTCTCTGAAAAGTACTGGTCTCTCTGGGTGGAGTGCTGGTCTCTCTGAACAGTACTGGTCTCTCTGAACAGTGCTGGTCTCTCTGGGTGGAGTGCTGGTCTCTCTGAACAGTACTGGTCTCTCTGAACAAAGTGCTGGTCTCTCTGAACAGTGCTGGTCTCTCTGGGTGGAGTGCTGGTCTCTCTGAACAGTACTGGTCTCTCTGGGTGGAGTGCTGGTCTCTCTGGACAAAGTGCTGGTCTCTCTGAACTAAGTGCTGGTCTCTCTGAACAAAGTGCTGGTCTCTCTGGGTGGAGTGCTGGTCTCTCTGGGTGGAGTGCTGGTCTCTCTGAACAAAGTGCTGGTCTCTCTGGGTGGAGTGCTGGTCTCTCTGGGTGGAGTGCTGGTCTCTCTGGGTGGAGTGCTGGTCTCTCTGAACAGTGCTGGTCTCTCTGGGTGGAGTGCTGGTCTCTCTGAACAGTGCTGGTCTCTCTGAACAGTGCTGGTCTCTCTGGGTGGAGTGCTGGTCTCTCTGAACAGTGCTGGTCTCTCTGAACAGTGCTGGTCTCTCTAGGTGGAGTGCTGGTCTCTCTGGGTGGAGTGCTGGTCTCTCTGAACAGTGCTGGTCTCTCTGAACAGTGCTGGTCTCTCTGAACACTGCTTGTCTCTCTGAACAGTGCTGGTCTCTCTGAACAGTGCTGGTCTCTCTGGGTGGAGTGCTGGTCTCTCTGAACAGTGCTGGTCTCTCTGAACAGTGCTGGTCTCTCTGAACACTGCTTGTCTCTCTGAACAGTGCTGGTCTCTCTGAACAGTGCTGGTCTCTCTGAACACTGCTGGTCTCTCTGAACAAAGTGCTGGTCTCTCTGGGTGGAGTGCTGGTCTCTCTGAACAGTGCTGGTCTCTCTGAACAGTGCTGGTCTCTCTGGGTGGAGTGCTGGTCTCTCTGAACAGTGCTGGTCTCTCTGAACAGTGCTGGTCTCTCTGAACAGTGCTGGTCTCTCTGGGTGGAGTGCTGGTCTCTCTGAACAGTACTGGTCTCTCTGAACAAAGTGCTGGTCTCTCTGAACAGTGCTGGTCTCTCTGAACAGTACTGGTCTCTCTGAACAGTGCTGGTCTCTCTGGGTGGAGTGCTGGTCTCTCTGAACAGTACTGGTCTCTCTGGGTGGAGTGCTGGTCTCTCTGAACAGTACTGGTCTCTCTGAACAAAGTGCTGGTCTCTCTGAACAGTGCTGGTCTCTCTGGGTGGAGTGCTGGTCTCTCTGAACAGTACTGGTCTCTCTGAACAGTGCTGGTCTCTCTGGGTGGAGTGCTGTTCTCTCTGAACAGTACTGGTCTCTCTGGGTGGAGTGCTGTTCTCTCTGAACAGTACTGGTCTCTCTGAACAAAGTGCTGGTCTCTCTGAACAGTGCTGGTCTCTCTGGGTGGAGTGCTGGTCTCTCTGAACAGTACTGGTCTCTCTGGGTGGAGTGCTGGTCTCTCTGAACAGTACTGGTCTCTCTGAACAAAGTGCTGGACTCTCTGAACAGTGCTGGTCTCTCTGGGTGGAGTGCTGGTCTCTCTGAACAGTACTGGTCTCTCTGAACAGTGCTGATCTCTCTGGGTGGAGTGCTGGTCTCTCTGAACAGTACTGGTCTCTCTGAACAAAGTGCTGGGCTCTCTGAACAGTGCTGGTCTCTCTGGGTGGAGTGCTGGTCTCTCTGAACAGTACTGGTCTCTCTGGGTGGAGTGCTGGTCTCTCTGAACAGTACTGGTCTCTCTGAACAGTGCTGGTCTCTCTGGGTGGAGTGCTGGTCTCTCTGAACAGTACTGGTCTCTCTGAACAAAGTGCTGGTCTCTCTGAACAGTGCTGGTCTCTCTGGGTGGAGTGCTGGTCTCTCTGAACAGTACTGGTCTCTCTGGGTGGAGTGCTGGTCTCTCTGAACAGTGCTGGTCTCTCTGGGTGGAGTGCTGGTCTCTCTGAACAGTACTGGTCTCTCTGAACAAAGTGCTGGTCTCTCTGAACAGTGCTGGTCTCTCTGGGTGGAGTGCTGGTCTCTCTGAACAGTGCTGGTCTCTCTGGGTGGAGTGCTGGTCTCTCTGAACAGTGCTGGTCTCTCTGGGTGGAGTACTGGTCTCTCTGAACAGTGCTGGTCTCTCTGGGTGGAGTGCTGGTCTCTCTGAACAAAGTGCTGGTCTCTCTGAACAGTGCTGGTCTCTCTGGGTGGAGTGCTGGTCTCTCTGGGTGGAGTGCTGGTCTCTCTGGGTGGAGTGCTGGTCTCTCTGAACAGTGCTGGTCTCTCTGGGTGGAGTGCTGGTCTCTCTGGGTGGAGTGCTGGTCTCTCTGGGTGGAGTGCTGGTCTCTCTGGGTGGAGTGCTGGTCTCTCTGAACACTGCTGGTCTCTCTGGGTGGAGTGCTGGTCTCTCTGAACAGTGCTGGTCTCTCTGGGTGTGAGGCTGAGGTGCTCTTATTAGCTGGCTTCCCATAGGCCGGATGCGTCTGGTCTTTCTTCCCACATTGGCTGTGTACTTTAGCACCTTTGCAAATACTTTTACAACCCACCTGTTTAGGTGGACGTGGGCTTGCGTGTGGTGAGGGTGGATGTCTTTGTGGTTCACCAAAAATAAGTTTGGCCTTAGTGCATATTTTCTGCATTGTTTTCTAAAATAATGTTGAATGGCACATTTCAGCGCAGGAGAAGAGATTAAAATATAATCATTGCAACTGGGTATCTCTCTGTGGCCATAATGGCCACTTCTGCCATAGCTGGGGTCACACATCATCTCATGTTCTTTAGGTCGTTTGTTCCAGTGTGTATTATTACCTGTATATAACATGGCTGATTTGGACACTGATAAGCGCCTACATTGGAACGCAGTGGCTGAACAGTAACATGCTATACATGACGTCAGAGCTCAGTGGCTGGACAGTAACACGCTATACATGACGTCAGAGCTCAGTGACTGGACAGTAACATGCTATACATGACGTCAGAGCTCAGTGGCTGGACAGTAACACGCTATACATGACGTCAGAGCTCAGTGACTGGACAGTAACATGCTATACATGACGTCAGAGCTCAGTGGCTGGACAGTAACACGCTATACATGACGTCAGAGCTCAGTGTCTGGACAGTAACACGCTATACATGACGTCAGAGCTCAGTGGCTGTACGGTAACACGCTATACATGAGGTCAGAGCTCAGTGGCTGGACAGTAACATGCTATACATGACGTCAGAGCTCAGTGGCTGTACGGTAACATGCTATACATGACGTCAGAGCTCAGTGGCTGGACAATAACATGCTATACATGACGTCAGAGCTCAGTGGCTGGACAGTAACACGCTATACATGACGTCAGAGCTCTGGGTCTGTACAGTAACACGCTATACATGACGTCAGAGCTCAGTGGCTGGACAGTAACACGCTATACATGACGTCAGAGCTCAGTGGCTGGACAGTAACACGCTATACATGACGTCAGAGCTCAGTGGCTGGACAGTAACATGCTATACATGACGTCAGAGCTCAGTGGCTGGACAGTAACACGCTATACATGACGTCAGAGCTCAGTGGCTGGACAGTAACATGCTATACATGACGTCAGAGCTCAGTGGCTGGACAGTAACATGCTATACATGACGTCAGAGCTCAGGTTCACACATCACGACAAGAGAGACACCACAACACTACATAAAGAGAGACACCACAACACTACATAAAGAGAGACCACAACACTACATAAAGAGAGACACCACAACACTACATAAAGAGAGACACCACAACACTACATAAAGAGAGAGACACCACAACACTACATAAAGAGAGACACCACAACACTACATAAAGAGAGACGCCACAACACTACATAAAGAGAGACACCACAACACTACATAAAGAGAGACACCACTACACTACATAAAGAGAGACACCACTACACTACATAAAGAGAGACACCACAACACTACATAAAGAGAGACACCACAACACTACATAAAGAGAGACACCACAACACTACATAAAGAGAGACACCACAACACTACATAAAGAGAGACACCACAACACTACATAAAGAGAGACGCCACAACACTACATAAAGAGAGACACCACAACACTACATAAAGAGAGACCACAACACTACATAAAGAGAGACACCACAACACTACATAAAGAGAGACACCACATCACTACATAAAGAGAGACACCACAACACTACATAAAGAGAGACACCACAACACTACATAAAGAGAGACACCACAACACTACATAAAGAGAAACACCACAACACTACATAAAGAGAGACACCACAACACTACATAAAGAGAGACACCACAACACTACATAAAGAGAGACACCACAACACTACATAAAGAGACACCACAACACTACATAAAGAGAGACCACAACACTACATAAAGAGAGACACCACAACACTACATAAAGAGAGACACCACAACACTACATAAAGAGAGACACCACAACACTACATAAAGAGAGACACCACAACACTACATAAAGAGAGACACCACAACACTACATAAAGAGAAACACCACAACACTACATAAAGAGAGACACCACAACACTACATAAAGAGAGACACCACAACACTACATAAAGAGAGACACCACAACACTACATAAAGAGACACCACAACACTACATAAAGAGAGACACCACAACACTACATAAAGAGAGACACCACAACACTACATAAAGAGAGACGCCACAACACTACATAAAGAGAGACACCACAACACTACATAAAGAGAGACACCACAACACTACATAAAGAGAGACACCACAACACTACATAAAGAGAGAGACACCACAACACTACATAAAGAGAGAGAGACACCACAACACTACATAAAGAGAGAGAGACACCACAACACTACATAAAGAGAGAGAGACACCACAACACTACATAAAGAGAGACCACAACACTACATAAAGAGAGACACCACAACACTACATAAAGAGAGACACCACAACACTACATAAAGAGAGACACCACAACACTACATAAAGAGAGACCACAACAATACATAAAGAGAGACACCACAACACTACATAAAGAGAGACACCACAACACTACATAAAGAGAGAGAGACACCACAACACTACATAAAGAGAGACACCACAACACTACATAAAGAGAGACCACAACACTACATAAAGAGAGACACCACAACACTACATAAAGAGAGACACCACAACACTACATAAAGAGAAACACCACAACACTACATAAAGAGAGACACCACAACACTACATAAAGAGAGACACCACAACACTACATAAAGAGAGACACCACACCACTACATAAAGAGAGACCTAAGACAACAACACAGCATGGCAGCAACACAAAACATGGTACAAACATTATTGGGACAGACAACAGCACAAAGGGCAAGAAGGTAGAGACATCAATACATCACGCCAAGCAGCCACAACTGTCAGTAAGAGGGTCCATGAATGAGTCTTTGAATGAAGAGATGGAGATAAAACTGTCCAGTTTGAATGTTTTTTCATACAAGGACTTGTATGAGGTGACTACCTCAAGCTCTAAACCCTCAGAGGTAGTAATCACACCGGTGGGGAGAGGGGCATTCTTCTTACCAAACCACATGACCTTTGTTTTGGAGGTGTTCAGAACAAGGTTAAGGGCAGAGAAAGCTTGTTGGACACTAAGAAAACTTTGCTGTAGAGCGTTTAACACCAAATCCAGGGAGGTGCCAGCTGAGTATAAGACTGTATCATCTGCATATAAATGGATGAGAGAGCTTCCTACTGCCTGAGCTATGTTGTTGATGTAAATTGAGAAGAGCGTGGGGCCTAGGATGGAGCCTTGGGGTTCTCCCTTGGTGACAGGCAGTGGCTGAGACAGCAGATGTTCTGACTTTACACACTGCACTCTTTGAGAGAGAGGTAGTTAGCAAACCAGGCCAAAGACCCCTCAGAGACACCAATACTCCTTAGCCGGCCCACAAGAATGGAATGGTCTACCGTATCAAAAGCTTTGACCAAGTCAATGGAAATAGCAGCACAACATTGCTTAGAATCAAGGGCAATGGTGACATCATTTAGGACCTTTAAGGTTGCAGTGACACATCCATAACCTGAGAGGAAACCAGATTGCAGACCAGAGAGAATACTATAGACATTAAGAAAGCCAGTCAGTTGATTATTGACAGGTTTTTCCAACACCTTTTGATAAACAGGGCAAAATATAAATTGGCCTATAACAGTTAGGATCAGCTTGATCTCCCCATTTAAATAAAGGACGCACCGTGGCTGCCTTCCAAGCACTGGGAACCTCCCCAGAGAGGAGAGACAGGTTAAAGGTCAGAGACAGGCTTGGCGATGATAGGGGCAGCAACCTTAAAGAAGACAGGGTCTAAACCATCTGACCCAGATGGTTTTTTGGGGTCAAGTTTAAGGAGCTCCTTTAGCACCTTGAACTCAGTGACCGCCTGCAGGGAGGAACTTTGTAGCGGGGCAGGAGAAAAAGAGGGAGGAGCATCGGGGCTAGTCGCATTAGAAGGGGTGGGAGATGAGGAAATGTTGGACGGACAAGGAGGCATGTCTGAGTCCAATAGGAATCCTGACTTAACGAAGTGGTGATTAAAGAGCTCAGCCATGTGCTCCTTGTCAGTAACAACCACATCATCAACATTAAGGGACGTGGGCAGCTGTGAGGAGGAGGGTTTATTCTCCAGGTCTTTAACCGTTTTCCAGAACTTATTGGGGTTAGACCCACAGAGAGAGAACTGCTCCTTAAAGTAACTAACTTTGTCCTTCTGGATAGCCTGAGTGCACTTATTTCTCATCTGCCTGAACGAGAGGCAGTCAGCCTGAGTAAGCGTGTGCCGAGCCTTTCGCCAAATGGAATGATGGTGGTCATCTTAAAACATGTGGGGATTACAGGCCGGGACAAGGAAAATTACTGTGAATATGCCTGCCAGCTGTTCTGCTCATGCTGTGAGAACGCGCCCTGGAATACCATCGGGCCCCACGGACTTGCGGGTGTTGACCTGATTAAAGACCTTTCTCACGTCGGCCTCGGAGAGCGAGATAACCCAATCCTTTTTCTTTTTTTTTTGTTCTTTTTTTTTTGGGGGGGGGGGGGGGGGGGGGGGGGGGGTAGATCAACTTAATATTGCAGATAGATTGTAACTTCCATCAATGTAATTGTCTGCATCACTTCCAATACCCCATGTTTTTTTTTGTGTATATGTATATATATATATATATATATATATATATATATATATATATATATATATATATATATATATATATATATATATATATATATATATACATACATATACACACATACATACATATACATATATATACACATATACACACACACATACATATCCTTTAAAAATATATATATTCCCCTTTATTAATTTCCAACCCCACCACCCTTTCCCTAATTGGAGTAAACTAGTGAACAACAACGCTTAGGCCTCTACTTCCAGCTTATACTTACTATCTACATCTTATGGACACAGTCAATTTTACAATAATTACATTTTGTTTGTTCTTTCTCCTGAACTTCTTCTACTCTCAACCTCTCTGATCATTTTCATGATGTCCATCCGGTTTGCTTCTATATGCCATATCTTTCTAACTGTGCTCCTTCACAAAAGCTTCCAACCTACAACCTATACACTTATTATGGACACAGTATGCTTACATTATTAGCTATCTTTGTTATTATTTGTTGTTAGTTGTTATTAGTCCCATCCTTCAACTCCATTCAACACCTCCCATCTATCTCTTAACACCATCCATATAGGATTTCTATTTGCCATATATTTTTCAACTGTACTGTGATGTCTTACAAAAGTTCTGAACCATTCTCATTGTTTCTACAGATTGTGAATTGAAAATAAACATTTTTGCTAATAGTATCATTATGTTATTGATCGATTGACTATTACTTTTCAGATCACCCAGTAGTGCTATCTGCAGGGTCAGCTCCAGGTAAATATTGCAATCCTTTAGCCATTCCTGGACCTGTGTCCAAAAACAAGCTACAAATGGACAGAACCAAAACAAATGATCTAATGATTCTGTCTCTTCGCAGCAACATCTGCAGAGCTGGGAAGATTGTATCCCCCATATAAATAACATTCTATTGGTAGCAAGAATTTTATATATAATAATTTAAATTGAAAGATTCTAAGTTTTGAATCCGGTGTCGTTTTGCGTATCAGTTCATAAACACTATGCCATGGGATCGGTACGTCAAAAATCTCTTACCAACTATTTTGTAATCTATATGGGACGGCTGTCAATCCTTTAGTCCTTAAATGAAACTGATATACGTTTTTTATTTATCACAGTTTTCCTTAACCAATTATGTTCTTTAATGCAGACAGACAAGTTCCTTACTTTCTCCCCCTTCCACTTTCCTCTTCCATTTTTGCGGTAAGGCTGCAATTATTTGGTTGTAATTTTGGGTAGAGCAGACATTTCCATATGTTTTTGTTAGCTGCATAACTCCACCAGTTTTTTGGTCAATTAGTATATTTGAGTTTAACCACAATATTTGTTGCATTATTTGTTCTGTCATTTCTGGAGGATTAAATTGAAATTGCAACCAACTTTCTATGGCTTGTTTTAGAAATAGTGATATTTGGGAGATGATTTCCTTTTCAAATAACTGAAAGTGAGTGGTTGTAATCTGAATAAAGGGAAAAAGGCCATTCTTGAACATGGGGAGAGACAATCTTACTAATTTGCTAGAGAACCAGTTCGGATTTAAGTATAACTTTTGTATGACTGAAGCTTTTAGTGATAGGTCTAATGCTTTAATATTTAATAATTTCTGTCCTCCGAATTCATATTCATTATATAAATAGGCCTGTTTAATTTTGTCTGGCTTGCCGTTCCAAATAAAATGGATTATATTTTTCTCATATAATTTAAAAAACAATAATACTAAAGAGTTAATCAGGGTGATTTTTCCACAAATTGACAGGTATTTTCCTTTCCATGGTAGCAAGATCTTATCTTTTTTTGCTAACTTTCTAATATAATGTACTGGAGTGAGATCATTTATTTCCTTTGGGATATGTATTCCGAGTAAATCCACATCACCATCAGACCATTTTATTGGTAAACTACATGGTAATGTACAATTTTTATTTTTTATTGATCCAATACGTAATATAGTACATTTATCATAATTTGGTTGTAATCCAGAGCGGTTAGAAAATGTATCTAGATCCTCTATGAAGCTGTGGAGTGACACAATGTTGTTGTTGTCAAAGTGTACATAAAATGCATTGAGTTCATCTGGTAGAGAGGCATTGATGGACTTAATGGACTGTAGCCCCTGCCACATGTGGTGGGCAGCGGAGCCTGTGTAATATGATTCCACCTTATTCCTCCAGTATATTGTCCTTTTGCTCATTTGACTCTGCGGAGGTCGTAGCAGGACTTCCTGTCCTTGTTCCTGTCCTCGGCCGTAGCCCCAGGGTTGTCTGGGATAGCTCTGTGTGCGGTAGCCCTGTCCTTTAGCTTAGCGCCAACCTCTGTGTCAATCCACGGCTTTTGATTGGGGAAGCAGCGAACCCTCACCGTGGGGACAACGTCGGCGATACATTTTCTAATGAATTCAGTGACGGAGGTGGTAAGCACGTCAATGTTATCGAAATATATTCCAATTAGTGCTAGCAAAGCACCACTCCCCCCCTCGATTTCCCTGACTCCACTGTCCGTCCGGTGAATGGAGAATCCATCGAGTTGGATAGCCATTGGGGGTATCTTGTCCGAGAGCCATGTTTCAGAAAAGCAACGAATATTGCAGTTTCGTCCCGTTGGTAGCAAATACGCGATCGAAGGTCCCCATTTTATTATCGAGTGACTGTACATGGGCCAGTAGAATGGATGGAAGGGTTGGCCGGTTTTCCCTTGCTGTCTGGTTGAATAGCAGAGTCGAGTGTATCGTCCGTAAGCCATGTAAAAACAAAGACACAGCATTCCCTGATGACGGAGATTGAAAAGCCTCAGTCAGCTTGGGATGAGGTTGAGTCAGTTTGGGCTGGAAAGGCCCAGTGTAGGTTCAGTGGAGGGACAGCCAAGGAGAAACAAAGACTGTCTCAAACAACAGGCCCGGAACTCTTCAACAGCCCACCACACCTCCTTCTCTGATTGGTCAGTCACTACATTGGAGCCTCTAATCTGAATGGTCGGTCACTACATTGGAGCCTCTCCTCTGAATGGTCGGTCACTACATTGGAGCCTCTTCTCTGGTACTGGTCCTCCATTGCCAGGAATGTAGCCACCACCTGGGTGATGCCACGGCTGCTGAAAAGTGCAAGAAAACCCACCACATTTTAGCAGTGGTTAGGAGCAGTCCCTGAACAGTGGTTATAAGCAGTCCCTGAACAGTGGTTATAAGCAGTCCCTGAACAGGCCCTGAACTTCCTCTGCTACCTCGTGACACAGTATGCAGTCACTGGTAGAGGTGATATGATTCTTGACTAGTCTCTCAAAGCACTTCATGATGACAGAGGTGAGTGCTACGGGGCGATAGTCATTTAGTTCAGTTACCGTTGCTTTTCTTGGATACAGGAACAATGGTGGACATCTTGAAGCAAGTGGGGACAGCAGACTGGGATAGGGAGAGATTGAATATGTCCGTAAACACTCCAGCCAGCTGATCTGCGCATGCTCTGAGGACACGGCTAGGGATGCCTTTTGGGTCGGCTTCTGGAATCAGTTCAGTTGCCCTGGGGAGAGCAAACAAAGTATCTGCTTCGGGAAAGTTGCATTCCTGGTCGTAATGCTGGTAGTTCTGGTGAGTTACCGCCACTCTGATATCCAATAGTTTTTCCCGGCTGTATGTAATGATACAAAACATTTTCTGAGCTAATAATGTAAAAAATACATAAAAACACAAATACCACAAAGTTTCCTAAGAACTAGTCGCGAGGCCGCCATCTTCGTCGGCGCCAGGTAGACAGAAAACATCTGTCCATTTAAATCAATTTTTTTTATGCCAGATGTATTTTTTTGCTTTAAATCCCATGTATCAATATTATTATTGAATAGGTGTGTTTAGTTTAATCTGAAAGTATCTCAAATTGATTGTGAAGCTCAACAAAGTCATTTGTAGATGATTTAAACATGATGTGTGAAAAATGCTAATGTCGGTAGGAGGATTTAGATGGGATTTTTGCCACAAATGCTAAAACTTTACCATTTGGAAACAACAGTGCCAGGGAAACTAAATCAAAGCATGGATTGCTGTCAAACCTTGTCCACAGACTTCCACAAAGGTACTGTTTTCAATGTTTTTCTCCATAATGCAGCCCCTTTGATTAAAAACCATTAACCTATATCTACCCAACAATGTCCTCGGTCACCTTGATCAAAAGGTGCTGTCCTGCTTGTCGTTTCATTCATAATTCATGTTGCGGGCAGAGAGAGAGAGAGAGAGAGGCCCAGAGAGAGATAGGCCCAGAGAGAGATAGGCCCAGAGAGAGATAGGCCCAGAGAGAGATAGGCCCAGAGAGAGAGGCCCAGAGAGAGAGGCCCAGAGAGAGATAGGCCCAGAGAGAGATAGGCCCAGAGAGAGATAGGCCCAGAGAGAGATAGGCCCAGAGAGAGATAGGCCCAGAGAGAGATAGGCCCAGAGAGTGGGGATGTGATGTGTCTGAGACTCCGTGTTTATGTTTGTCCACGCTCTGATAGGAGGAGAGAGAGAGAGAGAGAGAGAGAGAGAGAGAGAGAGAGAGAGAGAGAGAGAGAGAGAGAGAGAGAGAGAGAGAGAGAGAGAGAGAGAGAGAGAGAGAGAGAGAGAGAGAGAGAGAGAGAGAGAGAGAGAGAGAGAGAGAGAGAGAGAGAGAGAGAGAGAGAGAGAGAGAGAGAGAGAGAGAGAGAGAGAGAGGCTCCTGCCAGGGGCGGGGGTAGAGCTCACGTGTTTATAAACCCCAGCTCTCGCGCTGTGGGTGGGAACACCAATCGGAGAGAGTGAGAGACAGAGACAGAGAGAGACCGAGAGAGAGGAGACTGAGGAGGAGAAGCTGACAGGGGCTCGCGGAGGGGGAGCAGCTGGTGCCCCTGCGTGCATCTCCACCCCTCTATCTCAGCGTGCACATGGACGACCACCTCAGCCTCCTGCAATCCCCGCCGCCTTCCGTCACCAAGACCCACCAGGACAACCCCGACCTCCGAGACCGCGACACCCTAATAAACCACGGATACACAGAGACAGACATCGATGTGATGACGGTGGTGGCGTGCGGCGGAGACAACATGCTGGAGGAGTTGGTGGTGCTACCAGGTCACCACTCTCTGGACCGGTACGAACGGAACCAACCGGACCACGAGTGCTGTGAACGCGTTGTCATCAATATCTCCGGGCTGCGCTTCGAGACGCAGCTGAAGACCCTCTCCCAGTTCCCTGAGACCCTGCTGGGGGACCCCAAGAAGAGAATGAGGTAACTAGAGTACTTTAGTAATAATGGTTGTACTGTGTCTGTATGTTAACTCCTGGAAGATAATGAGGTAACTTTAGTACTTATATAGATTATTATACACTTGTAGTGGACAGTGATATTTGACATGTGTGTATACAGTATTCATGATATTATAAATACCTCACATGTGACTCGTAATAAGATGAAGCAATTAGCCTATTAAAAATGTTTAGCTGACTCATAAGATAATTAAAATATACAAGCAAGCATTAGGCAATGAGTTGATGTTGACTAGCAATAATTAGTCTGGGAATTGTCTATATCAAAGGCAGATATTTAATTAACATTGTTCAATGAATGGATTCACATACAAGGCATGAAGCTTAAGTTACAAAGCATTAACAAGCATTACAAAGCATCCTTCTAGGCATATAGATCCTGAGGTTAACTCAGAAGACAAAGCATGAACAAAGAGATGCTTACCAGGCCAGAGGCCTTGAAGCCTGAGAATTAATCAAGCAACGTTCCTCCGTGGACTGGATACAGGATAAGAGAGATAACAAAGGCATTTAATTCAATTTATAACATCTGAAGGTGTAACCTTTCAACCCAAAACCAACCACCGTTGACCAATCAAACGATACCAAGTTTACAGTAACCTAAACACTCCGAGGTCCAGTCTCCAATGGCGTCACAGCATTTAAAGGCTTGTGTGGGGGACGACACCAATGTAAATAAGACAGAATTCCTGAGAGGACCATAAAACCTTTTTGCATATAGTAATTCAGAGTTCACCCTGTACAGATACAAGTAACACAGAGATAATACAACCATATACAGTATATATATACAGTGGGGAGAACAAGTATTTGATACACTGCAGATTTAGCAGGTTTTCCTACTTACAAAGCATGTAGAGGTCTGTAATTTTTATCATAGGTACACTTCAACTGTGAGAGACGGAATCTAAAACAAAAATCCAGAAAATCACATTGTATGATTTTTAAGTAATTAATTTGCATTTTATTGCATGACATAAGTATTTGATCACCTACCAACCAGTAAGAATTCCGGCTCTCACAGACCTGTTAGTTTTTCTTTAAGAAGCCCTCCTGTTCTCCACTCATTACCTGTATTAACTGCACCTGTTTGAACTCGTTACCTGTATAAAAGACACCTGTCCACACACTCAATCAAACAGACTCCAACCTCTCCACAATGGCCAATACCAGAGAGCTGTGTAAGGACATCAGGGATAAAATTGTAGACCTGCACAAGGCTGGGATGGGCTACAGGACAATAGGCAAGCAGCTTGGTGAGAAGGCAACAACTGTTGGCGCAATTATTAGAAAATGGAAGACGTTCAAGATGACGGTCAATCACCCTCGGTCTGGGGCTCCATGCAAGATCTCACCTCGTGGGGCATCAATGATCATGAGGAAGGTGAGGGATCAGCCCAGAACTACACGGCAGGACCTGGTCAATGACCTGAAGAGAGCTGGGACCACAGTCTCAAAGAAAACCATTAGTAACACACTACGCCGTCATGGATTAAAATCCTGCAGCGCACGCAAGGTCCCCCTGCTCAAGCCAGCGCATGTCCAGGCCCGTCTGAAGTTTGACAACGACCCGAAACACACAGCCAGGGCAACTAAGGAGTGGCTCCGTAAGAAGCATCTCAAGGTCCTGGAGTGGCCTAGCCAGTCTCCAGACCTGAACCCAATAGAAAATCTTTGGAGGGAGCTGAAAGTCCGTATTGCCCAGCGACAGCCCCGAAACCTGAAGGATCTGGAGAAGGTCTGTATGGAGGAGTGGGCCAAAATCCCTGCTGCAGTGTGTGCAAACCTGGTCAAGACCTACAGGAAACGTATGATCTCTGTAATTGCAAACAAAGGTTTCTGTACCAAATTTTAAGTACTGCTTTTCTGATGTATCAAATACGTATGTCATGCAATAAAATGCAAATTAATTACTTAAAAATCATACAATGTGATTTTCTGGATTTTTATAGATTTTTGGAGTTTGCTTTAGATTCCGTCTCTCACAGTTGAAGTGTACCTATGATACAAATTACAGACCTCTACATGCTTTGTAAGTAGGAAAACCTGCAAAATCGGCAGTGTATCAAATACTTGTTCTCCCCACTGTAGATAGCATCAGAGTTATCCTCAGTGAACAAGTTTCAGATAGATAAGATACATGTATACACAGGAGGTTGCTGGCACCTTAACTGGGGAGGACGGGCTTGTGGTAATGGCTGGAGTGGAATCAGTGGAATGGTATCAAATACATCAAACACATGGTCTCCAGGTGGTTGATGCCATTCCATTTGCTCCGTTCCAGACATTATTATGAGCCGTCCTCCCCTCACCAGCCTCCTGTGATACTATAGTATTATTCTATCACATTCAATATTCAGTGCTCTGTATACTGTAACAGAGAGAAACATTTTGGCCCCTCAGAGGGGGAAGGGCTGACTAGTCCTTTGGCATTGTCCTTTGTACCTGGACCATTTGCAACTCCAGGTGTAAGAGAGCACTTCAATTAGGGTCGAGCCTACACACTCTTAGAGAAGAAGGTGTTATCTAGAACCTAAAAGGGTCATTTGGCTGTCCCGATAGGAGAACCGTTTGAAGAACCCTTAAAGGTCCTGTCTGAGTTCTAAGAACCCTTCTGGGTTTCATTCCACATAGGGTTTTTACATGGAACCCAAAAGGGTTCTACTTGGAACAAAAAATAGTTCTTCCTGGAACCAAAAAGTGTTTTCTTTTGGGGACAGCCACCCCAAAACCTTTTTGGAACACTTTTTTCTAAGAGTGTATAAAGGTCCTGTCTGAGTCTAAGTTAACCCTAACCCTAACCCCAAGAAGAGGATGTTAACCCTAACCTTCACCCCAATAAGATGATGTTAACCCTAACCTTCACCCCAAGAAGAGGATGTTAACCCTGACCTTCACCCCAAGAAGAGGATGTTAACCCTAACCTTCACCCCAAGAAGAGGATGTTAACCCTAACTTTCACCCCAAGAAGATGATGTTAACCCTAACCTTCACCCAAGAAGAGGGTGTTAACCCTAACCTTCACCCCAAGAAGAGGATGTTAACCCTAACTTTCACCCCAAGAAGATGATGTTAACCCTAACCTTCACCCAAGAAGAGGGTGTTAACCCTAACCTTCACCCCAAGAAGAGGATGTTAACCCTAACTTTCACCCCAAGAAGATGATGTTAACCCTAACCTTCACCCCAAGAAGAGGGTGTTAACCCTAACCTTCACCCCAAGAAGAGGATGTTAACCCTAACCTTCACCCAAGAAGAGGATGTTAACCCCTAACCTTCACCCCAAGAAGAGGATGTTAACCCTAACCTTCACCCCAAGAAGATGATGTTAACCCTAACCTTCACCCAAGAAGAGGGTGTTAACCCTAACCTTCACCCCAAGAAGAGGATGTTAACCCTAACTTTCACCCCAAGAAGATGATGTTAACCCTAACCTTCACCCAAGAAGAGGGTGTTAACCCTAACCTTCACCCCAAGAAGAGGATGTTAACCCTAAACTTCACCCCAAGAAGAGGATGTTAACCCTAACCTTCACCCCAAGAAGAGGATGTTAACCCTAACCTTCACCCCAAGAAGAGGATGTTAACCCAAAATTTAACCCCAAGAAGAGGATGTTAACCCTAACCTTCACCCCAAGAAGAGGATGTTAACCCTAACCTTCACCCCAAGAAGAGGATGTTAACCCTGACCTTCACCCAAGAAGAGGATGTTAACCCTAACCTTCACCCCAAGAAGAGGATGTTAACCCTAACCTTCACCCCAAGAAGAGGATGTTAACCCTAACCTTCACCCCAAGAAGAGGATGTTAACCCTAACCTTCACCCCAAGAAGAGGATGTTAACCCTAACCTTTACCCCAAGAAGAGGATGTTAACCCTAACCTTCACCCCAAGAAGAGGATGTTAACCCTAACCTTCACCACAAGAAGAGGATGTTAACCCTAACCTTCACCCCAAGAAGAGGATGTTAACCCTAACCTTCACCCCAAGAAGAGGATGTTAACCCAGACCTTCACCCCAAGAATAGGATGTTAACCCTAACCTTCACCCCAAGAAGAGGATGTTAACCCTAACCTTCACCCCAAGAAGATGATGTTAACCCTAACCTTCACCCCAAGAAGAGGATGTTAACCCTGACCTTCACCCCAAGAAGAGGATGTTAACCCTAACCTTCACCCCAAGAAGAGGATGTTAACCCTAACCTTCACCCCAAGAAGAGGATGTTAACCCTAACTTTCACCCCAAGAAGAGGATGTTAACCCTAACCTTCACCCCAAGAAGAGGATGTTAACCCTAACCTTCACCCCAAGAAGAGGATGTTAACCCTAACCTTCACCCCAAGAAGAGGATGTTAACCCTAACCTTCACCCCAAGAAGAGGATGTTAACCCTAACCTTCACCCCAAGAAGAGGATGTTAACCCTGACCTTCACCCCAAGAAGAGGATGTTAACACTAACCTTCACCCCAAGAAGAGGATGTTAACCCTAACCTTCACCCCAAGAAGAGGATGTTAACCCTAACCTTCACCCCAAGAAGAGGATGTTAACCCTAACCTTCACCCCAAGAAGAGGATGTTAACCCTAACCTTCACCCCAAGAAGAGGATGTTAACCCTAACCTTCACCCCAAGAAGAGGATGTTAACCCTAACCTTCACCCCAAGAAGAGGATGTTAACCCTAACCTTCACCCCATTCACCCCAAGAAGAGGATGTTAACCCTAACCTTCACCCCAAGAAGAGGATGTTAACCCTGACCTTCACCCCAAGAAGAGGATGTTAACCCTAACCTTCACCCCAAGAAGAGGATGTTAACCCCTGACCTTCACCCCAAGAAGAGGATGTTAACCCTAACCTTCACCCCCAAGAAGAGGATGTTAACCCTGACCTTCACCCCAAGAAGAGGATGTTAACCCCTAACCTTCACCCCAAGAAGAGGATGTTAACCCTGACCTTCACCCCAAGAAGAGGATGTTAACCCTGACATTCACCCCAAGAAGAGGATGTTAACCCTAGACCTTCACCCCAAGAAGAGGATGTTAACCCTGACCTTCACCCCAAGAAGAGGATGTTAACCCTAACCTTCACCCCAAGAAGAGGATGTTAACCCTAACCTTCACCCCAAGAAGAGGATGTTAACCCTGACCTTCACCCCAAGAAGGAATGAAGAGGAATGGTTAACCCTAACCTTCACCCCTTACTCCTAAGTGGTAAGGATGTAACCTGACCTTCACCCCAAGAAGAGGATGTTAAC